>WOVY01010943.1:0-313069 GCA_013436015.1 Rhipicephalus annulatus | reverse complement strand
CGAATGATATTCAGGGCCCATACCCATTGCAGTTACGTCACATTCATTTCATTTTCCAATTTTCCGGACAATCGAAGGGAATGCCCGCGGTCAGGGCAAGAGGGGATGCATGGTTTGCCTCCTGACATGGTCCTGCTTGGTCCTGCTCAGTTGACTTTGTTGTATAGTTGCTAGTTTACAGTGGTGCCACAAGCAAACGCAGCCCGCGTCACTAGGTACTCGCCTGTAAAATGGTCAGCCAGGCCAAGCTTTCGCTGACTAGACTGTAATAAAAGATGAGGGACTCAAAGAAAAACTAGTCAGTGAACTATGCTCCCAGCGACCTTAGGTCGCTGCCGACTGTGTTTAAAGTAGGTGCACTGGCCGCAAGGAAGGGCATCCGTGTCTCCAATGTGGTGTGCATTCATATTCAATTCTTGGACCGAGAAACGACATTTCAGTGAATGGTGGCCTTTATTGTCGCAGAACTTGATTATACCTTTGAAATGCAAATCATGACGGAGTCACAGCCCTTGAGGAGATCCTTTTGCGGCAGGCTCAGGTACGGTGCGCCGCTCATGATCCTCGCACCGTCCATGTGAAGCGGTATGTTGTGGCTCCTGGCAAAGCGGGCAGCTGCGGTGCGAGGGAATCATAATCAAATCCGAGATCGACAGCTAGTCTGCCACCGATCAACAATCTCGGTGGTCGCCACCGCGGACACCCAAACACTCAGGAAAGCAAATCAAGGCCCGTCGGCGATTCACTAAAAAGTACAATGAACTGAGGAGGACACAGGGTGGAGACACAGCACCTTCACCTAAGCCCTTACTTCTCGGTTTTATTCGGAATGCGACCACGTGACAAAAAGTGAGCGTCGTCTTTATTCAATTTCATCGTGCCCGTATTTGGCGACGTTATGTAGCGACGCGGCTGGTATGACAAGGTTGCTTACATTCATAGTTGTACACACGTGGAGGCAGAGGGGAAGGAACGTTCCCCCCCACTTCACCATAAATTTTGCCTATACAATCCACTTATTACGGGGACAGGGTCGCTGCGATAGCTGCGCGGCATCCTCCTCCCCTTCTCCCACTCTTACTTCCTCACTGCACTTGCAGGACTAAATTACCTGACTGTGGCCCACTGAATGCGGTGAGTTTTAAACCCCTGCTACATTGTTCATGGATGGCTTGCAGTGTAGTCCCTAGAACAACCATGTTCAGTAGCCACAAAGTTTATGACGTAACGTTAACATTACCAGCACATTACGTGACTTTCGTCTGTTATTTGTACACAGATGCTAGAAATGTTGCAGCGGCATCATTATTTTACACTGGAGCCGGTTAATTCTTACCCTATTATGCCTTCCATAGATTTCTCCAACGCCACCGCATTGGAGAAAAAGAAAAAGGACCACTGACACCAAATTGAAACCTCGAAATGTTTGTGTCCTGTACACGTGGACACATCTGAGCGGTTGTTATAGCGGTGAACCTGCAGCCATAACGTCACATCCAAGCAATCAGTTGCGTCATGATCACGAAGTTGGCCCCCCCTGCACCTGTTCCACGTTGTCGACGGAGAGCACGGTGCCTCCGCAGAAGTTGTGAGTGTTCCCGAGGCACAGCAGTGCCGTCCTGGGGCAGGGTATGCTGCGGTGCCTGACGCGCGACTCGAGGTCTTCGATGAGCAGTCGGCCGTCGCTCTGCGTCGGGACGGCCCAGCTGTGCACCGAGGCCACCTGCGCTGAGGAAATTGTGTGGCTAAACGTCTGTAATGGCGCGCCACATTTCGCACTTGAATCGATCTACACTAACGCTTAGACTGTCTTCGCAGACACTCGCGCTGTTTCGTCGTCACTGCCGCTGGCACACACGCGTGGCATTATTTCCTTAAAAAACATCGACCCGATGTTAAACGTTCGGGAAGGAAGGTAATACCAAGACTGCACATTTAGTCACTGACAGTATATGGCTTCATCCGCGAAGCACGTGAACAATTTCCGGCGTTTGTCTTCGGCGCTTCAAACACTGAGGGCCATCCGTAACAACCTCGTAGTTGACGTCACTGGTGCGTCGCAGAACCGTGTGGGGTTCGGAGTATCTGAACAACAGCTTTTCGGAGAGCCCGCGCCGACGAGTCGGTGTCCAGACCTATGCACTTTGCCGACCACGTTGTATATGGTGGGTCTGTGTCGGAGGTTGTAATGTTTGGCATGGTCATCTTTTTGTTTGTGTATTCACAACCTGGCAAGTTATCTGACTTGTTCTGTTAGCTGCGTAAACTCTTCGGCATCCGTCTCATCGCCATTATTTCGTGAGGGAAACACCACGTGTAACGTTGTCGTCACATCACGTCCGTAAACGAGATGAAGGAGCTCTTCCGAGTGTTCTCCTGACGATCTGTGCTTTACGCGAATGCGACGTATATGCTGGATGTCGTCCCAGTTCTCGTGCTCTGCATTTACGCACATGCTTATCATGTCAGCAGGCGAGGCCAGGATTCTGGGCCCACGAGGGGCTAGTTCGTTAAACGTCCACCACGTGCCGCCTGAAGTTGAACCCTCCCCCTCGTTCCTCTTTTTCCTCCCACCACGGCGCTGACAAGTTCCCTACGGAAGTGGCCTCGCTCTTCAACCTGTTCTCGCCCGCCCTCATTGCGGGAACCAAAGAATAGGGACCCGCTGTCAGTGCATTCTTACTCACGCCGTTCAAGAGCCGGCCTGTGTAGAGTACGCGAACAGGTTCCGGACCAGCCATGAACAATTTTTCAGACTAATGACTTCTTTTTTTTTCTTGCCTTGGTTGAATTCGAGTCCTCACAGTTTTGATATAGTCATAGATAATTTATATACGAAGAAGCTAGGACCAACTGCATTACATTCTTCAGTTTTTTCTCGTCGTAGGTAATCTATTGTAATCATAATATCAGGTTCAATACTTAATTTGTGGCTAAGCCATATTACTTTCCGACCCAAACTTTCTGTAGGGCAGAACAAAGTTTTTAATCTTGTTTTTTTAGCTACTAGGCTATTGAAAAGCACGCAAAAAATTAAGAAAGATGTTAGTAGAACCATTTTCACAGGAGAAGCATGTCCAGTATATTGGACACTGGGATTAATTTGTTGAACAAATAGGTACACATATTCTGCTATTCTCTTAGATAGAGCGCTGCTTTTGGCCCTGTTAGGTTATTAGTCTTATATAACAAAAGCGGGGTTGTTTTGTCCCGAGAAAAAGTTGATCCTCTTCGCTGATCCTCTTCATGCTTCATGCTCTTGATATATTCCCAGCATGCCCCAGTTTTATTTTTATGACTGGGCTTGAAGAGTGTCACGTCAAGCCACCTCTTGTTTTCTTTTTTCCTTCTAAATGAGCACGATGTGCACCAATTGCATCTTGGTGTGAGTGTACTGGACATAGGTAATTTTCGCATTGCCAGCAAAGTTTTTATTAGAAAAACTACATTTTTGCAACAACGTATCAAAAAAACATGACAGAACTCATACAATTTAAATGATTTCAATGGTGCAAAGATATGTCCTGAAATACTTTTGTATACTTGAACGCATCATGCGCACGCAGTTTCGCGTAGATTACGCAATTACTTCTAGTGCCCGATAAATAGGTGGAGCTGAAGGGGGTGAAACACACCTAAAAACATCTTACTCGACTCTTACAGAAGCTACCAAAGTGGTTTTAGTTCTGACTGTAGCTCTGCTTACTTTTATTTATCATTTTACCGTCATGTTTTTGTCAGCGACTAAGTATATGTACCACCCTGCTGAAATCCCCAAATGGTGATTGCAGTAACTGCAAATAAATAGTAATAATAAATAATGTGTTCAATACATTAGTCAAGGGGCAGGAAAGGAATGTGCTTGTTAACTACATAGTAAACGCTCCGAGATTGTACTGTTTGGTTATCCTTTGCGGAAGCTTTTTCGCTTTCTTATTCTTCGTAGAGCTTATTCTTGCGTCGATGTGCGTAAGGAGCTAAGTATAGTTCCATTGAGAAAATAGCACCAGATGCTCGGGACCGACAGCACAGTGTAAGCTGAAGAAGCGGCTTTCGTAGAACTTTTTGTAATTTAGTGTTAACCTCTCATTTGCTGGCATCTCATTGCATGTGTCTGATTTTATAAGGTACTCAGCATAGTTCCGTAAACTGTACTTCAAACAATGCCTGCTTCAAGGGACAGCGTGTGCATGATTGTTTTTCCACTACTACCTGACAACATTTATTTAACGAGATTCGCAACTTCAGATTATGCAGCATCGTGTGTTTAACAAAAGATTTGCTACACCTAGAACTATTGTGCCTTTATGTTTTTGGCTCATTTCAATCGCCTTGATATATTACAAATAGTAATAGATAAATTATGTATGCAACACTTCATCTGGCAAGATTTCATTGCGACATGTGAAAGGAAATTTCATAGCGTTATTGCGCACATTAAAACTGATTTATGCAACAGATAGTCGAATGTGCAACGATCTCCGCATTATTGATAAATGTGTTGAAGGCCTGTGCACCAATAAAAGAGCTATCGAATGGGGTCCTTGGCGTACGATGTAAGGGCTAGCATGCTTAACTTATAAGCAATTTTAAACCCACACTGTTTATTTAGGTGTACATCTCAAGTATGTAGTGCTTCCCCTCGCCCCCGGATGTTGTCGGAATTCAGAGCTTGATTTTGCGATAGAAGAGTGAATGCACCATAATTATTGCCTATATTAGATTGGGAAATATTGATGATAATCCACCTTTTCACTCAATGGTCTCGCTGATGTGTTTGTAAACATGGCAACGGCAGGAACACTAATCATGCTGCAGCCAAGAAAAAAAAAGTGATGCAGAACATTTTTATTAGTCTATAAAACACGTATTTATTGATAATATTCCATTTGTTGTTAACGTGAGGTCATTACTGGCAGAAATATGCTTTGATTTTCCTTCCAGGAAGAAAGAAAACTGATGTTCACGTTTGGTGCCATCGTATACAGTGTTACAGCTTCGATCCTCCCACAGTTTAGACAAGAGCGTAGGATGAAAATTTAGGTGAATTACATGCTTGATACATGTAGCATTTTATTTCAACGGCAGAGTGTTTTAAACTTCATTTCCAGCCTGGCCCGACGGCCTCTCCGAACTTGAAACACATGTGTCAGCTAAGCGTAAACAAAGCATTGATATATATATATATATATATATATATATATATATATATATATATATATATATATATATATATATATATATATATATATATAACGAGCCGATAGACTGATGTAGCAAGAAGGGAGAAAGAAAACTGAGGAAGAGGTAAAGTAAATGAAAGGAATTGGGGTAGGCCACCAGCATCGTTGCTTCCACAGTCTTCTCATGTGCGCCAGTAAAATCTACTTTTTTTTCTTAAGCTCAGCAATAACGATCGTTTATATATTAATGCTATACAATTCGCATTTCTTCGCACAGTGCTAAAGCGCCCGAAGTGGTCTAGTTTGTAAATGTTACAAAGGGAAGCGACAATAAAATGCATCATGAAACTAGAATTGCATTTCTGTTGATAAGCCTGCCTTTTTTTTAAACTGTTCACCGTACAGGTAGGTGAACACACTAAATGCTCATATTAAAATATTGATCACAGATGGTAGGGTTACATTCTTGGTGCTGAGGTGTACGTGACGAACTACTGGAGGAACAGCTGAGTTTTAGTGCCGGAAAGCAACACAGTAACACAATATTTACCTACGGCATTTGTTTTTTCAATTATGGTATACAACAACATAAATCACTCCAAACATTTTTTTTCAGTTAGTTTGCCTTTATTAATACATCTCGGCAACCTGGTTTACATTTATGAACGAAAACGTTCACTCTTTACACTTTTGTGACGCCCCCTCGAGAGGTACAAACTGACAAAAATATTACCCAGCGTTGTGCATTTAGATAGCTCTTGTTTTCTTTCCGTTTTTTTGCCTGCGTTTTTGTTATTTAAGCAGGCGTCCCCATGGGTAGAAAACGATCACTGTACCGTGTAGAGGGACCCGTGAAAGACACACTACGCGACAACCTTCCCTCGCTGGTCACCCCACTGGCAGAAAAATAGTTGAAGCCAGCCAAGCGCATTGTCATCCAATATGTGCCGGGCGTCAGTGAAGAGCTCTCCGCGATTCTCGGAAAATCAGGGGTCGAGGTGGTTCGCAAGCCTGCTTCGACGCTCACCCGCTTGCTACCACGGCCGAAGGAAGAAGCAACACGAGCGAGTAGACTGCAAGTTGCCGTGTTCAGAGTGTCCAGCCAGCTACGTGGGCGAAAGCGAATGTTTGCATTCAGAAAGCCCGTGGAGCGGCCGAAAGGCTTGGACTGGCGTTCCTGACGAGGGAGTCAGCCGCTGAGCGCTAACGTGCGCCTTGCCGGGCAGCAATAAACTTCCGCTCCCACTCGTTAAGATTACGCCAACTTAAGAACGACGTCAGGAAGGCAGAAGTGCAACGCGGCGCTTTTGCAGAGAGCTTGAGCAGCCCGACCATATGATCGATTTCTACAGCTTTTCTGTTATAGAAACAGAGAGGAATTTCGGAAGGAGGTCCTTGCGCGAGTCCTGACACATTTACAACACGCCAACAAACTTGAACCGCTATCTAGGAACAATCTCCTCTGTATGCGTTCACGGCTTCGGAAACGTGTTGGAAATGGAGAAACACAGTTTTGGCAAAACAAGACACGGATATGTTTTGTGACAAACACAGACAGATCCTGAGGAAGTACCAAGTCGTTCCTCACACCCCCGGCCCTCTCCGAACTTCCCAACTTCTTAAATCTTCTACCGAGCCCGACAGATTTCTGCCAAAATGCTTACATTTAAGCTTATAGAATTCACACTCTACAAATTAACGACCTCCAAAAAGCAAAAATAAACAAAAAATGTAGTGTGTAGTGCAGGCTGCTAAAATGTTGCTGTTGATTTAGAAATATTTACTTAAACGTCGTATATATATATATATATATATATATATATATATATATATATATATATATATATATATATATATATATATATATATATGTGTGTGTGTGTGTGTGTGTGTGGGGTGTGTGTGTGTGTGTGTCTCAATATCTGCATGTGTTTTGCTTTGCTAATAAGCACCTGAAGTAGCAGATTTATACTTTGTGTAATTGAGTTGCTGCTTTGGTCTGCGTTCGTGCCATCGTCATTCATGGAGCGTGCTTGTCTCGGAAGTTGATACCACGAAGAAATAAGTGAACGAATTCAAGCATACCCGCCTAGGTTTTTGTAAATTGGCTAACTTTGGCAACGTTGGTCGATCTGAAAGCGCGGAGATACTTTTGTAGCACCCGAAAAGCTAAAGCATTACAAAAAAATCTGGTGGGAGTCAGAACCCCCTCATTCACATATAGTTACCATCCTGAACGTCACCGAAGTGCACGTTGAAGGCCTTGAGGCATCTACTAGAGCACTGTGTGCTTAGTAAAAAAACTCTTGGCACACACAGAATATCCTAAATGTGAAGGTGTTATCGCTCAGCGTGGGAACTATGTAAACTTCTTTTACCGACATTGTCCAAGTCCCGTAGCTCTGAGGCTGTGCTTCTGAATCATGGTGCAGTGTATAATACTGAGCAAACACTTGTACTCGAGCAAATATAGGAATAGATGACAGTGATGTCATCAATCGTATGTTTTCATGAGTCTTTCTGTCGTCGGAGTTTTATAGCTGCCACCACAAACCGAATCACAGTAACCAAACTTGTACTCAATTCGTAGTCAATTTGTAGAATTGAGTCATGTAAAATACTCCGAAAATAATGAGCCTGCAATAAATTCCGAGAAAAGTGAAATATTCCTGTCATTGATAGAGTGGTGGCCTATAGCAAGAAACATACCTGCAAAATACGACGCAGTTCACTTGTAATCAAACATGCACTGCAAATCAATCTTACGATATATTTTGTAATGTGTCTACAAATATAAACATCTTTGGATACTTATTGTGTGCTCTTCATGAATCAATAAGAAATAAGTTTTCTTTAATAACACAAACACCTCAATATAATGTGTGAAACGCATGTGCATGTCCCGATTAACATGTAAAAAATTATGCTGTGCAAATCTGCAAACTTTACCTAAAAACGAATGCAGATGTCGAGATCATAACAATACAAGGTACGTATATGCATGCACAATATAATGTTATATTCACTGTGGAGATAATCAAAACAAAGAACGAAAAATGAAATAATTACATTGAAAGTACTGTTGTTTTTTGTCCTTATCAAGCCTCAACACTTTTCTTGGTGTGAAAAAGATCCTATCACCGTTTCGGGACGATAAATTAATAAAGCTACATCTTTCAGTTCTCTCAAGCATAGAACCATGGTAGTGCGATGAACACCTCATTACTATCAAAACTAACTACAGCTGCGAAAATTGTACGGACGCCTGGCCTAGGCAGGAGTGCGTGGATGCATGTGTTTATGTACGCGCACACATACAAACTACACGTATGAACATAATGAAGTATGGTGAAACACCTGCTCCCCCTTCATTCTAGTAAAAAAGTTTCGTACACTGTGCTGCCCCAGACAAATTGAAAAAATCAACATATAAAGAAACACGAATATTTACATATAAGCAGACGCTTACAGCCATGACGTAAGTACGAATAGGATAAAAGAAAGTGTCATCAGCAATACTCATATTCGTAGTAGCCTATGCTACGTAAAAGTTTATTACGTGCTTTTAAACGACCCCATAACCACAGTATTCCTCAAGAAAAGCAAGAAAATCATGATCGGTAATGCGCTCAGTAAGAGTTAGAATCTCTTGTATAGGATTCGCGGCACTTTCATAATAATAAAGAAGTAGAACGGAAACAAAATAATAAGGCTTAACGTATAATATCTTTGTTGTTTGAGTTCTGCGGACAATATCGCACTTTTTAGTAATGCCGGCGATGATTCACGAAAAAAAATAATCTCCCTATCGGAAAAAAACGAATGGTGGGCATGGTGGAAACCACCACCCACCATTATAGTGGATTAGTGTAGTGGGTGAATGGTGGGAAACGCCCACCATAGCGCATGGTGGGTATGGTGGGTGCTGCAGTGCCGGCAACACTTGAGCGCGAAATGACGTCATAATCACCGTGACGAGCTGCCACAAAAAATAAAAAAGAATTTTATAAAAACAGTATAAAAAACACCCGTCCCGTAAAAAAAAAAACAACGCGCCACGGAGGATCGAACGTGCAACCTGCAGATTCCCATTCGAAGACGCTAACCACTGCGCCACACCAACTTTTTTTTTCTTTAATGAATGACATTATCACCAGTAAAGTACACAGAACATACTTCATCAGAATTCAGACAAACACACACAAGCGTCAACCAATGACGTTGTATGGGTGTTAAATACTTAGTTGGCATACAAACATACGGTTCAACTTATGTTTGTCGTGTACACAACATAGACAAGATCTACACCTGCTACTAAAAATTGCACATTTATTAAACACAAGCAACTGCGGCCTGTAACGATTGCCACTATGTTACCGGCACTAGTGCTATTTTTTTTTTACAATTTACAACTTCAAGAAAAAAACCAAGTGGACCGGGGAGCAGCAACAGTTTACCGGCGGGGTCTGCCAAGTTTAATATCCGTTTCGCGCTCGTTCTAAAGGGTGACATCTGCTCACGCTTTATGACGCCTCTAGGCTCATTCCATAGATACGCCCGCCTAATTTATTTGATTGAGTATTGGGATGCTTTTCGCGCAATGTAGAGGGCGGTCGCGCCAGCGCAATGCTGTAGCTTTTTCGCTAAAGCAACTTCATAAACGGCTTGGCCAAAACGAATGCAGTGTGGCGGAAACATTACGCTTCATGTTGGTTCACCAAGCATACGAATTGCCACGTCTGAGTTCTCGTACAAAAGCTAGAGAAGTGCCGGCGAGTGCGACCGGCGGCTGTCGGTGAGAAGACACTTAATCACGTTCTCTGGGAGTGCTTTAATCGCGTCGCATCGATGTTTGTTGCTTCTTGAGCGGACACCATACACAATGAAAAATGCTTCATTTAGGTTAATTGATGCCATCGCTGCGCTGTATTGTCATACTTAATCGTCGAAATCGTGTATTCTGAAACCCGGAAGCACGGATAACACAATTGTACGGGCTCGGTCGGTAGGCCTAACTTTGATGGAAATCATGGTGGTAGAACATGTAGTGTACTGATCCCAGATTGGTACACTATATAAGTTGCCCGCCATTATAAGCCCACCCATCACCTGCTTACTGCTTCCCAGCATTATCGCGATGATGGGCAGAGCTTCTCAGCTTGATACAACATGTGGCCCACCATAACAAGCAGCACCCATCATCTGCTTAGTGCTTCCCAGCATTATCGCAATGGTGGGAAGAGTTTCTCAACTTGGTACACCATGTAGCCCACCATAATAAGCACCACCCACCATATGCTTAGGGCTACCCAGCATTATCGCAATGGTGGGCAGAGTGTCCCATTATTGCCCACTATCTAGCCTCTGCTTTCCACCATCATTTCCACTTTACCCATCATCTGTACACCATACCACCCAGTATGTCCCGGCATAACCACCATATTTTCCACTACGTCCCACCATAGCCATCATAATTTCCACCATTCCCACTATTATTTCCACCATGCCCACTATTATTTCCACTACGCCCACCATGTTTTCCAGTATCCACCATGGCAATTTTTCCGATAGGGGGGCCCGAAGAAAACAAAGATAATGTTAGGCGGTCTGGTGAAAACGCGGAATTAGGGGACTAACAATAAAGCCACTCTCCCACTATGCTTCTCTCATTGACCAAAAAATAAGGTTAGGTTGATTCGCAATTATCGTTAGTCATTTGTAACACATGCACGGCAATCATAATGCCGAAAAGCTTCAAGCAGAAATTCAAAATATTTCAGTAATAACTTGCGGGCCTAAAACACGAATAAACTACTGCACGCGACCTGAAAAGCATCACGAGACTTGAGTGGTACCACAAGATCCAATAAACTTTAGATATAGAGAGGGTGAACACGCCCACACGCACGCATTGCTCATCTCAGAATAATAAATGCGAAGCATTGCAGTAGTTGTCCCAGCAAGATGTGTTACCATCAGCTTTATGACCGACCACTCCACGGCATCTACAACAGCGGAACTAGCTGCTTTGCGTGCTGCACTTTGTGTGGTCAATCAGGAACCACCGCAACAATGGTCGATTTTCAGCTACTCAAGGGCTGCCCTACAATCTGTGCTCTCAGCAATACGTTGCGGTCCGTACAAACAGCTTGTTTTCAAAATTCGATGCCTCCTCCACACTTCACAAGAGAAAGGGGATCATGTGACGTTTCAGCTGCCAAGTCACTGCGGCATCATAGGGAACGAACATGCCGATACTGCCGCGCGTGCAGCCCTTGAAGGAACACGAGAAGAAGCCATACCCCTTTCGCGGAGCGATGCTGCCAGTAATCTTCGACAACTTGCGCGTGAAATCACGTTTTCACTATGGTGCCCACCAAGCATCGATGCGAATCGTCAACACCACCTGTCCTCTTTGATTTGGTCGAGTCCAGTGGGCTCCGCATGCCCACTGGACTCGACCGAAGAGAAGCCACCCTTCTTCATCGCTTATGGCTAGGAGTGGCATTTACAAAATCTTACTCCTTTGTCATAGGAATCGCCGACAACGCTCTCTGCGATGCCTGTCATTGCGAAGAGACGCTACACCACATCCTGTGTGACTGTCCGCTGTATGCCATCCAGAGACAGTCACTGGCATCCATTTTTGCGCGCATCGACAACAGCCAAATGTCTGTGGACACTACTCTGTCAAGTGCCCGAGAGAAGACATTGCAACAGAAGGCGACAAAAGCTCTGTTAAAATTCCTACGCGACACGGACTTGAACAAGCGGCTGTAACAGCAATGTCACACACAGCGAAAGACAAGACTGGACTATGACTGAGTGTGAGCGCGTGTGCTGCCGAAAGTTTTGCGTTTGAGTTTGAGTTTAGTTAACCACGTGACAAGTACAAGAAAATACACTGTATACGTGGTTTGGTGCGAAGGGAAAAAAGCTGCATTTCACAGCTTGACTGGCCCCTCCACCCAGAAAAAAAATCTAAACTACAAGTTTACAAAAATACAAAAATTACAGGCAGCGGAAAGCGACAATACAAAAAGAAACACGCATGTGGCCCATGACAGCAAATAATAGAATGACAACTCTGAAATACATACAAAAATATGCATTACAAAGCAATGTATGAAAGAATAAAAACGGAATAACCATTACAGAAATCACCCAACATTCATTTACAACACAATCAGCACATCCAATTTAACATTTCAGTTTTAGACAATATGCAGATTATCAATTGTTAGTTTCCATTTGTTCATCACACTTGGAAGGCGGTAACGTAATGTTTATCCCTCTTCCCTCTCTGCTTTCTATCTTTCATCTCCCCCACCCCCTCCCATGCGCAGGGTTGCAAACCGGCTGCCTATAGGCTGGTTAACCTCCCTGGCATTCTTTTCCTCCCATTTTCCTTCCTTCAATTTTTAGCGACCTTCGGCGACTTTCAGCGTATCTATCTAGCCGCCTACGACTTTTAGCTCTCCTGGCCGTTTCGATAATGGTATCAATACCAAAGTTGGTATGGCATAACATGACTGTATGAAAAACATATTTTACTGGTCATAACATGAAAATCATGACATCTATGTCATGAACGTCATGATTTACATTTCATGGTCTTGTAGCACTTGCGGTGGTTTCGTTCACATGACATGTTGAAAAACTGGTATCGTATAGTATGATTGCATGGCGAACACAAGCGACATACTTAACATGAAAATCATGACACGCGTGTCATGTAACAACATGACTACATGCCACGCTCATGGTGTGCTCGCGGCCGTTTCGCTAGCTTCACATGTACCAAACTCGGTATTACGCGACGCGAACGGACAACATAGGTAAATGACACATCCAAACATGATAATCACGACATGCGTGTCATGTAACAGCATGACTACATGCCACACTGATGATGCGCTCGCGGCCGTTTCGCTAGCTTCACATATGCCAAGTTTGGTATTACGTGAAGCCAATGGATGACGAAGATATGTGACTGGTGCAAACATGATAATCATGACATGCGTGTCATGTGAGAGCATGACTACATGCCTAAGTCAAGGCGACAATACATTTTGACGTGACGCGGTGCGCGTGCTCTCCGGCATTTATTTCGTCGCGTCACGCTGGCGTTGCCACGCCAGGCGCCGGTCCTGCCATATACTCGCAGGCACGCCTCGTTGCTTTGACGCGTGCGCGTTTCAGCGCGTCCGGCGTCCCTCCATAATGAAAAGAGGGAGACGCAGTGTTGTCTTGGTAACGCATCGGCACTAAATGCAGCATGTCGCATTTCACGCCAGTTGCCGTCGGGCGGCGCCGACGCACGATAGCCGCGCCTGGCATCAGACTATACAGTGCTCGCGTTTTTCTAACGAAGCGTCGCTGTGCCCAGTGTGCTCGAGCGTTAACGCTACATGGGAGTATACTGAGCCCTTCATGATGCGCTCGCGACCATTTTGCTAGCTTCACATATAACAAATTTGGTGTTACGTGACGTCAATGAATGACGAAAGTATAATGGCAGGTGCAAGCATGATAATTCTGACACGCGTGTCGTGTAAGAACATGATAACATACCACGCTCACAGCGTGTTCGCGGTCGTTTCGCTAGCTTCACATATACTAAATTTGGTATCACGCGACGTGAACAGATAACAAAAGTAAACGACACATCCGAACAAGATAATCATGACACGGAAGTCATGTACGGCATCATTTACTCCCACCTCGTAACGTTGTGCTGATTTTAAAGAGACATATCAACATTTCTCATTCGTGCATGCTTCGCATATCATCGATTCCCACTGTACGTGGGATATGCCAATTTTTATTGTAATGAAATGAATCATGTAGCAAAACCTCTCCCGTGTGCCCATTTTATCGGTAAGAACATGAGTGAATAAACATCCAGGCACACCATAGAAAGAGAATACAAAAAAAAAGAATGTTCAGTAGCAAATGCGCAGTAAAACCAGAACCGAAATATGATGAGACGGAGAGCAGCCAGCATAAGGCCTTATATGTAGTGAGCGAGTCCAAAATGGAAGCACTGGGTCACTGCTGCATGCTTTGGTTATCTCTGCCGAAAGGAGTGTCAGAATCCTGCCACGTATCCGACTCGGACACGATTTTGACTCCTCCGCACTTGTCCACACACCGCCACTTTGGCAAGAAAAACCTGCTCCCGCCGTAATGATTATCCCTCCGTCAAGCCGACTACTGAGAAAAAAAAAGGGGGGGGGGTAGACTTTGCAAACAGAAAAAATGTTCATCCTCTTTCGTTGGGAGCTCGGTTAAACTTCTGACCATGGTTGGCGTCCATCCTACCCCCCTTCCCCCAGCGTGTCGTTTGTGTTTGTGGGAATGTGGTTTGAGGAAGGCGTTCGCCGAATCTTCATTGTGCGGACGACGACGCCAGAGGACCATGCTGCCTCCGCTGTCCGCCTACCTTGAGACGAACCCTTGCTCGCGTTCAACGAGATAACAAAAAACGTCTGTCTGTCAAATGGGTATTTTCCTCCTACACCCTGGCTTGAGTATATAGGGTGCCGGGTAATCACCATTGCACTATTACAAGCCCATGCGTATAGTAAGATTGGATGTGATATGAATTCCTAAGTATTGTATGAGGTTACTTGATCTCAAGGTAAATTATTTAAGTAGTATACCCGAGAAGAGTTAGGTGACCTAAATATATGCTTAACTTTACTTGAGTTAATATTTAGTACCATTAGCCACAAGCTGCACCAGTTAGATATTTATTTAAATCGGAGTGTAGGCGATTACAATTGTCGTTTAAAGTAACTGCTGTAAAAGTATCGCAATCATCAGCAAAAAGGTGGATACTAGAAGCTACTTTAGAAGGCAGGTCAATAATATATATTAGAAACAACAAAACACCAATTACCAACTTTTGGGGCACTCCTGAGATAACATGGCATATTTATGAACTGTAGCCGTAAGCAGTAACGTACTGTTAGTGATTAGCAGGACAGCATCCGACCTATTTTAATAGGTTAATGTCAAGATTTAGGTTCCGTAACTTGTGGGTGAGAAGTTTATAACACACTTTATTAAATGCTTTTGCAAAATCTAAAACAAATGCAGCCAGCGGATGATGAACGATCAAGAATTAGATCAGTGAAAGATGTAGGTTGAGTCTCACATGATTATGATTTCTTAAAACCATGTTGTGAAGATGAAAAGATGTTATTTTCAGAGAAATTGAGGGTGGTTTTGATTACGAAGTATTATATAATAGTTGAAGCACGTGCTGGTAAAAGAAATGGGCCGATATTTGGTCGTTAAGGTTTTGTTACCTAATTTGAGAAGTGGAACTACCTCCCTTATACCTTCCACTGATTAGGTAAAGTACCTGTGTGGAGTGATAGTCTCAATAGAGCTTGCTGTCTTTTGTAGTAAAAAATGCACATGCAAAATACAACGCAGCTCGTTTTATAAAAAATCATTTTGTAAACATGTATTATGATCAATTTCCACAATGTGCCTAACAAATAAAAAGATTGTTAGACATTCATTGGGCACACATTTGAAATAAATGCGCGAAAAATCAAACACGAAAGCCGCCAAAAAAATGTGCGCAACCTATATACATATCCCGATACAAATATAAAAGAAATATGACGGGCACAAATTTACAAATTATACCTATAAACAGATGCAAATGCCAAGATCATAACAGAAGTAAGGAACATATGCTCAAGCACAGTAATCGGTAATAAATGCACTTTGTGTAGATTCAAAAGATAAAAATAAAGTAATCACATTTACTTTCATTTCTTGTCCTTAGACTCGAAAGCCAGCGCTTGGATCATTTGGACCATGCTGCGCGCCAATGCCTTTCTTGAAAGTAATAAAGTCACTTCCCTGTTACGTACGCTTGGTATTATGGCTACCATGGACATAACACAGTGCAAATAGGGTTATTAGTTCCTGACAAATTCAACCTCCCCACCTTTCAGCATTATATCTCTCTCTTTTAACTTACTTCCGTTAATATTTTTAATTTCTATCAATAAATTGGAGAGGTGCGCATTGAAAAAAAAGGAAGTGAATTTATTTATTTAAATATTTGTTATTTATTTCAGAGAAAAAGTGCCATTCTAGTGCCGGACATTAGGTACAGCAGTATAGATAGTGTTGAATGAAAGCGCGATGATTCAAAACGCAAAAAAAGAAGCAACATAAAACATGGTCCACAATCCCAAGAATGGCCATAATACACTAAACAAAACAAAAACTATAGAAACAGTGTCCACTAGGTTATTTTGTTTGGGTAAAAAGTAAAAAGAACTCAAATATTAACTGTATCAAAAATAAAGTCGGCAATGTTAAGAAGCGAGACATTGCAGAATCGAAGAATTTAAGAATCGTGCAGAAGCGAGGCATTGAATTTCAAGCAATCAGTCTGATCAAGATGGGTATTAGAATAAAGTGCACTGTAATATATATGAAGGTGTAGTTATAAGCCATGTGAACAGCTAACGCACGCAGAAACTAGTTGAGATCGACACTTACAAGAATCTCTGGCGGTGTATTGTTCCGCTCTCTGCTTGTTCGAAAAAAAAAGGTACCTGTATATAGGGGCTGAGTCACTCTTTCGAGATTGGAGGCACGCGTTTCGTGGCGCGAAATTGGTTCGATATAATTAGACTTTTTTTGTATTGCCAGATTATTATTATATATGCGATAGAACAGCTTCGTTATTTCGCGATAACTTCTCCATTCCAAGGTTTCTAGTTTAGCGCCTTCCAGAAGAACTGACGGAGATGTGTTACATTTACGTATTGAATATGAATTTTACAGCTTTCCGCTTATTGATTCAAGTTTATCTTTGTTAGCTTGCATGTGCGGGTCCCAGACAGCCGATTAATGTTCTAATATTGGTATTACGTTCGTTTCACATTTCGGTTTGCCGAATGTCATAGCGAGTGCCCGTAAGTAGCCTTGTATATTCAAAGCCATTTTCTCAGTTTAACAAACTTGTTGGTTTCATCTTAATGTAGATGTGATAACAAGACTAAGGTGCATATACTGTGAGACAAAGGACAAGAATTGATTGCCTAGGTTGTATTGGAATGTTAGTAGATCTTTTTTGCAGGTCATGGTTATCGCCAGAGTTTTTCTCGCGTTAAAGGTCATCTGTCATTTTGTGCACAAATCCTGAATCTTAAAAGAGTTATTTAAAAGAACCTGGTCACTGGATGCGTTAACTACTTTAAAGTGCGCAGGCATTCGCAAAAAGCTTCAGATTTGCTGCAATATCACGGGTGGCATTATTGATATAAACCGAAAAGAGGTCCGTGGACGGATCCCAGAGGTCTGCCAGATTTAAGCGGCACAGAGGGCGAGTTGATACCACCATCCGTAATACCGCGCCCGGTGAATATTACTCGCGCTTTAAAAGCCTAACCTAAGATGCATTCGTTAATTAACACTAATTAACTAATTAGTAGATACCTAAAACTACTATGGAACCTGTAAAACTCGAGAATGTGCTGTATATTGAGGGGTCTATGTGGTACATACACTGACTGTTCGGAAACGCGCACTTCGTCTTTTTTTTTTTAAGTACCCTATTGATGTACTATACTATTGATCTTTACCTAAACGAACACTAAATATTGTTTTACGAGGTCATGAATGTGCCTTCCATAAGAATCCTCTCTTTTTACGCGTACCCTATTTTAATATTTGTGTGGCACCATAGAGTACACCATCTCAACGCTAGATGGAGCTACGAGGGCTTGACGGCTGTCGCACCCTCAACAAAAATGGCCAGGGAACTTTTTTTTACCACGCGATTCAAACACGCTCTACACCACCAAGAACTAGACATATGCCACTACCTAAATCCCAGAAAGCAATTGGATATCTTCAAGCACGGCTCTACGGTAGCGATTCAAATGCGGTAAAAGAGCCCATATTTCTGAGAGCGCCCATAGGCGCTGTGCATTATTTTTTAATAAGCTAGGGAACTCGCACTATTTCAACTACAATACTGTAACTCCAGCAGAAGAAAGGTTCATGCAGTTGCTACTTGAAACCGTGAAAGCAATGAGAAAATCAGAAAGGGAGAGGAGTTATTATTTTTTTTCTCTCCCGTCCCATAGAGTGACGTGGGGCCCCGCCCCCACCGTGCGGGAAAGCGCGCCTCCTGCGCGTGGGCCGGAATCCTGGGGACGGTCTTGTTGAAGCGTTCAGTGAGACCGTTGGTCTGGGGATGATACGCCGTTGTCTTTTTGTGAGCTGTACCACTTAGTCGAAAAATGGTGTCCAAAAGCTCGGCTATGAACGCCATACCTCTGTCGGGGATGACTATTGCGGGAGCACCGTGTCTTAAGACGATCGCTTCGATGAAAAATTGCGCCGCTTCAGCTGCCATTGCCCGTGGCAGAGCGCCTGTCTCCGCGTATCGGGTCAGGTAATCCGTGGCGACGATTATCCACCTGTTTCCAGTGGCAGACTTTGGGAAGGGGCCCAGAAAATCCATGCCGATTTGTGCGAATGGTGTCGCCGGCACTCGGATAGGCTGCAGCAGGCCAGCTGGTTTGATGGAAGGTGGCTTGCAACGCTGGCAATGTAGACATGCCTGCACGTAAGATTTGACAACTTCGGCAAGTCCTGGCCAGTAATAGTTCTGCCCTATCCTCGCCCATGTTCTTGCGTAACCCAAGTGACCAGCGGTAGGTTCGTCGAGGCCAGGCTTGCAGTACCTCACAGCGAAGCGAAGTAGCAATGACGAGCAAATAGCCGCTGCCGGCGGGTGAAAAGCTCCTTTTATAAAGAACGTCATTTCGCAAGCCGTACGACGGCAGCCCTCTCGCAAATAACTTTGGCACGCTATTCGTTCTCCCTTGCAGGTTATTTATGAGTGGTAGCAGTTCAGCATCGTCACGCTCCTGTTGAGAAAAGGCGTCAGTGTCCACAATTCCCAGGAAGACCGTGTCGTCATCGTCGTTGTCTGGGGATGCCGTCTCAACAGGAGACCGAGAAAGACAGGCGGCATCTGTGCGTCGTTTTCCCGACTTGTAGGCAACAGTGAAGTCAAATTCTTGGAGTCGAAGACTCCATCGTGCAAGACGGCCAGACGGATCTTTCAAGTTGACTAACCAACAAAGAGAGTGGTGATCGCTGATAACAGTGAATGGTCGGCCGTACAAATAAAGACGAAACATCAGGACGGCCCATACCATTGCAAGACATTCTTTTTCCGTTGTAGTGTAGTTAGCTTCCACTCGGGACAGCGTCCTGCTGACGTAGGCGATCACCCTTTCGTTGTTGTCCTTTGACTGTACGAGCACTTATCCAAGGCCCACATTACTACCGTCTGTATGAAGCATTGTTCGCGCGTCTTCATCGAAGTGGGCCAGCACAGGGGGTGTTTGCATGCGCTGACGAAGCTCGTGAAACGCCTGCTGTTGGTCTTCGCCCCATCTGAAGGGGGTATCTTCCCGAGTAAGCAGTGTCAATGGCCATGCGATGCACAAAAATTAACAATAAACTACCGGTAATAGGCACAGAGTCCCAAAAAACGTCGCACTGATTTTTCGTCTGATGGCTTCGGGAAGTTCACCACGGCGGCAATTTTATCCGGGTCGGGTAGATTTCCTTGGCTGCTCACGACGTGACCGAGGAATTGAAGTTCGTGGAAGCCGAAGTGGCACGTTTCAGGTTTTAGAATAAGACCGGCCAAGCGTAATGCTTCAAAAACTGCTTCGAGCCTTCGTAAGTGTTCCTCAAAATTCACCGAAAAGACAATCACGTTGTCGAGGTACACCAAGCAGGTTTGCCACTTAAGTCCCGACAGAACCGTGTCCACGAGGCGCTGGATTGTTGCTGGCGTCGAACACAAACCGAAAAGAAGTACCTGAAATTCATAAAGTCCATCGGGCGTAACAAAGGTGGTCTTCTCACAACCTCTCATCCACTTCAATTTGCCAGTAGCCGCTTTTCAGGTCCATGGACGAAAAGTAGCGTGCGTTTCGTAGTCTATCCAATGAATCATCAATACGCGGCAGAGGGTAAACGTCCGTCTTTGTGATCTGATTAAGCTTCCGGTAGTCGACGCAGAAACGCAAGCTGTCGTCCTTCTTTTTGACGAGTACTACAGGTGATGCCCAAGGACTGTTAGATGGCCGAATAACACATCTTCTGGCATCGTTTTCACCTGTTTTTGAATTGACCCACGCTCCTTTGGGGCGACTCGATAAGGATTTCGCCGGATGGGTCTGGCGTTGGAATTCGTGATGATGCAGTGTTTCGTCAGTGCCGTTTGACCAACTCTTGATGTGGATGAGAAGCAGCCGTGGAACTTGTTAATCAGAGTAAGAAGGCGGTCTCGCTCAATGGGAGATAACGTTGGACCAACTTCGACAGGTGTCGGTGTAGTGATAGTAGGCGCTGCTGCTTCCTTCACTAAATGACAATCTTCTGTTTCAGAGAGTTCGTCGAAATAAGCAATAGCCGTGCCTTTAACTATGTGTCGGCGTTCTGTACTGAAATTTGTCAATAAGAGTTCAGCGCATCCGTCAATAACAGTGATGATAGCCTTGGCAACAGAAATGCCGCTAGTGAATGCGAGCTCCTTGATGTGTTCAGCTATGCCAGTACCATTTTGTAAGATGTCACAGTGCACGGATACGAGGGAACAAACATTGTGGCGGCAGTATGACGTCGTCATCGGCAATATGGAAGCGAGGTGGCTGGTGTTCCTCATCTGTGGCAGTCTACGAACTTGTAGCGAACGTTACGCTTCTGTCACGGATGTCAATCACAGCCCCGTATTCGCACAAAAAATCCTTTCCCAATCTGAGCTGTTTACAGCACTCGTGAAGAATGACGAAGGTGGTGAAAAAGGTGGAACCAGCGATGAAGAGTTGGGCCTCTAACATCTAACATCTCTCTAACATGGTCAAACTAGTAGAGAGGATCTTACATAGCCGAGTAAGTATCTGGATGGCCGACAATTTAGTAATAAGACCGAACAAATCGGCTTTCGTAGTGGTTTCTTTATTTGGTGTGCCCATGCTGATTTAGAGAGCTGAATACAGCTCACTCGAAAAAGAAGGCAATACGCTGCTTTAGTAACGCTTGACATAGCCAAGGCGTATGACAGTGTGGAGCACTTAATTTTGTTAAATACGCTAAAGAGATTTACTTTCCCACAATATTTTATTGAGTGGGTGGCAGAACTTTTAAAATCAAGAGAATTCTACTGCGTCAAGGATGTATGTTCCTCATCTAGATTTAAACAAACGCGCGCAGATCCCCAAGGAGCAGTCTTATCTCCAGTGTTATTTAATGTTTTCATGAGCACAATTCCAACAGACCAAGAAGTTACTGTCTACATTTATGCTGATGACATCGCCTTCTTTGCCGCTGACTGTGATATTTACTCACTAATACTTAAATAACAGATATATTAACATGTTATAAATTTGATTGCAGTCGATTTTATTATCTTTATAAGTGCGCTCTTAGTGTTTCCGCTTGCAGACCCCATTTCAATTTCAATTCTATATAAAGAACCCATTCAGCAAGTAGACTCTATAGAATATTTGGGAATCATTTGTAATGACAAACTTAACTGGAGTCCACACAGAGTATTTAGCTACCAAGGCACAACGGGCCTCAGGCTTACTGCACAAGCTATGTAACCGTAAGTACGGGTTACGGAGGCACACCTTGATAATGTTGTACAAGATGTAACTGCGCCCCATCATAGAATGCGGATGCATACTATTCTAGGGTGGCCCTCTTATAAAACAAACCTCTAGTTGTCTTGGAGCGAGAAGCACTGCGAATGGGTCTGAAACTCTCTAGGTTTGTGGCTA
This sequence comes from Rhipicephalus annulatus, assembly GCA_013436015.1. Taxonomy (NCBI): domain Eukaryota; kingdom Metazoa; phylum Arthropoda; class Arachnida; order Ixodida; family Ixodidae; genus Rhipicephalus; species Rhipicephalus annulatus. Next base: position 291,033 of record WOVY01010943.1, on the reverse strand, counting down.
TCAACGTACTGTACCAGGAAGCACGCCTGCCTACCCTACTTTGTCGATTTTGCATTTTGACAGCACAAGCATTTTTAAAATTGTATAGCTTACCGGCAAGAAGATCTCAATATGCTTTTGACGTGAACCCAGACGCCTTCTTTCTTGCTCATTGGCCACGGTTTCAGACACCTCAGATAATGTTTGTACAAAAGAATCTACAAATTATAAATGTGAACATTATAAATGCATTGAGACTAATGACTTTATTGTCATTTTATAATTGAATATATGATGAGATTTTCCTCCCAAACGCCAAGTTAGAATATCAAGTTTTAAAATAACATAATATTTGATTACTTGGAGCATGCAGAAACTAAAGATACACTAGCCACAGATGCTTTACTAAAAATCCAAAAGGCAGGTGTAGGCATTGCCTCTAATTTGCTTGACTGGTCTTTTTCAGTGAGACTGCCTGATTTTACTCCAGTTTTTGAAGCAGAGCTCGCGGCGATTATTTTAGCTCTTCAAAAACTTCCGACAAATCAAAACAACGCAGACATAATGACGGATTCTCTTTCAGTTTGTGCAGCTCCGACAGCTTCTGAGAACTCTCGAATTCTAAGGACATTCAAAACACTAGCACCACCGCAGTCGAGACTCCTGATGTTACTATGGGTTCCGGGACACTGTGGATTAAGACTAAATGAACGGGCCGATTCCTTAGCACGAGCCGCACTTGATGGCCCAATTTTATCCATACTGCCAGATGTTGAATATTGTCACGGGGTCACGACGTGGCCTAAGACCGGAGACTTTGCGTTGGAATTTAACGGTTTATTTGGGCGAACCCGTGCCCGGTAAACGGAAAGTCCGATTACAGTAGCAGTCTTGGACTGATAGCGGCGAACGGAGCGTCGGCCGTCGATCAACTACTGACAACGGCGAAGCGCGTCGGCATTGATACTCTTGCCGTCGAATGTTCTAGCGTTATCGCTGGCGGTGGCGTAAGTTCCAGAATAATTTGTACAGTTCACAGAGTAGGCGTGAACTTATCGAAATGATCTACTACAGTCCGGAAGTTTCTCGAAAACTGCAGGCGTGGTTTGCGCTGAGAATTGTTTAGTGTTTTGGGACGATAACAAAACGTTGGGAAATGGAACGTGGCATTGCCCCCCTCTGAAAAAGGCATTGTCCCGATGCTTTAACTAAAGATGAAGGTACAACAATAATGCAAGAAAGTACAATGAATAAATTACGATACAATAATAATACAAAAAACACTGTTTCAGTTTGTCAACGCGCACGAAACGGCTTGAGGCGCCACATGGACGACTTCCGGTCACGATCGGCGTCGTTGAGAGTTCGTGATGCCGTCGGGGACAACCTCGTAATTAAGGCGGCCGAGACGTCGAACCGCCCTGTACGGTTCGGAGTACCGCTGCAGAAGCTTTTCACTTAGTCCACGTCGGCGTATCGGCGTCCACACCCAAACACGTTCACCAGGTTGGTATTCCACGAAGCGTCGTCGAAGATTGTAACGACGGCTGTCGGTCGTGGTTTGATTCTTGATACGGAGACGCGTGAGTTGTCGGGCTTCTTCAGCGCGTTGAAGGTACTCACTCACATTGAGGTTTTCTTCGTCGGTGACGTTTGGTAACATAGCATAGAGCGTCGTTGCTGGGCTCCTTCCGTAGACCAATTTGTATGCAGATATCTGCGTCGTCTCCTGCACAGCCGTGTTGTATGCGGAGGTCACGTACGGAAGAATGGCGTCCCACGTCTTGTGTTCGACATCGCCGTACATTGCCAGCATGTCGGCGATCGTCTTGTTAAGCCGCTCAGTGATGCCGTTGGTCTGTGGGTGGTACGCTGTCGTCCGGCGGTGGTTTGTCTGGCTGTATGCCAAGATCGCTCGAGTTAAGTCGGCAGTAAATGCCGTTTCTCTGTTGGTGATAAGGACCTTCGGGGTGCTGTGACGCAGGACGATATTTTCGACGAAGAACTTAGCTACCTCGGATGCACTGCCTTTGGGAAGGGCTTTTGTCTCGGCATAGCGGGTGAGGTAGTCGGTAGCTACCACGATCCACTTGTTTCCGAAAGCCGACGTCGGGAACGGCCCCAGTAGGTCCATACCAATTTGCTGGAAAAGTCGGCAAGGGGATTCAATTGGCCGCAGAAGTCCCGCTGCTCTTGTCGGCGGTGTCTTGCGTCGCTGACAGTCCCAGCATGTCCTCACATAACGAGTGACGTCGGTGGTAAGACGTGTCCAGTTGTACTTTTCTTGTATCCTCGCGACCGTGCGAAAAACACCGAGGTGCCCTGCCGTCGGATCATCGTGCAGGGTCTGCAGGAGTTCTGGTCGCAGAGCTGAAGGCACCACAAGAAGGTACTTAGCTCGAAGCGGTGAAAAGTTTTTCTTTTGTAGAAGACCGTTTCGCAGGAAGAATGACGCAAGTGCGCGCTCGAATACCTTCGGGACTTCGGTGGTCCTGCCTTCGAGGTATTCTATTAGGGCCTCAAGTTCCGGGTCGGCCCGCTATCGTTCAGCGAACTCGTCGGTAAGTATCGTTCCCAAGAAGTAGTCGTAATCCGGGTCGTCGGGTGGTGGTTGGTCGACAGGCGCACGAGAGAGACAGTCGGCGTCGGAGTTTTTCTTGCCGGACTTGTAAAATACCGTAATGTCATATTCTTGAAGTCTCGGGTTCCATCGTGCGAGGCGACCTGAAGGCTCCCTCAAGGTGGCTAGCCAACACAAGGCGTGGTGGTCGCTCACAACTTTGAAGGGCCTGTCGTAGAGGTAGGGGCGAAATTTCGACGTAGTCCAGATGATGGCGAGGCACTCTTTTTATGTTGTGGAATAATTGGATTCTGCTTTGGATAGCGATCGGCTGGCGTAACTAATAACCCTTTCAAGTCCGTCAGCCCTCTGCACATGAACGGCGCCAAGACCTACGCTGCTTGCGTAAGTGTGTATTTCTGTCTCTGCGAATTCGTCGAAGTGGACAAGTAACGGAGGCGTCTGGAGGCGATGTTTAAGCTCCTGGAAAGCGTGTTTCTGCGGCGTTTCCTACTTCTCCACGTCAGCCTTTGTAAGGTTAGTGACAGGATCTGCGATGCGGGCGAAGTTTTTCACGAACCACCTATAATAGGCGCACAGGCCCAGAAATCGGCGCACCGCCTTCTTGTCAGTGGGCGGCGGGAAGTCGGCGATGGTGGCTGTTTTCCATGGATCGGGACGAACTCCAGCCTTGCTAATAACGTGCCCAAGAAACAAGAGCTCCTTGCACGCAAATCTGCACTTTTCGGGCTTCAGTGTGAGTCCGGACGTCTTGATGGCTTGAAGTACAGCTTCAAGGCGCCGAAGATGCTCGTCGAAACTCGAGGAAAACACGACGACGTCGTCCAAGTACACAAGGCAAGTCTGCCACTTCAATCCTGCCAGTACTGTATCCCTAACGCGTTGAAACGTTGCAGGCACTGAGAAAAGGCCGAAGGGCATCACCTTAAACTCGAAGAGGCCGTCCAGTGTAATAAACGCCGTCTTCTCTCGGTCTCTTTCGTCGACTTCGATTTGCCAATAGCTAGTCTTGAGGTCCATTGACGAAAATTACTTGGCGTTATGGAGCCGATCAAGTGCATCGTCTATTCGTGGGAGAGGATACACGTCCTTTCTTGTGATTTTGTTCAGGCGGCGATAATCGACGCAGAAACGTAGGGTCCCATCCTTTTTTCTTCACTAACACCACGGGGGATGCCCATGGACTCTTGGACGACTGGATAATGTCCTCCCGCAGCATTTCATCAACTTGTCTCTTGATGGCCTCGCGTTCTCGCGTCGAAACCCTGTGCGGACTCTGACGGAGTGGTCTGGCATTTTCTTCGGTTATGATGGGAAGTTTCGTGATTGGGGCCTGCCGAATTTTCGATGACGATGAAAAGCAATCTTCGTATTGCAGGAGGAGGGCCTTGAGCTGTTCTTGCTTATGGTTCGGAAGTCTGGCATTGACATCGAAAGCTATGGGAGGGGCTTGGTTCCTCCGAGCAGGTTCCGCAGAATCGGCGAGGGCAAAAGCACTGGTGGCTTCAACAACTTCTTCGATGTATGTGACCATTATTCCTTTGTTCACATGTTTGTACTCATTGCTAAAATTCGTGAGCATAACCGTTGCTTTGCCTCCCCGCAGCTCTGCAATTCCTCTTGCGACGCAAATATTTCGGGTGACCTACATATGCTGACTGCCTTCCACGACACCTTCCAAGTCAGGTGATTTAGGAGCGCCGACTGAAATAATGACGCTTGAGCGAGGCGGAATGGTGACTTGTTCTTCCTGTACATTCAAGGCATGGTTTCCTGACGGCGTGCGCGGCGGTAGTGCTTCTTCTATGGATAACGTTATCGACTTTGTTTTTAGGTTGATGACAGCACCATGGAGGCATAAGAAGTCCATGCCAAGGATGACATCTCTCGAGCAACGCTGTAGGACGACGAAGTCTGTAGGATACATACGGCCGTTAATGGTGACTCTCGCTGTGCAGGTTCCTTCAGGCGTTACGAGATGACTTCCGGCTGTGCGGATTTCAGGGCCTTCCCAAGCTGTCCTAACTTTCTTTAACCTCGCGGCGAATGACCCACTGATGACGGAGTAGTTGGCTCCAGTATCGACGAGAGCGGTCACACTGTGGCCGTCAATAAGAACGCTGAGGTCGCTAGCTCGCCGTCTAGCATTACAGTTAGGGCGTGGCGTTGGTTCACGGCTGCGTCGGCTTGTTCCGCTGCTTCCATGTTGAGGCGTCAGGTCACCTTCGGTAAGTGAGGTTTTGCCGTCAGGGCTTTGCCTGGTTGGTGTTGTGTTCGGAAAGCTCCGTCGCGGCATCGTCATCGGAGGAGGATCTTCGGTAGTTGGTCGCACAGCAACTGCGCCTCCATCGGTTGCTGCCCTTAGTTTCCCGGATACGGGCTGAGAGACCGGCCCCGCGTTGGGCCAGAGTACTGCTGGTGGTGCGGTGACGTGCGGCGGCTGGGCGACGGTGAACGGGAAGGGCTTCGTGGTGTCCACTGAGTTCCTGTCAGGTAGTCGGCGATGTCACGTGGCCGTTCTCCTGGCTGTGGACACGGAGCATTGACGGCGAAGCCACGCAGTCCCATCTGTCGATACTGGTAACGTCGGTATGTGTGTCCGGCCTCGCCGCAGTGGTAGCAGAGCGGGCGGTGGTCAGGGGTGTGCCAGACGTCAGGCTTCCACGGTGCACTGCGCTGGGCCGCTGGCGAACGGTAGGACGTTGGTGGGGGTGGTGGCGGCAGTGGCGTCTGGCGATGGAAGTGCGATGGGGCAGTGTTTTGGCGTGCGCGTGGAGGAGGGGCGTGACGTCGGGCTTCAGCAGCATAGCTTATGGCTTGCAACTGAGGCTCTTGAGGCTGAGAAACGCCCAGTGATTGCTGGATCTCCTGGCGTCGCTGATTCCACGTGAGGCGGCGCTGAAGGAAGTAATTTTCGCAGCTCTTCTTGCACGATCACTCGGATCGTCTCACGCAAGTCAGTGGTTCCAAGCGCCTAAATGCCGGCGTAGCTTGTAGACGAGGGTTATATTGCCACGTGCGCCTCTCGAGCGCCTTCTCTATCGTAGATGCTTCTGAAATGAATTCGGCGACTGTCTTTGGCGGGTTTCTGATCAGCCCGGCAAAGAGTTCCTGCTTTACTCCGTGCATGAGCAGACGGACCGGCTTCTCCTCGGACATGTCGGAAAGAGCGTGGCGGAAAAGCTTAATCATAACTTCCGTGAATATCGCCACGTTTTTGTTTGACATCTGCATGCGGGTTTCGAGAAGAGCTGCGGCCTTCTCCTTGCGCACCACACTTGCGAAAGTAGTGAGAAACCTGGCGCGAAAGACGTCCCACGTTGTAAGGCTTCGCTCTTGATTTTCGAACCAGGTCCGAGCAGCATCTTCTAAGGCGAAATACACACGCCGGAGTTTGTCATCGTCTGTCCAGTCATTGAAGGCGGCGACGCGGTCGAACCTTTCGATCCAGCTTTCCGGGTCTTCCAGTGGCGAACCGCGGGAAGTTGGCGGCTCTTTGGGTTCCCGGAGCAGGAGTGGTGCAGGCTGCACGGGGGCAGTCATGGTTGCAGTAGTTGATGTCGGGATCCGGGTCTGCCTGGCTGCTTCAGGAAGGGGACCATACTCTGGTGGTAGTCCCCTCTGCCTGCGGCTTCTTCGCTGTTCAGGGTAAGCGTCCGTGTCTTCTTTGTCGCTTGGGCTGGGGTCGCGGCTTGAAGGGGGCGTCTTGCAGTCTTAGACTGATAGCGGCAAACGGAGCCTCGGCCGTCGATCAACTGCTGACAAGTGGCGAAGCGCGTCGGCATTTATGCTCTTGCCGTCGAATGTTCTAGCGCTATCACTGGCGGTGGCGTAGGTTCCAGAAAAATCTGTACAGTTCGAAGAGTAGGCGTGAACTTATCGAAATGATCTACTACAGTCCGGAAGCTTCTCGAAAACTGCAGGCGCGATTTGCGCTGAGAATTGTGTAGTGTTTTGGGACCATAACAAAACTTGGGTAAACGAAACGTGGCAATATATTACAGCAATAAGATATCGCAAATCAGCAATCTGTACTGATATGATAGAAAAAGTAACTACATGGACACAATATAACCACCTCAAGTTTCCATGGCGACCCCACTTGAGCTAGTTCAGAAAGATCGAAGTTTGAAATGCTAAATTCCGATGTCGTGTCCCCCCACTAAACCTGTATCACACAGAGCTGGTCAGACAATATCACACCTCTGCGCATTCTGCGGAGAAATGGAATCAATAGAACAATATTTTTTGTATTGTCACTGATACGGCATACTTTTCCATTTCTTATTCCATTTCTGAAAATAGGCGTTAGATTGACGGCGCAAACTGCACTAAGCTTTGGTGCCTCAGTTTTGGGACATTGCCACAGGGATGTTTTCAATGCCATTTGAGATTATATTCAGGCATCCACACGTATACCTTTTTGATGTTGAATCAAATAGCTTTTATTACCCCTTTTAAAAAAGGTAAATGGTGAGGTGAAATAAACATACATGAGTGGTAATCACAACACCTGAAATCTCAAAATTTGTCAAGTAGTGAAGAAGATGAGGGCTACTCGGATAGACAGGGGGTATCAATGAGTCTGTGAAGAGGACAATTTTTGGTTGGTTGGAGACACAGGATGGTTCCACCATGACTTGACTTGTCGTGACCGCTCTCCTGTTTTATAAAAGAGTGCCGCTCTAAAACGCCTCACTTTAATTGGTGGAGGTGCTGGGTAACGCATAATCCTGGAATTGCGAACCCGTACGTTGCCTGCAGTTGCTACGATGTCCCCGGATGACGATCAGCAGGCAGCCGCCTCGGCTCCAACTACTGCAGCTCCTGTCTATCTCAGCTCGTTTCGGCAACGCGATCCGCCTACCTTCAGTTGAACCGATGACAAGGACGTGGAAGACTGGCTCGGTGAATACGACCGGATGAGCAAGCACAACAAGTGGGACGATGCGCACAAGCTTAATGTCGTCCAATTTTATTTGACTGCCGTCGCCAGTTTGTGGTACCGTAATCACGAGAGAGACCTCCCACCTGGTCAGCCTTCCGAACGGCGTTTGCGGGCTTGTTTGGCCGTCCAGCGCTTCGCAAACTACGGGCCGAACAGCGCTTGCGTACTAGGGCGCAGCAGAATGGTGAGAATTACACCAGTTATATCGAAGATGTGGTCGACCTTTGCCGGCGTGTCAACTCGGCCATGACAGAAGCCGAGAAGATAAAATACATCTTCAAAGGCGTGACTGACGACGCATTTCAGAGGCTTGTCGCCAAGAGCCCGCAAACTGTAGCGGAAGTGATGCAACTTTGTCAGAGTTATGACGAGCTCTGGAAACAGCGTGACACCACTCGCCGTGCCAGCGCGCCAAGTGCAACAATCTCCGCGTTAACGTCGGCTGGCACTGCTAAAGACCACACCAGTTTGCTTCTCGAGATCCAGCAATTTGTACGAGAGGAGGTCGCACGCCAGTTGTCCCTCGTGCCTTATACCTCCGAGGTGCCCCGTCTATTTAGCGCCATCAATACAGCGAGTAGTTCAGGAGCAAGTGTCCGAGGCGCTACGAACAGCTCACGCACCACTTTTGGCTGCTCCACTGACCTATGCCGAAGCACTGAACGAAATCCGACGTCCGCCTGTCACGAACGCCGACGTTTCTTCGTTGCGAACGCCTACGTCCACGCGCCCCTTTGTCGTACCGACTGAGCCTATGTACCAGGCTGCCCGTACTTTTTCCCGGCCACCACCACCACGCTTTCAGAACCCTTGGCGCACTCAAGACAACCACCCCATATGCTTCACCTGTGGAATGGCGGGTCACGTGGCGCGATTTTGTCGACGGCGTGAGCTTTTCCGGCGTGACGACGTTCGGTTCAACAATTATGATTTCTCAGCACGACCAGAGCCTGCTGTATCTGGCGAGCCTGCCACCATGGACACATTTTCACCTCGCCGGAACTTCAACAGACACCGGTCGCCTTCACCTCAACGCCGTTCCCTTTCCTCTATGCTATAAACGTCGACCCCGCGCTGTCCCTGAGGAAAACTGGGAGCCGCAGTTCCGGTGGCAAGAACTGCGGATCTTTCGAACTCCACAAGACCTTGTTTTTCGCCGTCCAACGCCGTTGCTGTCTCTATTGAAAGTATACCTGTTTTGCATTGGTCGATACTGGCGCCGCAGTGTCTGTAATGACTGAAAAACTTTGCCATCGACTAAAAAAGTCACAATGCCTCTTCAAGACTTCGTTTTGAGCACTGTGGGCGAGCAACGAATTCGCCCTTTTGCTGCATGCACAGCACGTTTCGCTATTGCTGACGATATTTACGTCGTCGAGTTTGTAGTGCTCCCGTAGTGCTCCCACGACATTATATTAGGTTGGGACTTTCTCTGCACTCATCATGCCGTCATCGACTTTGCTCGCGCCGAAGTGGAGTTCGCGCCGTTATGCGACGCTGTTTCACTCGACTCGCCCATTTAACCTGCAAAAGCTTTCGTTGCCGCCGACACTTCGATACGCCCGTTCTCATCTGCCCTAGTTTCGCTTTCCTGTAACGTCTCTAGTGGCTCAACTGTTCTTTTTACGCCTTCTGAAAGCGCTGTTCGCCACAAGTGCTTCCTGATCTTATTCGCCGTTCTGAACATCACGATGGATCAAGTGCAATTTATGTTTCCAATCCGTTTCCCTCGCCTTCCAAGTTACTGTGCGGAGATTGCCTGGTGTTGCCGATGACATTGATCCCTCGAGTGCACGTGTAGTTCCTGACCGCTCGACTACGCTGCCTACTGACGCTGTTGATTGCTGCGCGTCACCCTCTTCCCCATCATTCACCGACGCAATTTTGCGCTGCATCGACACCAACCTCACGGCCCAGCAGCACGCCGACATCATCGCCCTCCTCGAGCGCTTCCGCGCCAGCTTCGATCACCAGCAACTGACTTTGGGCCGTGCTTCCACAGTATCTCACCAAATCGACACTGGCCTCCACGCTCCTTTACGTCAGCGTCTGTATCGGGTATCGGCATCACAGCATCGTATAATCGCGGAACAAGTTGACGACATGTTGAAGCGCGGCGTTATTGAGCCCCATAACAGCCCATGGGCCTCGCCAGTTGTTCTAGTCAAGAAAAAGGATGGCTCAATAAGATTCTGCATCGACTACCACCGGTTGAATAAGATCACGCGCAAAGATGTTTAGCCGCTAGCTCGCTTAGACGATGCCCTTGACTGCTTACAAGGCGCGGAGTCCTCGTCACTAGATCTGCGCTCAGGTTATTGGCAGGTTCCCATGGCTGAGGCTGATCGCCCCAAGACGGCTTTTGTTACCCCCGATGGCTTATATGAATTTAGCGTCATGCCATTCGGGCTCTGCAATGCGCCTGCCACTTTCGAGAGTATGATCGACAATATCCTCCATAGCCTGAAATGGCAGACATGTCTCTGTTATTTAGACGATGTCGTGATATTTTCAAGCGAGTTTTCAACGCATCTTCAGCGCCTCGAGACAGTGCTTACTTGCCTCACCTCCGCCGGTCTACAGCTCAACTTGAAGAAGTGCTGCTTCGGCGCTCGAAAACTCTCTATTTTTGGCCATGTTGTATCTAGAGATGGCATTCTTCCGGATTCGACAAAACTCCGTGCCGCTGCCGAACTTTCTAAGTCGAATACCTTAAAAGAAATTCGCAGCTTCCTCGATTTATGTTCATATTTTCGTCGTTTTATTCGCAACGTCACCTCCATCATATCACCCTTGACTGACCTTCCTGCCGGCAACAGCGACCTTTCTAGTTGATCGTCAGCTTGTGATGATGCATTCGCCACACTCTGCCACCTTCTTACGTCACCTCCTATACTGCGACATTTCGATCCTCTTGCCCCCACGGTAATACACACGGATGCTAGGGGAGTTGGTCTCGGTGCTGTGCTCGCCCAGCGTATACCCGGATTTGATGAGTACGTCGTCTCTTACGCCAGCCGTGCACTCACAAAAGCAGAAGCCAACTATTCAGTCACCGAAGAAGAGTGTCTAGCCATCATATGGGTCATAGGCAAGTTTAGACCCTATCTTTACGGGTGCCCATTCAGCGCGGTTACAGATCATCATGCATTATGCTGGCTCTCCTCGTTAAAAGATCCCACCGGCCAGATTGCTCGTTGGGTGCTTCGGCTACAAGAGTACGACATTCCCGTCGTTTACCGATCTGGGCGAAAACATTCCGACGCAGACGCTTTGTCCCGATCACCTCTACGATGTAATGACAAGTAGCCGTCTTCGCCTGTCCCTGACATATCTGCACTTAGTGTCAGTGACATGCTACAGGAGCAACGAAAAGATCCTTAGAACGCTTCAGTTATCAACTTGTTGAGTCAAACTCTCTCGCAAAATATCTCTAGAGGTACGCGCTGTCAAGTACAGCACTTCGTTATCCGAGATGGTTTGCTATACAGACGGAATTATCTCTCCGAAGGACGCCAATGGCTCCTAGTTATTCCCAGACGTCTCCGCTCAGACATATGCGCCTCCTTTCACAAGGCGCCCATGCTGGAGTTTTAAAAACCTACACACGCTTGTCCCACCCTTACTACTGGCGTGGAATGTATCACTTCATTCGTCGCTACGTACGTTCTTGTCTCGCTTGCCAGCGCTGGAAGAATCCCACTCCAAGTTCTCCAGCTCCACTACAACCCATACCTTGTCCTGCCCGACCGTTTGACCGTGTTGGTATCAATCTGTTGGACCTCTTCTGATTACACTGGCTGGAAATTGCTGGATAATCGTCGCTATCGATCACCTTACGCGCTGTGCAGAAACGTCACCACTTTCTTCTGCGTCAGCGAGTGACGTCGGTCGTTTCACATTGCATCAGATTCTTTTACGTCACGATGCACCACGTGAACTCCTGAGGGACCAAGGGCGTGTGTTTTTGTCGGACCCCGTCAAATCGGTTCTGAAGGAATGTCAAGTCATTCATCGCACTACCACCGCATATCATCATCAAACTAATGGTATTACAGAACGATTCAACCGTACATTAGGAGATATGCTGTCGATGTACGTCGCAACCGATCACTCCAGCTGGGACAGTATTCTCCCTTTTGTAACATATGCGCATAATACTGCTGTCCAGACAACCACTGGTTTCTCTCCCTACTTCTTCTTTCATGGTCGTGAGCCCTCTTGCACGCTAGACACCATCCTTCCTTAACGTCCGGATGTTGCTGACTCAACGACGATGTCATCATCATCATCATCATCATCATCAGCCTGACTGCGTCCACTGCAGGACAAAGGCCTCTCCCATTTTCCGCCAGTTAACCCGGTCCTGTGCTTGCTGCTGCCAATTTATACCTGCAAACTTCTTAATCTCATCTGCCCACCTAACCTTCTGTCTCCCCCTAACCCGCTTCCCTTCTCTGGGAATCCAGTCAGTTACCCTTAATGACCAGCGGTTATCCTGTCTACGCGCTACATGCCCTGCCCATGTCCATTTCTTCTTCTTGATTTCAGCCATGATATCCTTAACCCCCGTTTGTTCCCTAATCCACTCTGCTCTCTTCTTGTCTCTTAAGGTTACACCTACCATTTTTCTTTCCATTGCTCGCTGCGTCGTCCTCAATTTAAGCTGAACCCTCTTTGTAAGTCTCCAGGTTTCTGCTCCGTAGCTAAGTACCGGCAAGATACAGCTGTTATATACCTTCCTCTTGAGGGATAGTGGCAATCTACCTGTCATAATTCGAGAGTGCTTGCCGAATGTGCTCCACCCCATTCTTATTCTTCTAGTTACTTCAATCTCGTGGTTCGGCTCTGCGGTTATTACCTGCCCTAAGTAGACATAGTCTTTTACAACTTCAAGTGCACTATTACCTATCTCGAAGCGCTGCTCCTTTCCAAGGTTGTCGTACATTACTTTCGTTTTCTGCAGATTAATTTTAAGACCCACTTTTCTGCTCTCCTTGTCTAACTCCGTAATCATGAGTTGCAATTCGTCCCCCGAGTTACTCAGCAATGCAATGTCATCGGCGAAGCGCAGGTTACTAAGGTATTCTCCATTGACTCTTATCCCTAACTGTTCCCATTCTAGGCCTCTGAAAACCTCTTGTAAGCACGCGGTAAATAGCATTGGGGAAATTGTGTCCCCCTGCCTTACACCCTTCTTGATTGGTATTCTGTTGCTTTCTTTATGAAGCACTATGGTAGCAGTTGATCCCCTGTAGATTTCTTCCAGAATGTTTATATATACTTCATCTACGCCCTGGTTCCGCAGTGTTTGCATGACGGCTGATATTTCTACTGAATCAAACGCTTTCTCGTAATCTATGAAGGCTATGTATAGTGGTTGGTTATACTCTGAGCATTTCTCTATTACCTGATTGATAGTATGAATGTGGTCAATTGTTGAGTAGCCTGTTCGAAATCCTGCTTGTTCTTTTGGTTGATTGAATTCTAATGTTTTCTTTACTCTGTTAGCAATTACCTTTGTAAATAGCTTGTATACTACAGAGAGCAAGCTGATCGGCCTGTAATTCTTCAAGTCCTTGTCATCTCCTTTCTTATGTATTAAGATGATGTTAGCGTTCTTCCAAGACTCTGGTACTCTTCCCGTCAGGAGACACCTCGTAAACAGGGTGGCTAGTTTTTCTAACACAATCTGTCCCCCATCTTTCAGCAGATCTGATGTTACCTGATCCTCACCAGCAGCTTTGCCCCTTTGCATGCTCTCCAAAGCTTTTCTGACTTCTTCTATCATTACTGGTGGGGTGTAATCTGGGCTACTGCTAGTTCTTATAGTATTAAGGTCGTGGTTGTCTCGGCTACTGTACAGATCTCTGTAAAACTCCTCCGCTATTTTAACTATCCTATCCATATTGGTAGTTATTTTGCCTTCTTTGTCCCTTAGTGCATACATCCGACTTTTGCCTATCCCAAGTTTCCTCTTCAATGCTTTGACACTTCCTCCGTTTTTCAGAGCGTGTTCAATTCTCTCCATGTTATACCTTCTTACATCGCATACCTTACGTCTATTAATCAACTTCGAAAGCTCTGCCAGTTCTATTTTGTCTGTTGTACTTGACACTTTCATGATTTGACGCTTCTTAATTAGGTTCTTCGTTTCCTGGGAAAGCTTGCCAGTGTCCTGTCTAACTACCCTGCCTCCAACTTCCACTGCACACTCCGTAATGATACTCGTCAGATTATCATTCATTGTATCTACGCTAAGGTTGGTTTCCTCACTAAGAGCCGAGTACCTGTTCTGCAGCGACACTCTGAATTCCTGTACTTTCCCTCTCAGTGCTAGCTGATTGATTGGCTTCTTGCGTATCAGTTTCTGTCGTTCCTTCTTCAAGTCTAGGTGAATTCGAGACCGTACCATTCTATGGTCACTGCATCGTACCTTGCCAATCACTTCCACATCCTGCACGATTCCAGGGTGTGCACTCATTATAAAGTCTATTTCGTTCTTATTTTCGCCATTAGGGCTCCTCCATGTCCACTTGCGGTTTTCTCGTTTTCGGTAGAAGGTATTCAAAATCCGTAAATTATTGCGTTCTGCGAATTCTACTAGTAGCTCTCCTTTGGCGTTTCTAGTGCCGATGCCATAATCTCCTACTGCCTGGTCTCCAGCCTGCTTCTTCCCTACTTTTGCATTAAAGTCGCCCATCACTATAGTATACTGTGTTTTTACTTTACTCATTGCCGATTCCACGTCTTCATAGAAGCTTTCAACTGAAGCGTCATCATGGCTGGATGTAGGCGCGTAAGCCTGTACTACCTTTATCTTGTATCTTTTATTCAGTTTAATTACGATACCTGCCACCCTTTCATTAATACTATAGTATTCCTCTACGTTGCCAGCTATGTTTCTGTGAATTAGGAACCCCACTCCCAGTTCTCTTCTTTCTGCCAAGCCCCTGTAGCAAAAGACGTGCCCATTCTGTAGCACCGTATAGGCCTCATCTGTCCTCCTAACCTCACTGAGCCCTATTATATCCCATTTAACACCCTCTAGCTCCTCGAATAGCTCCTCGAATAGCAGCTTGTGACGACGATGTCACAAGCTGCTAAATACGCGGAAGAGTGTCGTCAGCTTGCCCGTTCCCTAACAAGTGCTGAACAGCAGCGCCAGAAACACCACCGCGATAGCCCGACGCCTCCGGCTTCTTATGCATCGGATGACCTTGTCTTGCTTCTCATCCCTTCAACCAGCCCTGGACTCTCAACGAAACTGATGTGCAAGTATAACGGCCCTTACCGTGTGCTCAAACAAACTTCATCCGTTAATTACATTGTGGAGCCGCTTGAGCAACCCCATGATCAATGACGCCGTGGACGTGAGATCGTCCTCATAGACCGCCTAAAACCGTATTACGATCCCTCTATTGTCTCCTGCCCATGAGTCGCCAGGATGGCTTTTTTCTGGAGGGAGGAAAATGTAGTGAAGACGAGTGCCACTCGGATAGGCAGGGGGTATCACTCAGTCTGTGAAGATGACGACGTTTGGTTGGCTGGACACACAGGCTGGTTCTGCCATTACCACTTGACTTGTCGTGACTGCTCTCCAGTTTTATAAAAGAGTGCCGCTCTAAGACGCCTCATTTTAGTCAACTTGACTTTCCATTTTTTATTTTTTTATTTTTTGTTTCCTCTCTTTTTATGTGGTTTTCCTTACATCAGTCATATTATAATACAAATTCAATAAACATAGTCATAATGCCCACATTAAAATGCACTACGCTTTCTTGGCCAATACCCCTGAGTGGGTGTGAGTCATGAGTCCAGGGCAAGAAACAAACAAACAAACAAAATGCGTCAGATAATGATCACCAGGACAGAGAGGTTGCAGAAGATGAAACGTGAAAAGGCCAGCCAAGCCAAGAAGACATAAAAGACGACAAGCCACTGGTTGAATTCAGGAAAACTGCCAGAGAAGAGTCGGAAAAAGAGGACATGGGCATCATGAAGCCGGGACCCAGTAAAGCAAGCGGCTCGTCGTCCGAAGAGGATTGCAATGAGGTGTTTTTGTGCGGTGCAAAAGATTCTATTTCTTGCTTTCCTCAAGGTCAAGCCAGTCAAGATGGCCGGAAAGTATGACATCTTCTTGAAAGTTTTACGTGACGAAAGGGCGAACTTCCGCGTGCCGTGAAGAACCTAACGCGCCACTGTAGATAGAGGTCTAGCTATTTTCTTGTGTTTTTTATTGTTTCTTGTTTATCTTGTTTCTAGCATGAGTGATTCAAGAAGTAGTTTGATAGGATGGCCGAGCGTTTGCGCGGGAAAGCTAATGGGTAACCTGGCCAAAAGACCTTAACGAGCATATTAAGTCGCTTCAGGATGGTCGAATGTCACAAATGCATGTGCCCTTTTGTGAGCTAGTGAAAGAATACGTCGACTTGACGGAGGGACTCACGCGCAGTTTGGCCTGTGTGACGTTTAGTGAACTGTGTGGCGTTTGAGTGTAGCCTGTGTGGCATGTGTTTAATTATGTGTTAGTAAACTATTCTTTTTTGTTTAGAGGTCGAAGAAAACACAGAGTTCGGTTTCAATGTGCATAGTGAGTCCTCGTGCAGTGTTTTTATATTTTGCAAGCAGCATTTCATTGAAAGAACAGCCGTGAAGTTAGAAGTTGATGCTGAGTCACATAAACTTCCTTTTTCAGTCACACAAGTTGACGACTGTTGTGACGAACCATTACTTAGGAAAACTTTCTTGATGTTATGATTCTGCAGCAACCTAGCAGGACTGGTCAGACAAAGTTAGTTTTTTTCTTAATTTTTAGACATATATTACTGCACAAGACCCAGAAGAGCTCTGTTCCGCGTTGTTTGCTGGCTGCCGACCATTCTGCATAATTCACATAAAAAAACAGCGCCAATAACGAGGGACAAGAAAAGAAGTAGACAGACAGCGGCTGACCGCTGTCTGTCTCCTTTTTTTCTTATCCCTCGTTATTGGCGCTGTTTTTTTATGTGAATCATGTCGTACCAACTCACTGAAGCAACCACGTTAGCTAGGTTCTGCATACTTTTTTTGCTCTCTGTCCAATAAATACTTTGTCCGGTGCTTTTGCACCGACATACACGGGTGCATCGTGAAACGCCTTGATTGTTATTCTACGAACATGATATTGTAATGATCTGCGTATTTTTTACATCTGGGGCTGCTTTAGTATGGTTACAGACCACATCGCAAGAATCTAAAACGCACCTCACATAGCAGGCTGCAGTCGGGATACTTAGTCCTGCAAGGGTCTTCACTGCAGTGAAGCATGTTGACATGAAGGAAGGGGAGGGGGGGGGGGAGGCCTGAACAAAACGTCAGCTATAGTTGCCGATTGAAAGAATATATTTCATATATATTCTATATGGGCCCTTCCTGAAAGACACCTATTGTCAGGATTTAAAAAAAAATACCGATATTTATCTTCCGAATGAGCAAAATGAGTGCGCTGACCCTGCAGAGATAACATAGTTTTCGTTCCCCGGTTATGCTTCAGCACATGGTGACACCATGGGATATCTCATGAAAAACATGCTTTCGACCAGTGTTGTCTGAGTGGGCTCGTGCATACTTATTGAGAAAACAAGAAACAATGAGACGCTGCAGTCTTGTGCGGGCCACTGTCCGCATGCGGCGAGCGTGTTTGATGTTTGTGCTATATAGCTCCTTAAACCTCGAATGCCTTTGACATCCCTCATCATCACATCTTCATGAGTGGTCTAGAAACTGCGAGGAGCAGTTTGACACTTCAATAGCCTGCTATGTGCCCAGGTAGGGCATCCACGTCATCAATTATTGCTACTTGTCGGTAATCGGTGAAGTCCGCCATATGCAAACAATCCTGTATATGAAAACCCATCAAATACAGGTTTCATTGACATACAACCGCCTCTTGATGTAACATCGGGTGACACTCAACCTTCATAGTTTGGTTTACAATAACATTATAGTCATCACGCATCACAATCTTTTGTATCGCAGTTAATATTCATATATAAAGACTGCTTCATGTTCAAACAATGTAAATGTTTATGAAGCGTTCAAGTACTTTTAGACAACAGAACGCGATGGATGGTTGGTGACGTGGCTTAGAGTGACTCATTTTCTCGTAATTGGTATCTGACAATGTACCGCTGATAGTAAACAAAACAAAAGAAGTGATATGACAGAGCTTCGGCCCTTGAGCATGACATATAAACGGGGCAAATGGCTACGCATATACCTTTTGAAAGAGAATTTTCATTCATTGTTTGCTGTATACCTACGACTTCTTCGCCAGTTGAACGCAATTTTTGCGGTTAAGCGTTCAACGAATGAACCTGTACTATATGCTTGCTACGAGTTTTTTTTTCGCTAAGAAGTCGCTAAGAAGTCGCTAAGAAGGCAAAACAAACCACGACCATTTGCTTGCATTTGGCATAGAATGCTGCTTAGGATTACGAGGCCTCACATTTGCGCCTGACGAGGAAGAGAGAGACAGAGAATGAAATGAGGGAAAGGCAGGGAGCCTAACCAAAAATTGGAGCATCTGGTTTGCTATCCTGCATCAAGAGAAGAAAGGGTGGGGAATGAAAATGAAAAAGAACGCGAAGAACGAAATAGACGCGCGAAAATGAAAAAAAATTGCCCGCAGCTCCCCTCGGGGGAACACTGAGGAGGATGCAGAAGCGGTTCCGCCAACAGTTTGGCCGGCGCTGGTCGAAAGGACGTCGATCATTCTGTTTGTGGATTCATTGGCATTCATTTCACAGCGACTTCGGACGTCGACGCGCCGTACAAACCAACGGACGAGCGGCAACTGAGCGAGCGAGCGCCGACCTTGAGTATATATACAGCGCGACGGCGCATGCGCTGTCAGCTGTCGAATGTTCTCGAAGGAGAAGCGCGCGCGCGGCACAGATGGCGACGGCGCGACGGCGCATGCGCTGTCAGCTGTCGAATGTTCTCGAAGGAGAAGCGCGCGCGGCACAAATGGTGGGCGACGGCGCGACGGCGCATGCGCGCGCGTCAGCTGCCGAATGTTCGAGAAGTGGTGCGGACGGCGCGGACGGCGCACTACAAGGCGCGAGTATAAGATGCTTCCGCATCTAAAACAAAATTTGCTTGGTGGAACGTTGAGTGCTTACGGCACACGCGGCTGCATAGGCTGGACACGACTTCGGCCTCCGTCCGGACTCCCTCGCCTTGAGACAACGGTGCTTTGCCGACTGTGGCTTAGTGTCGCTATCAACAAAGTTTACGAATCGGCGTAGAAGACAGTGCTACTTGCGGCGATTGCGGCAGCCATGAAACAATAGAGCACCTTCTCTGTAACTGCCCTCGTTACAGCGTGCAAAAACGGCAGCTGACTGCTCCGTTAGCTCGCCTTGGCGAAATACCTTTGTCAGAACAATCAGTGCTTGAAAGGTGACATGATTTGTCTTCGCACAGAAAATCAGTGAAGGCCTTATTGAACTTTTTGCATGGTAGTGGTCTATTGTATAGGCTATAGCACCACTGACGAGCAAAACTCCCGTAGCTCCCATGCAACTACGGATCATTTTGTCTTCTTTTTTGGCCGCGCATCTGAAAAGAACCAACGCATTTTTAACAAACAGCAACAACAAGCAAGCCATGCTATAGCGTATCAGCTTTTATATCATTTCGTGCCATGTGACACGTTGAAATCTTTTCGAGTGGGTTCCAAGGAGGAAGGGGGCAGGAAGGAAAAACTCCTACCGTGCACGACGCTTAGTCACTGACAAAAACGGATCCCTTCTAACTGTATATCTGTCAAAGATTTTTGCGACCCCCTGAGGACTTGAGGAACTTCTAAACATTTTGCTAGCACGCCTGCAGTTTATGAATCTATACCGACACGGCATAGCAGCGCCCCTTTTTTGAATTTTTATTTTAATTAAAACTCCTTTCCAATCATAGTCAGGTTTGACACGCGGAAGCAATTTTGGCTGTTGCTCACCAGTCATCGTGTTCGCCCAGTCCATTCTGCGAAAAGCTTGATGACACGGGCTTTTCCCAGGCCCAAGGTACACATACCTGAGCTTTTGCGTTATTTGTACGCCCCAAGGAATGCAGACAGGCTGCGAAATGCAGCAATGAGCTCTACTCTCCGAGTCGGGGCATGCAGTACAGATATCTGTATTATTTCAATGTTGAGCATTTGGTAGAAGTATGCTTAGTTGGGATAACACAAAAATAGAAAAAACTGAAAACTCAAGCCAATATTTATATTAAGAAACCCGTAGTTTTGAAGCCTAGTCGGCTTTTTTCTTCCGGAATGAGAAGGCCCGAGTTGTTTGCCACGAGTCGTTGCAAGTCCTGGAAGTAGAGGGAGGGCAGTGTCTCCAGTGGTGCGGTTGTTGTCTCCCACTGTCTGTTGAGTGTGCCAGTATTCAAAGGGAAGCCGCAGGCGAAGGTTTTTTTTCTGTTTGGAAGATCCAGGCGCCCCCAGGACTGGTATGGTGGCCAACCCGCTTACAATGTTCTGCCTCTGCGCTCCGTTCATTGTTCGTTTGTTGGAAGTCATTCCTGTGCTCCCACATTTTTTTCATAGAAGTTCTTGGTTCAACCAGCGCACGCGATCCTGCACACGACGCCCTGCGCTCTTCCCGCAGGTAGGGTCACCCTACCGCAGCTGCAAGGTCTTTGGGCCATCGGATGAAACGGCCGATGGTGGTGGAATGCTTGTGGAAAAGTCGATTCCTGCGTCTTTAACTTCGTTGGCAGTCGCTTGCTGGATTCCGTGCCGACCAGTTGTGCGCGCGCGCGTGCGCTTGCGATCTCCAGCGTCAGCGTAGCTCTGGCCGACCGGGCTCGCCGTACGTCACCTCCTGACGCCGACGACCTTCGACGACAGTGTAGCTCTGACCGACTGGATTTGCTCTACGCCATCTACCGACGCCGACAAGAGCTCTCGCAAGTGTCCCCCGTCCTCGGACTCTAGTGACCATGCTTCCATCTTTACTATCTCTTCTATCCCCTCAGTTTGTTGTCGCTCATTCTGGCTTACCACCTCACGTCTCTTCCTCTCTTCTTCTTCTTCCTTTTTTCTACACCTTTGCTCCTACCCCTTTTTATCCTTCCTCACCCCCATCCCTTGTGAGCTACTGTTGAGGTGTCGCTCACTGAAGCAGACAGTTACGGGGCTCACTTTTCTCTTCCTTTCGCTTTTAAGAATCACCTCTCTCTCTCTCTCTCTAACTTCGTTGGCGCCCACGAATCGACACGTGGCGTTGTTGAGACGCGGTTGGAGTGACATTTCCCCTTTCTTTTCTCTTACGGAGGGCTCTGCGAATAAACGCCTTTGTAAATAAGCGATGGTGCCGAGTTCACGGATTATTTTCTTCCTTTCACCGTTGTGGTGAAAAGTGGTGATTGGATAATTGGTTATTTTGATTGCAGTTCTCACTTTGTTCAGATTTATTTATTCTCGCCCGAAAAGATGATTTCGAACATTTTTCTACGTGTATGGTTGCTTATCAAGGGAAGCCTGCAGTAACTGATCTAGGAGGCTGGTGGGATTAGCTGAAACTCGCCTCACCCACAGCTGGCGAGCACAAAACAAAGCTTAGAAGGGGGTCATGAGAAGGCATGGAGATAGCACAGCAAGATGAAAAGAGAGGATACTTTGCACAATGAAGCATTGCTAAAGCCTTTGCGACAACCATTTATTTACGACCATCCCCACTTCGAGTCGTACATTACACCCTAACCCCCCCCCCCCCCGTCCTCAACACACTGTGATAGGAGATAAGATTGGTGCACGTCATAAATAGCCCCCGTTCTTTAGACTCTGTGAGCAAAGGAGCACTTACGCAAAAAAAATGTTGCTTTTTTTGCAACTCATGGCCGGAAAGCTCGCTTGATCGAGCGCGCGATGTTAATTGCTGAAGTCTTGGTTCCACAGCGCGCCGAGTGAGACGGGACCCAGAGGGGTTTTCGCATGGAGGAAATGAATCCTGGGTTTTCGTGCTAAGCACAAAACCGCGTGCACGTGAATCACCATGTCTACAAGTCTTTTCAACGAAAGCTTTGTAGGCGCTCCCAAGATCTCCTCTCCAGAGTTGTAAATATGCGTGACCCGTTCAAAAAGCGCCGCTGAAGCTCGAACACCAGCCTTTGTATTCCCGTACAAGTCTACCCCTCTTTCCATTGAAATGGGTTGCCAGGAGCAGCCAACACAAAACACGTCACGGGGGGGGGGGGGCTTCTTTACCCGAACGACGTAGCCATAATTAGTATGCCATAGGGCGACACGCGATTCAATGTTAACTTTGAATACGTTCTGGGTGACAATAATTGTTCACATTTCATAGAAGATGTAGCTATCTACACAAATCTATTGACAGGTTATCTCACTTTCTAAATTTTGTTTCAGTATGCCTTTTACGGGAAAGCAAGGGGGAGAGAGTATGGGCTGGTATGTAGATAAGGAGGGGTCTCCCATACAAACGAGACTCAAGCACTGCTCTCCACTCCACCCCCCACCCGCACCTCCTTGCGTCTTACAAGAATGGAGTCTTTGAAAATGGAAACAAGAAAAAAGCGCATGTAGTCCTATATTTACTTCGCTCTTTTTCTATTCGTTGCGTTGTAGCACTTGCATCATAAGTCGCTGAGCATGCAGTGTCTCCTCATGGGAGACAAGTTATTGCCTTTCTTGTGTTTTTCATGAATCACTGTCATTGTGACCTACATAAATTGCCCTCCTGCCTGTTACTCAAAAAAGCAGTACATTATGCACGAAGACTGCGAGCTCCACTTGCCTCTATAGTTAGCCTTTGAAAAGAGGCTGTTCCATTATTAATTTATTGGGTAGTAGCCTCAAGGCCAGAAGGCATTATAGAAGCAAGTGGTACATTTGATAATAAATAAAAGATTAACACTTACTTGGAAGTAAAAACAATACAAAGTGTAAGTTAAAGAGGAATAATACCTAGCAGATATAACACAATCGC
This sequence comes from Rhipicephalus annulatus, assembly GCA_013436015.1. Classification (NCBI taxonomy): domain Eukaryota; kingdom Metazoa; phylum Arthropoda; class Arachnida; order Ixodida; family Ixodidae; genus Rhipicephalus; species Rhipicephalus annulatus. The sequence continues at coordinate 268,529 of WOVY01010943.1, read as the reverse complement.
TGTGAGAGTAAAAAGAAATGAAATTGCGTGTAATACAGTGTTAGCTAGGTGAACGAACGGGGCGCTCTGACAACTTATATTCAATATGTATGCTGGAAAAGAAATCATTTACGGAGCGTTTGCCAGTTCTCCTATATCTACATGCTGTTCTCTTAGCCATTACTGTTAAGAGTACTGAATTTCAGCTAAATGTGTAGAGAAAACACAGTAGACTAGGTTTTGTTTTTGAAATTTTAGTTACGGTTAATTTTGCCCCGTGGAGGAAGAAAAAGTGAGGAGAGGCCCTATCCTATACCAATGCATTGCGAGAAGTGTGGCGGAAGTGACGTCAAATTTATGGGGCAAACAAGCCGGTATAGGGCAAACAAAACAGCAGACGCTCCGCAGCGTGCTCTCAGCACTGGTTCGCTCGTGCGTGGACTTATAGCCCTGGCGTAAGCTTAACGCGTAGTATGTGGTTTGTATGCAGCAAAATGTTGAGAGCACACCTTTCCCAAACTGTTCGTGCGTAGCAGGCCCGAACGCGGCGGGCTGAAGTACTTCGAGAAGTGTTTTTGTGCACAGAAACCACCACTACGTGTCGTAATCAAAATCGTTCAGCTCCTGTATCATCTTATTCGAACTCACCCGGTATTGACTTACGCGTTCTGCTCGCCGAAATGTTTTTTTTTCTCTCTTAGCCAGATTTCCCGATCTTCGGGCCATTTATTCGTTCTTTGCTCGTATATAGTGTCAGTGTGGTAATGCACGATTTCGAGAGCTTGCTTCGTAGCTATTCCGTGCAATGCCAGCGAGTACTTGACGCACTTCACGTCGGTAAGAATTCGCACCATTGTATTGTATACGCGATCGTGCACGCGTGTGTAATTCCAGTGCACGCACACACGACTAACACGCAGCGAGTGCACACCGTACAATGCATACACATTTAGTCCGATAACAAGAAATGTTTATTGTCCTTCCGTGTGAACGACACAATTTCTAAAAACGTGACACGATGCCTACAACACTAAAAACGAAAGTTCACGTGTGTCTAGCTCAGTTGACGCAATGAGTAAGAACCAACGTAGCGTACAGCTGAGAGCTACGCATGCAAATACCGTGCATTATTGATCAACAGTGAAGCGAACATACGTGAAAAGTGCCACCAGGTACCATCCGACGGTGCACGCGATTCGCACCGAGTATGCACTACAGTTGGGCATCGCGCAGATTTCCTAAAACACGCACAAGAAGGAGCACTCGTGCATCAACTCGCTGCTGGCAGAGAACACCCACTCCACCGGCGCTGCTTCGAAGGCCGCTGCCATAGTTGCGGCGGCTGCTCACCAGAAATCGCAAAATTTTTATCTGCTTTTCCGCTAGGAGGTAGTGCGGGTGTTTGTGGTGCGGCGGCTTCACGAATACAACATCATGGCATTCCTGCATGCATCATGGCCTCTCCTATATATTTCCTTCCTCTATGTTTTTCCCGGCGTGCGCCGACGACGCCGCCGCCAGTCGAAACCTCCTCAGTGCACACCTCTAGTTGGGAGTTCGTCTGATTTTCTTTGTCATTAACCTTCAGCTGTGTTCTTGTCTTTTCTGTTTCCTGTTTATATGGCAGACATATTCGGCTTCTATTCTTCGTCTGCCTTCGTTTTCGGTGCTTCGTTGCCCCCGAAAAGCTCGACACGAGGCGGGGCTTGTTTGAGAAACGTAATCATGTGTCCTTTGGAGGTCGCATCAGGCACGACTTCCAGTTCTTGTAGACTCGGGGCATCGTTTATTTACGCTTGGGCGCTTCCTGTTGAGAGGAGACGACGGCTAGCTGTCGCGAGACTTCGGTCTCCTTGTTGGTCAATGGGCGGCAATGTTTGGCATCGTTCCGTTCCTTGGTTCACGTCGGTCCTCAATTTTCTTGTCATGGTTGCGGGCAGGCAACGTTCTGAACCTGAGGGAGGTTTGAGGCTTCGATTGCATGTGCCGAAAACTTCCGGTCGTTCCCGTTCGATGCGTTCGAGCTTCAAGATGTCGTGCAGTATGTCATCGACACCGTCATGCATCCTACCCAAGAGCATGGTGCATAGCTCGCGAGACCTCCTGTCGTTCCCGTTCGATGTGTTCGAGCTTCAAGATGTCGTGCAGTATGTCGTCGACACCGTCATGCATCCTACCCAAGAGCATGTTGCATAGCTCGCGAGACCTCCTGTCGTTCCCGTTCGATGTGTTCGAGCTTCAAGATGCCGTGCAGTATGTCGTCGACACCGTCATGCATCCTACCCAAGAGCATGTTGCATAGCTCGCGAGACCTTCTGTCGTTCCCGTTCGATGCGTTCGAGCTTCAAGATGTCGTGCAGTATGTCGTCGACACCGTCATGCATCCTACCCAAGAGCATGTTGCATAGCTCGCGAGACCTCCTGTCGTTCCCGTTCGATGTGTTCGAGCTTCAAGATGCCGTGCAGTATGTCGTCGACACCGTCATGCATCCTACCCAAGAGCATGTTGCATAGCTCGCGAGACCTTCTGTCGTTCCCGTTCGATGCGTTCGAGCTTCAAGATGTCGTGCAGTATGTCGTCGACACCGTCATGCATCCTACCCAAGAGCATGGTGCATAGCTCGTGAGACCTCCTGTTGTTCCCGTTCGATGTGTTCGAGCTTGAAGATGTCGTGCAGTATGTCGTCGACACCGTCATGCATCCTATTCAAGAGCATGGTGCATAGCTCGCGAGGCCTCCTGTTGTTCCCGTTCGATGCGTTCGAGCTTCAAGATGTCGTGCAGTATGTCGTCGACACCGTCATGCATCCTACCCAAGAGCATGGTGCATAGTTCGCGAGACCTCCTGTCGTTCCCGTTCGATGCGTTCGAGCTTCAAGATGTCGTGCAGTATGTCGTCGACACCGTCATGCATCCTACCCAAGAGCATGGTGCATAGCTCGCGAGACCTCCTGTCGTTTCCGTTCGATGCGTTCGAGCTTCAAGATGTCGTGCAGTATGTCATCGACGCCGTCATGCATCCTACCCAAGAGCATGGTGCATATCTCGCGAGACCTCCTGTCGTTCCCGTTCGATGCGTTCGAGCTTCAAGATGTCGAGCAGTATGTCGTCGACACCGTCATGCATCCTACCCAAGAGCATGGTGCATAGTTCGCGAGACCTCAACCCCGAAATAACTTGTTCTCGCCTATCCGTAAAGTCGAGGTTGACTTCGTGGCACAGAATCACCCTTAGTGGAAGTAGGCGGCCGTGCTCTCTTTACGCTGCTGCATGCACTAAAGCATCCTGCACCACCGTTCTGCAATGGGAGACTGGCTGACGAAGGTACGACGAAGGCGCACCTCGAATTCTTTCCACGACGTGATCTGGAAACTCCTTGATGGTACCAGTTTTTGGCAGTTCCTACCACTTTGGCCTTGGCTTTTTGCAGCATGTACGCAGCTGGCCACCCGTGAAGGTTAGACGTGCGACGAATATTTTCGATCTACTCGCGCGCCGATGGAGCGTCCTCGGAGCCGTCGATGACACTGGTGTTGTGGCTTAAGTTGGGAATCACCTGGAACATTGGCGCTGTTTGAGGTTGCGCCACACCGGCCACAGATAGTCGTTCCAGCAGAGTTGATACCAGTTGATTCTTTTCTTGGAGAGCTTGGAATAGGTCGCGAGCCGAGATAGTGTCGCCAAGGTCAAAGTCTGTACCTTCTGCGCAGGTCGGATTGTCTCTTCGTTCCATTTAGGGTTACGTTAACGAGTTACGTAAGCTGACCAAACTCACATTTTCTCTCCGTGACAATAGGATATCGATCTCACTTCTGAAATGTTGTCTTCGACTGCGTAATAAAAAAAGAATGGTTTACTAACACATAATGAAACACACGCCACGCAGGCTACACTCAAACGCCACAAGAGCTACTAAACGCCACACAGGTCAAACTGCACGTGAGTCTCTCTGACAAGTCGACGTCTTCTTTCATTAGCCCACAAATGAGCACGTGCATTTCTAACAATTGCATTTGTTTTGATGTCTACTGCTTTATTTATAAACAACGCTGACTCCTTACAAGCACCTGCTCAGTATTTGTTGTTGTGCTGATTCCGCTTTGTGCATGGTTCAAGGCTTTTACGAAGAATCGCAGCGAAGAATCACGCACACGCACACGCGCACACGCGCACACGCACGCACGCACGCGCACACGCGCACACGCACGCGCGCGCATATATATATATATATATATATATATATATATATATATATATATATATATATATATATATATATATATATATATGTGTGTGTGTGTGTGTGTGTGTGTGTGTGTGTGTGTGTGTGTGTGTGTGACGCTATGATGAATGGGTGACGTGGCCTGGCTCATACGCCATGTTTATTCTATAAGCACTTCCTCCTCCTCTGCTTCTACCAACCGTCGCTACCTTCTTACGTCACATGATTCCCCCTCCCCCGGAAGAATGCGCGAGCTACAATCTAGAAAGCACGAACAAATGGAGTCTTATAATAAAAATAGTGCCAGAAAATGCAGTAGTTCCATGCCACACGGCGGTTCCATGCACTTGCACAAAATGTTCACAGGAAAGGCAGTCCGGTGATATCTAGGAGACCACAGGTGGGCGAGGTTGGCTGTTGCGTTCTGGAGAGCATAACCATGCCTTCAGCGTTAAAAATGATGAGGGCACAACCTGGTTAGTATTGAGGAACGAACAAGGTTGGGAGTCCTTGTAGCGTTGGAAGGTCGGATGTCTCATGCGTTGGATTCTCAGTCGTGGCTGCGACAGACGCTTTGCTTTTAAAATGCGTGCTTCTTGACGGATTGTGACGGCGTGATGCCTGCGGGCTGGCGGTATGCAAGAAGTGCTTCCGCATCTTTCTTGGCGTTTTCCGTGGTGTTGCAGTCTGTGTAACTGCAGGCGCAGGGAGCGTCTCTGGCGACTCTCCTCTGTGCGACAAAATTTGACGTCTTGGAATATATTTTGGGTTAGAGATCTTATTTTCCGCTGTTCTTCAATTGGTGAGTGTGCTCACGTTGAATTTCGCGTCCTTCGATGCCTTCGTTGCAGTTTATTTTGTTGTCGCATGAGGTTGCGCGCTTGGCTATGCTTGCTTTGCTGATGCTGCTCAGGAGATGGCTGTAGTGGCAAGCCTTCCGGAATGGGACATTCATTTACTTTGGGGTTTGACGCGTCCTGTAGACAGCTGATGCATGATGAACAGGTTTCTTGCTTATCGGTCATGGTTGGTGGTGCGCCATCATTGCCATTGCTAGCCTGCTCTTCAGAGGCTTCTGTGACGTGGTTGATTACGGACGCTTCTGAAAGACAACTGTGTACGAGGTTTAATGTTTGATATGCTTCTGAATTGGTTTGATTCTTGGATTGGTGACCACTGCATGAGGTTACCACATGTTATGTCGCATCACCAGGTTGAAAATTTGAATTTTGGCAAGTCTGCGGTGCCGTGGAAAGGAACTCTTGCGACAAAAAACATTCAGAGTTGACAGATAGTTAATCAGGGGCTTCTTCTTCATGGCTCACTATGAGTGGTTCTTGCGCCTGGTAGCATGCGACGTTCGATGCGTCTGAGCCTTCTGTGTTTGGAGTTTCTGGTGACGGCGCACTGGACGGCAATATTGCAACAGGTGTAGTTCGGTAAGGTTTGAGTTGTGAATGGCCCTCGTTTTGTGCAACTAACGATGCGAGCTGTTCTGGCGCATGAATCTGGGTGGTAAGCTCAGGGCTTGGTGTAGCATCGTCCGAGCTCCGCAGCTCGATCCCGACCATTGTGAGCGTGCTAGATTTGAGATGGACATTGTGAGTCACGAAAGAGCCAAGCGATGGAAAACCCAAAGGGGGGCCAAGTCTGCGAGATTGGGAGTAAGCTGCTCCAATTCGTGACGACAGATTTTCTCTTTGAGTCATCTTGGCGTTGTTTGGTATTTTCCCCGTGTGTCAGCTGGTCTATCATGAACAAGGCGTCCTTATGACACGAATAGTGACCGTTAGGAGCCTTTGAAGAGCTGCGTCGTAGAAAAACCATGTGGTGGACCATGTATGCGATACGAAACATGAAAGGCATCAGTAGGGTGAGTGACGTCTCGTGTCGTATGTTGGTGCCACGACTTTGGAAATGCCGACTTTCGTGAAGAGAAACCTGGTGGAACGCCACGTTTCTTGAGAAATAAGCGTGGACTGTGACGGCCGAGTGTGGTTGTATGCAGATGGTCGGTAATGAGGAAGTCCTTGTCGTAGTCGTTAAAACGGGCAATCATCTCTTCCCTGATCTTTTGCCATGATTCGTCGTTTTCGAATATATGTGTCAGGTAAAACTTGAATGCCTCACCGGAGATGTAGTCAGTGAAGTTGGTGATCATTTCCCGTTCCGACCATGATGCAGCGGCGGCATGGAGCTCGAACAGGTTGAACCAGTCCTGTACGGGTCCGTCGTCCGCTGATTCGGTGTACTTAGGGATGTCAAGGTCGTCTGATGCTGCTGTCATGATGCTTGGTGGTCTTGGTGGTCCGCGTTCTTCTGTGGTCCGCGTCCGGTCACTGCGTCTCGCTGAGGTCTTCGATGATGATGGCCGGGCGATGAAGTGGCTGCGAGGTCTTCATCCTGTCGACTCGTGTGACGCTATGATGAATGGGTGACGTGACCTGGCTCATACGCCATGTTTATTCTATAAGCACTTCCTCCTCCTCTGCTTCTACCAACCGTCGCTATCTTCTTACGTCATATATATATATATATATATATATATATATATATATATATATATATATATATATATATATATATATATATATATATATATATCCTTCGTAATGCACTAGCTTATACAGTAAGAAATCTAAAAACTGTTTTTCGTGCCTCTTCCGATCGAATTTTCCTGTTTGTTTTTCCCAGCAGTGTTGTTTGAGTTCTATATAAAATTGACATTTGCTCAATCAACCAAATGAACGCGAGGTATACATTTCACGACAAATTGTATCCCCATAACATAAACATAAGAGTGATAGGGAAACATTCGTTTAAGGTCTATAACAAATACACAACCATAAAACAACAGAAGAAAAAAGAATAAAGGGGAGCTGCAAAACCTACCAGGCCATCAGGAGTGTTGAAGTCGTGGAGGAGCAAGTTGTTGCGAAGACACTTTATGAGATGCAGTAAGTCGGAAAAGAATTGTGTACGTAGCAACTGCTGTCTGTGGGATGCCTTGTTCTGCATTTATTGTTCTCAGACATTGCTTCAATTTTCAGTACCTTCCACATCTTCCTGATCCATGCCACACCGTCGCAAGTGACAAAGTCCACGAAAAGACCTGCATTTTCTGCAAGCAATACAGCTTCCACCAGAATTTTCGCGAGGAGCTCTCCTTTAACGTTTCCGTGTGTTGCGAACACTGCTAGGACTTGCGTCCACTTGCCTGGGAAAGGTGCAAACATAATCACCATGCCATGGTCGCATGGCTCACTTCTTTCTTTTTTATGTAAAGTGGCCTAGATCAACCAAACCTTCAACAGTGGCGGCGGATGTTACTGACAAGTGTTCGGATAGTTTCAAGTCATCAATTAGCAGCCCCCCGTGCCACTTAAAGACGACCATCGATCTCGTCTTTAATAGAGCACTCGGAACCCTTGTGCAGAAACCAAACCCCGTCTTGTACGAGTTCAAATATTTCCTCAACGTGCCTTCATTTGGTACGACTAAGATCTTGTTGATTCTCGGGTATTTGTATAGCTTTCGATTTTTCATCTTCATGAGCAGACGCTATAAGATCCAATTCTGAGTGAATTTTAATCTCTGGTACTCGCTCGCTTGGAAGCACAAAAAAAAATGTAGTGCTACTTCTCTTTGTTTTGGAGGCATGTCACCGATACTTTCTTTAAAAGTGCCCTTCTTTACAGCTTCGTTCTGATTCACCTTATCTCTCAGTTCTGAGTTCAAGTTTGAAACCCGTACAAGCAGTCACCGATTCCGCTGTCTCAAGTTTTTCGTTTGGCGGCAAATGGCTCGCTTTGCAGAAGTGACACCAGTAGCAGCAGTGGTACGCATTACCTTGCATTTTTTTTTAATCAGGGACAGCCTTACCATGATGCATGGTCAGCATTTTAAACCTGCACAGTTAAATAGGTCTGACTACATGTTTACGCACCCCACACAGACACACGCACATGCGTGAACACACAGCCGCTTACCCACAAACAGTCGCATTAACACACACATATGCACACACACAACCTCATTCATCAAGCTTTCTCGATTAGAAAGGAGTAATAGGAAGAAATTCAACTCACAGTATTGTTAACGCGTGATAAATTTCAATCGGGTTCTTTTTCTTTTAATTTTGTGATATCAATTATGTAGTCTGAAATGTAAACTTGTGCAATCTTTTTCTATACCTCTGTAAGAGAAACATTCCTGCCCGTTAGAAATTAAAACATGAAAATAGAAAAAAATATGTACATATTTATGCAGTTTTGTTGCATAAGTTTTGCCAGCTCGTTCAAAATCACCACAAATTTTAACAAAACGTCCCTCTCCTATACGCTTTCATTTAAGCTCTGTCCGTATCGGTGAAGTATATAGACCTGCTTACCTACGTCAGGTACCACACCTTCACAGTTTCTGCTGTAGAACGCTTCTCCATGGCATCTGAAGTTCCGTCCAGAGGCAAATGTCTCAAGGGGGCCATGATTAGGTTCATTTTTTTTATGGCGCCAGGGCATAGAGAAGGTACGTCGATTTTCTTCATGTGTGCCTCTGCCTGTGCAAAAGATAGACCCCGTTTTTCGTCGTAACGACTGCCGTTTAGATATGTTCGGCAGAGAAGTCCGTCTTCTTGTTGTTTCAGAAATACAACTTTGTCATGGGATATTTCTGACGGTGGTATTAGGGTGGAGGTGACATAGAAGACACCATCAACATGCGGGAACTGAAGGGCTGTCCATATGGAGGTTTACGGCATCGCCAGAGTAAGAAGGGCTCGTCTTCCATCATTTGTGTTACCGCCTTGTGTTTATAAATTGCAATCCATCACGGGATGCGCTGCCGAGTTAACACACTTTGCATGCTTCTCTCTCAAGCTCACAGCGCTAGAGTACCTTTTTCTCTTCGCACTTAGCCGTTGATGGCCCGGGAATATCTTGTTTGGCGTGCTGAGGAATTGTTCGTCTGAATCGTCTCCTGGTCACCCCCGTCTGGAAGTTGTCCGCAGAGTATAGCAGGCACTGCTCCGACTGCAAGCTTTGGCCAGTCACGGGGCAATTTGACCTCTCTACCGCCTATATAGTGCACGAAGTCTCGAAGCAAGTGATGTGGCTCGAAATGTGCCTTGCAGACCACACTTGAACTTTTCATGTGTCCCTTTGGCAAGCGTAAGCTGTGTTCCGCTTTCTCCCTCTGGATCCGACATATTGGAACAGCGAAATAGCGAACATTTAGTGCCTTCAGTCGATCCTCTGTAGGTAACCCCGCCGCCGGGCACACAGCAGTTGCCCTGCCGCGTTGGTTTCATTTGCGAAAAGGTGTAGCAGGACGTGGGACTCTCACTTGTACAGAGGGGTCCACATTTGAAGGGGAACACGCGTGCCGTCTGCTCGGATCTACCACCGGCCCGCTGCGGCAACTATAGTGTTTCGTGCACGATCACTGTGGACGGCGCTTTTTTATCGTCTGCCACAAAAATATCGAAAAGTTCACCTGTCTCTTTCCGAACACCTCATGATCGCTTTAATTAATGTCACACGCCAATAGCTTTCGTCTTTAGTACCAGGAGAAACACTGAAAACTCAGACAGAACATCGCTGCTTTACCAGAATTCAAACCTTTGCGATTTCCCGCCGCCCGAAATTGTTTACTCTCAGTTTTTCTTTTTTTATTAAGCAAGCCAGTGGGCGGTGACCGCAGGCGAGTAGAAGCACACCATGTCTCTTCATAAACTCTATGGTCTCCCTTATTCGCTAAAATCTCGGAAGCCATGCTTTTAAGTTTTCGTTGAATTCCATGCAGTGGCACTGCAAATAAATGCGCACGTTGTCAAGTTTTTTTTTAAGTTTCTCGTCTTTAAGTTTTTCCTTCTTTAAGTTTTCTTCAAGTTTTTTCTTCTGTCAAGTTTCTCTTCTTCTTTACTTCGTATTTCGCGTGATTTTTTGTAGTAATATGTAGCAACTCAAGCCAGATTTTTAAAAAAGCCAATCATTACACCTGTGCAAGTGAAATTAAAAAAAATGAAAATCCATCGTCTATAGCTGCAATTCGAACCTGGGTCTTTTGAGTGGAAAGCGAGCATTCTACCCCTCGACCACTTCAGCGGAGCTGCGCGCAGTTCTCAAAACGACAATACATTGCAGACTACCGATTGCAGTGCCACAATCGGATTGACCCTTTTTGTTCTTCACTTTTAATGCATTGGCGCTGCGGCCGTTCCGGACACTCCTCTTGGTCTAGTACACTCTACCGGGACGCACAGAACGACGGACGCGCGTCACTGTTACTTTATCTGGTTGATCGCGTTTGCGAGAGTCCCATCCTAAATTGTTTGTATCTGACACCATGGCCTACAGTAACTGTTTATGCTACCTTTAAGAACATATAAAGTTACTTTACGCTGGCCTAGAGTTACTGTTTAGGCAGTGAATCTACGCTTGCCTAAAGCCCCTGAAACTTCACCAAGTAGCGACTTCTATGGCATGGTTATACCAACGCCTCCTCGATTTAGATGCCTGCCGCGTGAGAACAAAAACAGCTGCCACACCCTTTCTTCTTTCTTTCCTTCATTTTTGATTACTCTCGGTTTTTAGCACGGAGGAAAAAAGGTAGGGAGAGCATGCCCAGCCGGCGCGCTACGTGAAAAATGTGGAAGAAATGACATCATGGCAGCCATATTCGCTGGGCACAATGGCAGCGTTGCTATCGTTACGTGTTCCGCAGTGTAGCTGGTCTAGCAGTGAGCGGCCGCGGCTGGCGGCGGCATGTGTGCCTCCCCAGGTCTCGTGCTGAGCCGTGGCGGACAATATCCGAGCTCTGCGCCACGTTATTGTTTACGCAGTGTTCTCCTGGCAGTTACTGTACTCTTAGCAACGTTTACAAATCCTTTTGTCCCTCTCGGGGTTGCAACAGTGCATAGAGCGAATGCATATCCATATGTCGTGCAGCGGATGACGCGGATGAAGCAATTAGTGTTCAGCGAAATTGCGTTGGGCACCATGACGAAGCGGAACGACGACGAACGCCTTGTAGGTCAGTGCAGGTTGGGCAGTGTTCAAGCTTATGACAACGGACGACGCTGTTGAGCCCAGCAACCCGCAATGAGGACCATGGGCACATACGTAGTTTCGTGTTGTGTGTGTACAGTAACAACTTGCATGCGCGTATTAAAGCACCTTTTCTGTTCTGCTTCATATATACTCACCCCCAGCATTGCATGTAATTTCAACGTAACAGCAACCGCGTTCAAGTGTCACTTGCACTGTGCTCAGTCACCACGGTCGCAGAATGCTGACGCTGGTGAGTTTCACGCGGAACACGGACACAGTGGCCGGAAGTTGCGTCGGCCACGTGGCGGAATGCAACCATAGAAGGCACACGACCGATCTTGTTGTCTGTACAGTTGCTGAATTATTGACGTGAAAACACTCGCCATTGTCAGTGCATCTAGAGCGCGTTCTCTCGTTATCGGCGAGCCGTTTCTAGCTGTTAATACTCGGACGAAATGATTTCGCCGAAGGTGTCGTGCTGGCCAGAGTTTTGAGCCCCATTCTATTAGTTTCGGATCGTCACGACACGCGCGCTGCGAGCTCACGTGCTTTCCCAGCTGGAGGGAGAGTCGTGCCTTATGCTTTACATTCGGATGTAAACAAGAGAAGAGAATTTGCCCAGTCAATATGGCCGTTTTCCGCCTTAACAGCGAGTGACGTCAGGGCCTCTCCTACCTTTCTTTCCTTCGTGGTTTTTAGCGTCGTATGTAGCGTAGCGGACGGTGCAAAGACTCGACATTTTGCATAGCCTCCGAAATGGTCGTGTATAGTTCCAGATTTTGAATAACTCCCGAGTGACGCACCGCTAGGGGCCACAAGTAAAAAACACCGTAATATTGGATGGATGGATGAATGAATATGGCTGTACCGTTTGGATCGGGCGGTGGCTAGCGCCACCAAGCCGTAATACTTAATGAACCAAAAACTAGTTTTATTTTTTCCCTTAAATAGTGAGGTTGAGGATTCGTACTTTCCAGCGAAGGGTTCAGTTTTCACTCGTGCCTTGACATAAGCCACCAATCAGATAACCTCCTTCTAGTTAATCCTACCCGCTTAAAGTCTATTTCGCCCTCACTGTCCCTAAACCCCAGTGCTTTGAAAAACTCTGCGCCATCAACCTGAACTACAGGGTGAAGCCCTTTACAGAACATTATCAAGTGTTCGGCAGTTTCTTAATCCTCTCCACACGCACTGCATAGCCTGTCTACCCCTTCGTATTTGGCCCGATATATTTTTGTTCGCAATACTCCCATCCTGGCCTCAAACAGTACAGATCTACCCCGAGTATTGTCATGGATCCTTTCCTTGGCTATTTCCTGCTTAAAAGCTCGATATATCTCTAGTGCGGACTTCTTAATCATGCCAATTCTCCACATATCGGTCTCAGTTTTCTTCACCTTCTTCTTAACCGATAATTCTTTTTGGTTTGGCCCCTTGCTGTTTTCCAAGTATTCACCAGTCAATTTTCCGGTTCACTTCCGCCATTTTGTATCGACATTCTTCATGTAGAAATAGCTGAATACCTTCCTAGCCCAACGCTCCTCCCCCATTTCTCTCAATCGCTTCTCAAATTTTACCTTGCTGCTAGCTTCCCTGCCCTCAAATGATGTCCATCCCATATCACATTGTACTCCCGGATTTGGTGTATTCCCGTGAGCTCCTAAGGCAAGCCTACTTATTCCACGTTGCTTAATTTCTAATCTTGCTTGAACTTCTGATCTCATGCACAAGACAATATTGCCGAACGTCAGACCAGGAACCATGACCCCTTTCCATATTCCTCTCACAAAATCATACCTATTGTAATTCCACAGTGCCCTGTTTTTCATCACCACTGCATTCCTGTTACCTTTAGTTAACACGTGTATTTCATGTTCCCTTAGGTACTCGGCCCCATTGCTTATCCATAAGCCCAGATATTTGTATTCATCTGTTATCTATAGCGTGACCTCCTGTATTCTAAGCTCACTACCTTCATTATCATTTAAAATCAAGACCGCTGCATTTTCCTTACTGAATCTAAAATCAAACATATTTCCCTCATTGCCGCAGATGTCCATCAATCTCTGCAAATCTTCCTTGTTGTCAGTCATTAGCACTATATCATCTGCGTACATTAATGCTGCTAGTGCCTGATCAATGAGTTTTCCTTGTTTGACGAAAGAGAGGTTGAAGCCCAGTCCACTTCTGTCTAATTTGGCCTCTAATCCTTGTAGGCACATCACGAATAACAAGGTTGACAGAGGACACCCCTGCTTAAACCCCGTTTCACCTCTGTGGGCTTGGATACCTGTTTTTCCCACTTTATAACTACCTTGTTACATTTATAGATCTCCTTTAAAAAAATAGTGACTACATCTTCCATGCCTAGTGTGTCCAGTATTCCCCACAATTTCTCTTGAACAACGCTACCGTATGCTCCCTTGATATCCAAAAATGCTAGCCACAGGGGCCTGTGTTCCTTTTCTGCTATTTCGATGCACTGCGTCAGTGAGAGCAGATTGTCTTCCAACCTCCTGTGTTTCCGAAACCCATTCTGCAGTTCTCCCAGCACCCCCTCATCCTCTATCCATGCCTGCAGTCTTTCCTTTATAATCTGCATTGCCAACCTGTAGACCACTAATGTCACTGTTATAGGACGGTAGTTGCTTATGTCAGCTTTGTCCCGCTTTCTTTTATAGATCATGCTCATCCTGCTAAGTTTCCATCCATCGAGGACTTCACCACCGATTATTGTTCTGCTCACTGCCTCTTTCAAAGTCTGTTTAGACTTCGGACCTAATGTTTTTATCAGCATAATTAGAATGCCATCTGAGCCTGTAGATGAACTACTTGGCACCCTCTTCTCAGCCCTTTCCCACTCTCGTTCTGAAAATGAAGCCATTGCACCACTTGATCCATTCTTGTCTATTCTGGTGCATAAGGCACTTCTTTGTTGAAAATTTTCTGTCACTTTTGTTATTATATATTCAATAACTTCGTCTCCTTCTAGCCTAGCACTTTGACCTGTAGTTATAAACCTCTGCTCTAGGCTTGTTTCATTTCTTAGGGAGTTTAGATGGTTCCGAAATTTCGCAGCTGCCTTTCTGTCCATTTTATATACTTCTGCCAGCCACTGAGCACCCTTTCTTCCAATATTTTCATTGATCAGGATGGATGCTTCTCTTCTAGAGCTTAGAAATATGTCCCATTTTCTTTCAACATTGTCTGTTGGTTCACCCCGCTGCTTAGCATGTCTGTGTTCCGTAGAGGCATCCTGGCGTTTTGCTATGCCTCTCTTAACTTCCTCATCCCACCAACTCTTGGGCTTGTGTCTTCTTTTCCGGGGTGACATGTCACCTGCCTTAGCAAGCTCTAGCGCACACAGTCTAATTAGATTTGTGTATGTCCACACTGTTTTATTATCCTCAGTGATTACTTTCTCAATTTGTTTAGTGGCTATTTCAATTTGCCTTTCTGAATAAAAATTTTCCTGTAGTTGCTCATATTTTCTCCTTCCCACTTTCACTGCTCTTCCAAAACGTAGCTTGATACGTTTGCGATCACTACCCAGACTTCTGGAGCCACCTTCATCTATGTGCATTCCCCTGAGCTTATCATACATCCTATGTGACATCAGTGCGTAATCTATCGTCGACTGCAGCCTTCCTACCTGGATGGATGGATGGATGGATGGATTGATATGGCTGTACCCTTTAGATCGGGCGGTGGCTCACGCTACCGAGCCGCAATACTTAGTGAACCAAAAACTAGATTTATTTTTTCCCTTTAATTAGTGAGGTTGAACACTCGTACTTTGCAGTGAAGGGTTTATTTTCACTCGTGCCTTGACTTTAGCCACCAATCAGACCTCCTTCTAGTTAATTCTACCCGCTTAAAGTCTATTTTGCCCTCCCTGTCCGTAAACCCCAGTGCTTTGAAAAACTCTGCGCCATCATCCTGAACTATAGGGTGAAGCCTTTTACAGAACATTATCAAGTGTTTGGCAGTTTCTTCTTCCTCTCCACACGCACTGCATACCGTGTCTACCCCTTCGTATTTGGCGCGATATGTCTCGGTTCGCAATACTCTCGTCCTGCCCTCAAACAGTAGAGAACTACCCCGAATATTATCATAGATCCTTTCCTTGGTGATTTCCTGCTTAAAAGTTCGATAAATTTCCAGTACAGACTTCTTAATCGTGTCAATTTTCTCCATATCGGTCTCAGCTTCCTTCACCTTCTTTTTAACCGATAATTCTTTTTGGTTTGGCCCCCTGCTCTTTTCCAAGTATTTACCAGTCAATTTTCTGGTTCGCTTCCTCCATTTTGTATCGAGAGTGTTCATGTACAAGTAGCTCAATACCTTCCTAGCCCAACGCTTCTCCCCCATTTCTCTCAATCGCTTCTCAAACTTTGTCTTGCTGCTAGCTTCCCTGCCCCCAAATGATGTCCATACCATATCACCTTGTACTCCTTGATTTGGTGTAGTCGCGTGAGCTGCTAAGGCAAGCCTACCTATTCCACGTTGCTTAATTTTTAATCTTGCTTGAACTTCTGATCTCATGCACAAGACCGCATTGCCGAACGTCAGACCAGGAACCATGGCTCCTTTCGATATTCCTGTCCCAACATCATACCTATTGTAATTTAACAGAGCCCTGTTTTTCATTACCGCTGCAGTCCTGTTACCTTTAGTCGTCACGTATGTTTCGTGTTCCCTTAGGTACTCGGCCCCATTGCTTATCCATAGGCCCAGATATTTGTATTTATCTGTTATCTCTAGCGGTACCTCCTGTATTCTAAGCTCACTACCTTCATTGTCATTAAAACATGACTGCTGATTTTTCCTTACTGAAAATTTTTCCTTACTTGCGACCTCGTGTCGGTCGCGAGCGCCACCGCGCGGCACTCCTTTCAAACTGAAGGCAGGGCAACTCCGCTAGAAGTGCGAGCCATTCCTCAGGCATCTTTGTAGAGGAGGCGTTGGTGTATATAAAAAGGAGTTCCTGCTTGGCTACCGGCTTAGCGTACGTCTTGTCAGCCGGCGCTTCAGCTCCGTGCCATGTGTTCTCCGTGCGGCAACGTTACCGATAACATCCTTAAAGAAGTATTAAGCTATTCACGACACCATTTCAATCTTCGCGACCGTCGCACTACCATCGCAACTACCACTGTGGCGGATGCAAATGACTCTTATTCCGTGCCATCTACGTCAAGCCATATCCGCGGCTTCAACGCTGACTGACAGTGTGCACAAGACTTTGCTCCAGCTCTGCTAACGTAGAATGTAGCGCTGCGTACACCAGTGGCATAGCCGGGGGGTTCAAACACCTCCCCAATGTAAAAGTTTTCAATTTTGCTTGGGTATATATACAGGCACACATGCAAACACACGCACAAACATGAATAAATTATGGTTGAACCCCCCCCCTCCCTCGAAAAAAAAATTGTGGCTACGCCCCTGTTGTTGACCACTACAACTGTTGCATCGGCTATTTGCCTGCTCCGTAACAGCCACTGACTCGCCCTCTGAGCCCTTTGGACTATGCTGGCGATAATTTTTATGCTTTTCATTACTCAAACTACCAAAAGATAGATAATTGCTGTCATCAATCACACATACATGAATACGAGTCAAAGGCGCTTTCATTGTGAAAAAGCTGCTAATGAAACGTATAAAATGAACAAACGCACAGAAATCTGCGAACGGATTTCATTGTCATAATCGGAGACCTCACCATCGCCATCTGCATTGGCTAGCATTGTAGCCTCTTATTTCACACCACTGTCACCTAAGGGGGGGGGGCAGATGTTTATAGCAGCGCTCTCCATCTCTCTCTATTAACACAATGTATGGGACAGATGTTTCACCCCCCCCTTAGGTGACAAAGGGGAGAGGCGGTCAATGTATGTCACTACCGATTACCAAGAATGGGACCGCGTGTGACTCGCGTCATGACGCATACGCCCAAGACACTGCTACGAAGACCACAACTGGATTCTTTCCTGTCTTCTACGCATAAGGACTGGAGTCCTCCAGTACGTTATCCGCAATCCACGCTTAGCCCCGCCGCGGTGGTCTAGCTGCTAAGGCACTCGGCTGCTGACCCGGAAGTCACGGGATCGAATCTTGGCTAGGCCGGCTGCATATTCGATGGAGGCAAAAATGCTGCAGAGCAGTTTGCTCAGAATTTAGTGCACGTTAAAGAACCCCAATTGGCCGAAATTTCCGGAGCTCTCCACTACGGCGTCTCCTATATTCAAATGGTGGTTTTAGAATGTTAAACTCCACATATTATTATTATTCTTTCCATGCTTATGTGAGTGAATGGACGGCAGTTTCCCAAGCTGCTAAACGGTCAAGAAGGTCGCCAGAGAGCGCTATCTCACGCCACTGCTGGCAAGCAGTGTCAAATACACCATAGAGATGTCTTGAAGCCTTTTAGCGTCGTATGCCCTTGAATGAGTTATGTGACTCTATAGATATAGAGACTGTTTAATTCAGCTTCGGTTGTCAAGCTACTTGAGCTTTCTTCTAATGTCGTAATCAACAATGTCGAGACATGAGATTGCGCATATGTAACTGCTAAAACCTTATTATCATGCACTGTTCCGTGGTGTTCTACTCGTGATTCTTCAGGATGGCTGTTTCAGAAGAGAAAAGCGTCACTGGCTGCCGAAGCAGAGTACGTTGCTCATATGTAAAAAAAAAGACGATTCAGCAACACAAGCTTTGTGCTGGTTTCGCCATTGCTGGTCAGTCTCTGATATAACATAGTGCATATTTAAAACACTTAGTTATATTATAAGTAGCTTTCTTTATGATTTCCTACATTTCAAGGCATGTTGTTTTACTGATTCTGCAGTTTACTAAATGAAACCCCTGGCCCTAAAAAACCCTAAAAAAGCCCTGACGTTAACCATGCTGCATTTGTGATGAACAGAACAACTCCTAGAACGCGTTCCTCAAGTAAGAAATTTTCAAATTTTCGCCTCTACAATTTGTAATTATCGAAAAATGACCCTTATCGTACAACAGGTATGTATTTATCAAAAAATGACGTCTTGTTAACATTGTTACAAATCTTCCATTAACAACTGTGATGTCACGGTCTGGTTGTGTTTCACCTACACAGAAATCTTTTTTCGTGAGCTTGTTTGTGACAGTATCTATGTTTGCCAATCGAATCTCAATGTCATGTGTGTATTATGCCCATTTTTTGTATTATCGTATATTTACTGTTCTATTTAGTTGCCTTATTCACTGTGTTTAGCTGAGTTTCGTATAATTTGCTGTTCTCTCCAACCTTAATGCACATGTTGTTTTTCGCTTTCGTGAAAATAAATGTCTTGCTTGTAAACTAAGATCTTGATTGCACAAGTCATAAAAAATAATAGTTGCCGATACTTTCACGTGCATTGAGGCTTCACGGAGAACACTGTGGCATCAAAGTGAAAACTGCGCGCACATTGTTTTGATGACATGCTCACGGCAAGTCACTTGATTCTCTACCGTGTAATCTTCGT
The DNA here is from genome assembly GCA_013436015.1 of Rhipicephalus annulatus. Taxonomy (NCBI): domain Eukaryota; kingdom Metazoa; phylum Arthropoda; class Arachnida; order Ixodida; family Ixodidae; genus Rhipicephalus; species Rhipicephalus annulatus. Next base: position 249,771 of record WOVY01010943.1, on the reverse strand, counting down.
AGCTCATATACTACGAAGTGAATAGAAAACACTGATTTTTAGTTCCAATACATGCTTTGCAGCTCGCCGCCACAATTCTGACAGGTAGATTTTGTTATAATCCACAAGGTAACGTGAAACATTTGCAACAAAAAACGACTGATGCGCGCGCGGGCGCGAGGAAGGGCATCTTGAAAGTGACCGCAGCGCCGCCACATCCGGATGAATTCTCCCTCGCTCTCCGGCACGCCGATACTGACACCTTTCCTTCTAGCCACCGTACAACTACCGTCCTATAACAGTGACATCAGTAGTTTATAGGCTGGTGATGCAGATGGTAAATGAAAGACTACAGAAATGGGTGGAGAATGAGAGGGGGCTGGGTGAACTACAAAATGGGTTCCGTCAATGAAGGAGGTTGGAGGACAATCTGTTTTTATTGATGCAGTGTATTGAAATAGTGGAAAAATAACACAGGCCCCTAAGGCTGGCATTTCTAGATATTAAGAGAGCTTACGATAGTGTGATTCAAGAAGACTTGTGGGGAATACTGGACACACCAGATGTGGAAGATGGAATAACTAATCTTCTAAAGGATACCTATAAAAGTAACAAGGTAGTTATCAAATGGGAAGAACAGGTACCTGAACTTATTAATTCAACGCGGGCTTCGACAGGGATGTACCTTGTCATCTTTGTTATTTGGGCTGTATCTACAGGGACTAGGAGCTAAATTAAAGGAGAGTCGACTTCAGCTTCGGCCTCTCTTTTTCCAAGCAAGGAAAACATATTTAACAGTCATTACCAGCATTATTGTATGCAGATGATATAGTATTAATATCCAACAACAAGGAAGATCTGCAGGGATTGACAGACATCTGTGGTAATGAGGTAGATAGGTTAAATTTGAACTTCAGCAGGGAAAAATCGGCAATCATGACCTTTAATGATAACAAAGGCAGTGAGCATAAGATACAGGAAGTCAAGCTAGAAATAGTGCATAAATACAAATATTTGGGCGTATGGATAAATAACGGGGGAAAGTACCTGATGGAGGACGGAAGGTACGTAATGACTAAGGGCAACAGGAATGCAGCTGTAATGAAAAATAGGGCACTGTGGAACTTCGATAGGTATGACGTCATGAGAGGGATTTGGAAAGGTGTCATGGTCTCACATTTGATGTTCGGCGATGCAGTCTTGTTCATGAAATCAGATGTTCAAGCAAGATTGGAAATTAAACAACGTGGCATAGGTAGACTTGCTTTGGTTGCACATGGGAATACCCCAAATCAGGGGGTACGGGTGACCTGGGATGGACATTATTTGAGTGCAGGGAAGCTAGCAGCATTAGAATTTGAGGTGCGATTGAGAAAAATAGAAGAGGAGCGTTCGACTAGGAAAGTTTTCAGCTACATGAAAAATGTTGATAGTGAATGGAGGAAGCGAATTAACTCAAAAATTGTCAAGCAAGTATATAGATAACAGCAGCATACCAAGCCGAAAAGAAACATCGGTTAAGAAGAAGGTGAAGGAAACAAAGAGGGACATGTGGAAAATTGGAATGCTTATAAAATCATCGCTGAAGACCTACTGAACTTTCAAGCAGGAAATTGCAAAAGAAAGAATACAGGATAACTCTAAGGGTGCTTCTCTGCTGTTCGAGGCCAGAACAGGAGTATTGCGGACCAAGACTTACCGAGCCAAATACAAAGGCACAGACACGATATGTAGTGCGTGTGGAGAGGAGGAGGAAACTAGTGAACATTTGATAATGTTCTTTAAAGGGTTTCACCCAATAGTCCAAGATAATGACATGGAATTTTTCAAAGCATTGGTGTTAAGGGACAGTGAAGGCAAAATAGACTTTAAACGGGTGAAAATACCATGGAGGAGGCTAACTGATTGGTAGCTACAATCAAGACGCGAGTGAAATTCAATCCTTAAGCACATAGTGATATTACTTAATTTTATGGCTAGGTGGCATGAGCCACCACCCGATATAAAGGGCACAACCAGATATATTCATTCATTCATCCATCCATCCAAAACAGGTTCAGCCGGTTCAACGGTCACAAGCCCCAGCTTCAGCGAAGTAGTGGGGGGAGTGGGAGGGGACAAAGCAGGCGACGTCACAGGTGCAAATAACCATGTTAATCGTTGTTATAGGATTTTGTAATTTATTGTGTCTATAATTATGATTTTGAGGGCCTAAAACAGTGTTTTACCTGCCTGTCTTTGGCGCCCAAAACACACTTTTTAGTGCCTAAAAAACCAGCCTCTAGTAATGACGAAGGGTAAGAGCAATATAGATTTAATAAAAAATAGGGCAGTGTGGAACTACAATAGGTATGATGTGAGAGGAATTTAGAAAGGTGTAATGGTCCCGGGTTTGACGTTTGTCAATGCGGTCTTGTGTATGAAATCAGAGGTTCAAGCAAGATTGGAAATTAAACGTGGCATAGGTAGACTTGCTTTGAGAGCGCAATTGAATACTTCAAATCAGGGGGTACAGGTTACATGAGATGTACATCGTTTGAGTGCAAGGAAGCTAGCAGCAAGATAAATTTGGGTATCGAGCGATTGAGCAAAATGGGAAAGGAGCATTGGGCTGGGAATTTTTCAACTACTTGTACATGAAGAATGTTACTACTAAGTGTATAAAGCGAACTCAAAAATTTTTCAGCAAGCATTTAGACAGTAGCAGAATACCAAGTTAAAAGAAAACATTTGTTAGGAAGAAGGTGAAGGAAACAGAGAGGGACATGCAGAAAATTGGAATGCTTACGAAAGCATCACTGGAGACCTATTGAACTTTCAAGAAGAAAATTGTGAAATAAAAGATCTACCACTTACCGCTGGTGATCGGCATCTCGAGGGGGGTGGGGTGACTATTGTGTGTTCAGCATTACCAGCAAGATGGCACAATGAGCGCGCGTCACCACATCGTGACGACGTGCGCTCTCATCTCCCACACGTACTTGTTCGGCCTGTGCTCGCGGTAGGGAGGATCATGCGTCTTTGCTCGCCTTTGGCTTTCACCGGAGCAATTCTGTTGTAGTTATTGGGCGCACATAGACTACTGCAATCGTTTCACAGTCTCCGTTTGCGAAAAGAGAACACTTTTCAAACACAGTGAAGTAACAAATGGGACGCTTATTCGCTTTCATCTGTACCTGTATGTTTCGTGCGTTTTTGGCACGTGAGAAACGTGGGGCACGTTTCGATCTGCTTGCCATTTTGAGCATGACATTCTAATTTCTCGCTATCGTGTTGTGTCGCCTTTGCAGCAAAGCTGTGACTTTTATTTCAGAGTTTCTTCATGATGGTGTCAAAAAATTTAAAAAAAAACGTCAAACTTCGCTTCTTCAAGGCTTGGAGCAACAGGAACTTGGGTGAATGTTCACAGGTGCTACGACCTAGCAGTGGAATTCAAACTTCAATTATGCTTGCCTTTTTTAAAAGAGAGTGGTGTAGTGCAATGAAGGTTTTACATAAATTTTATACTTCACCTATGTTCGCTGCCACTTTTTATGTGCATACCTCAGTGATTACAATCTCCACTTAGCAGGACTTCTGACATCATGAAGTTATAATGAAACTGCATTCGAACTTTAGGTATTATGCAAAAGTGACAAAAATGCCTCAATAAAACAAGACCACTGGAATAAAACAATAATGAAAATTTATTTGAACACACTGTACTAAAAACTGTAGTGCACTAAAAATTGTAGTAGTAATATTTTTCATGAACAATATTCATACATAACATCACATCACTGCCGTGAACTATGCAATGACTGGGGCTTACAATCCTTGCTGTCATGAAAATAAAAATATCACAGTAACATTATACTATTCAGGACTTTGAACTTATGCACTGTATTTAAACACAGGCATTTGATCTGCATTAAAGTGCTTCAAAAAAAAGAGAGCTACAAATGACTGCAGATGTGACCTTGTAACTGTACATTTTTTCTATCAGTCCAATCGCCTTTTTTTGTTCTTGTACTCCTCCCTCTTCCTTCAGTTGCATAACTGATTCAGCATTGACTAGCTTCTTTGCCTCCACTTTCATTTCAGTTCCTGGCTGCTGCGCTGATGCCTCTTTTCCTTGAGCACTTCCTTCTTCCTTTTCTTCTGAAGCTGCTTCTTGAACCCCTGGCTCTTCCTTGACTTGTACCGCTGCTCCTTGTGGCCCTGGCTCTTCCTTCACCTGCAGTGCAGGTTCGTCCTTTGGTTCAGCATTCAAAGGAGATTGGCTTCGTGTGCTGCACAAGATCAAAGCAGTTAATAGGTTTTAGCAAGGATCATAATTAAAAGTAGGGCTATGTATTTACTTGACACCTCTTCTAGACTAAAACTAGTGAAAAACCAATTAACTTATTATGGCCCATACAGGAACTACTGGTTGCATTTTATCTAAAGTTTACATAATTATCAAACTACAGTACACAAAAACAGGTGCAAATTTTTATAGAGTTACATGTAATCCTTCAGCGGTTATAATACTGTACTTTCAAAAGTACGCTGGGCTCATGACATAACGTTGAGCAAGCAAAGCTAGGCTTTTCCCAAACTAATACCAAAGTTACCTTGGCATTTAAAGCTTGTTGAAGCACCAACGGTTCTTGCAAAGCATGACGACACACTTTTCGCAGCACCATTTCTTTCTTTTATGAGAGATGGTACACCTTAACAAGCTTCTCGTGCAAATAACCGTACGGATAGAGGGTAATAGCAGGCACACCGGGCACTGGCGATCACTCGATAGTTTTGTTGGGTATAACAACGCACAGGTAGTGTTTTGCTATTAAAGATGATAGTCTTTCTTGGGGACCTCCGACGCAAAAATTTTGGTATGTCTCTCTGTCCGTACATTTGTCCATTTGTCCGGCCTTAACGTACCCCTAATGACACCAAATTGTACCCCAAACGGCGGACCCCATCCACAGCGCCCACCAATATTGCTCCAAAATTAGCGGTCATACTTGTGTGATTGTCAATTAAAAAGTGATTATTGGGCATATCTGAGGCACCATAACACGTCAGTATTCTGTTTGTGTGCCTTTATACGAAAAAAGGCATACAGAAGTAATTCTAAGGACTGTAGCGTTTATCACACTGCGGTGATAATGCAACGCCTGCATGAAAAGGCAGGCGTTTCCAACGTTTCCAACATATGGCGGGGCTTCTGGAAGATCGCGATTCTGCTGCCGCCCGCATGCGCACCAAATCCACCGGAAAAGTGATGCCATCAAGGTGTTCTAATTTGAAGCAATTTTCGAAGCAGTGAAATTTTCATTTCGGAGCACTTTGGAGCAGCAAAATTATAATTTTGAAGTACTTTAGAGCAGCAAAATTTTTCATTTTGGAGCAATCTTGAGCCACTAGCTTCACAACTTGGCGGAGAAGCAAGTTGTATTTACATTCAAGGGCATGAATATTTATTTTGGGGCTCTCGTCTCCTGTGAAGAGATAGAAATATTTCTTCATTTCAAATATTTTGAAGCTAGTCATCTTAGGAGCACTTCCCATTTTAGTTGATGATGCAAAAATAATGGCATCATTTTGTTGGCCATTCTGAAAAAAATTGTTCATTGATTATTTTCGTAGCAAATAAACACAATACTGGTTGAATAAAATTGTACTTCATGAAACAATATTCTATACACCTATGTGGTTATCAGCACATATGATAGACAAATGCTGTGACGTACAACACTAGAGATACACACAGTCGCAACTGCATTTTCCTTTGACTCCAAGGATATAGAAAGGTTATTTTTCTTCACAACTGATAATACTGCTGGGCTTAACATCATGTCATTTAGCTAGTCTCATAAAGCCAACCTCTTTCGGTACTCTGTGTGCTGAAACTACAAGAATTAGCAAACTTTGTTTTCATTTTGCAGCGATGTTTTATGTGGCTAGGGCATTCTGCCTATACTCCAAAATCCCACTGTTGTGTTCTAGAAAGCAGTGCATAAAGAAGAAAAAACCTCACAAGGTACCTTATGCACATGCCTAAGACGACTAGAAGGCAAGAACAATTTTGTTTTTAATGCGATAGCTGTTACAAGGACATTCTTGACCGGTCTTTACCATTGCCAGGGGCGTAGGTAAAATATAATTGGGGGGGGGAAGGGGAGCATGTTCTCAACTGCCCCCTTTCCACCTGCCTGGCTATGCCACGGGCTGTCGTCAGCTTGTTTTGTGTAATATTCCAATCGATATCACCCCCCCCCCCCGCATCGTGTGTTCGTGTGTTTTACAAGAGGGAAAAAGCGCGCGAGCAGGGGTGACGGACGCAGGTAAAGCAGAGATAAAAAAAGTCGCAGTTTCTCCGCAATTAAGGGTGAAGCAATGAGTGCAATAGCAACAACTTGGAATGTAACGCTGAGAACGGCAAGCAGATCGAAACGTGCAGCGCGCTGCTGATGCACTAATGACTCACGAAAATAATATACACAAGACTCGAGTGAAATAACACGTTTATCGCTTAACACTTAATACGCTGTTTAAACATAAACGACGCACGAAACATAGTCATGAGTATAAATAAGTGCAAGCTAACAAGTGTCCCAGTTGTTATACTTCGCTGTGTATGAAAAGCGCGCTTTTTTCGCAAACAGGGCCTGAGCAGCCAGTGAAGCGACGTTCGTGTTGTGCCCGGTAACTGACGCAATCGTACCGATGAAAGCCGAAAGCACACGATTCTCCCCACTGAAGGATAAGCGCATGCGCACAAGTATCTACCCCTTCCCCCCCCCCCCAATCGCGGGACAAAGTACACAGAGAAATAAGCGCGCATCGTTACGACGTGGGCGCCAAGCGCGGGCAGCCTTTTTTTTTCCTCTTCTGAGCTTTCATATATATGGATACGTATACATTTATAATGAATGGGGGCGGCGATGGCAAAAAACCAGTCGAGACTGTCTGGACAATTGAATAAAAGAGCCGACCTACCTCCTTTGCACAGAGTGCAGATGCAATAGCATAACCATGTGTGCCAGGCGTGCCATCGATTGTTACTAAAACAAAGAGGAACGTGCTGGCCATCTTCAAAAAGCCGGAAGGAACTAGCAGCGCAAGGGGGGGAAGGGCGTTATGAACTTTGGATGCAATCACAGGCACTCGTGATTGTGCCGCGGCTCGCATGTGCATCAAATCTACCGGCAGCATGATGGCGAATGGGAGAGCTGTCACTGAGCATTTCAATGGCAATAAATTTAGCGACGTGTGCGAGTGGTGGCAAAAAGCATTCATATGATGAAAACACGGCTGCTGCGATACGGCCATGCGCTCTGGGTGTCACGAGCTGTCGAGAAATGGCCAAGTTTGTGTAAAAATTTCGCTGCAATCCGAAGAAAGTTCCTTTTTCTTATGGGGCAGTACTCGCAAAAACTTCGTTAAAGCGGAAATACCCAGGAAAAGTATTCGTTGTGACGAGACAATTTTTACCTTGTTTTCTATGGGCGGCTGATGGGGAATCGAAAATCATTCGTTGTGGCAAAAATTTTATTGTAGAGGAATTCGTTATAGCGGGATTCAACTGTATAGACCAGAGCATGTTTATCTCGTACCCACGCACCTAGGCACTCGCCACATATCTCTCGCACCTAGACAACCATTTTGTTCTGAACTGTGTTATGACCCACATCGGTAGGCGCCATGCTGTCGCTGAGAAGCGTAGCCGGGCAGCGTTCCCACGCCTGGAACCCCGGTTTTCTTGGAACCAGCGTCGAGAGATGACGGGGGAGCGGCGCTCTTTTAATCCTCAAAGAAGTAGCCGACTCGCCGAATACCTATGCCCGCCAGGCATTGTCCCTGCTAGCCTGCAGATGAGACGTCATGTCGCCACAAAGCTGTAAGCCGTTCCAGAGGGGACAACAAAGAGCGTATTCCTTTGAAGAAACGGCGACCGCCGCCACTAAGTGCCCTGCTAATTGAGCGGACAGATTGGCGGACCGTTTGATGTCTGCTGTCCGAAGCTTGGGACCCCTCGACCAGCGACATACACGACGAGCAAGAGCCTCTCTGGCGCCACCTTTAAGTGCAGTGATCTTGACTCGAAATTGGATATTCACGTGCGCCGTGCCTGCTCGTACCTTTCACCTGTTGTGTGTGTGTGATTGGTGTTCCCCGCAAGAAGGAGGAGCCCGACAGGGCTTATAAGGACGCCGCCGAGTGCGGGACGTCGCTCTGGACCAAGTAAATGTTCAACCACCACGTTCGTAGTTTGTGATGGCTCTGAACTGTGTAGCGGTTCAACCACCACGTTCGTAGTTTGTGATGGCTCTGAACTGTGTAGCGGTTCAACCACCACGTTCGTGGTTTGCGAACTCTTAACCTCTAGCTGTAAATACTTGTAAATAGTGCCATAAACCCTGTTCTGTTTTTCGCATCCTCCAACGTCCTGCTTCTTCCTTCGTCAACCGGAGTTGGGATACGACTCAGAACCCCGAGCCACAACAACTGGTTGGCAACGGTCGGATTCGAAGCTACAAGTGACAACAACAGTCGGCCCAGGAGAAGCAGCTGGCTCGAGACATGGATCACGTATGGGTGAGTGCTTGGCTTTTCCTTTGAGTGAACCAGGTTCTAAAAGAGGGTTAAAATTTAGAACTGGTAGTTAACTTTGCCGAAAGACTCAGTTTCGCCGTTTCGGAAAGTTATTTTGGAAGTAGCGAGCACTCGGTACGATCATGGACTTACGGGAGCTGCAGAAGTCAGACTTGTTGCTGTTGTGTGAGGAATTGGGGATCGATACAAAGGGTTTGGCACGAAAACCCATAATCATTCAAGCGATTAATGATTTGGGGCCTGATGATGAGGAACTAAGTGAAGAATGGGACCTCATCATCGAAAGAAAACTAAGAGCAGCTCAGATGGAAGGAAAGAGTGAAGACGAAAGAGAAAGCCTCAAGCTAAAGTTTTTCAAACAAGACTATGAATTGAGTAAGAGGCTGGGACTCCAGCAAGGAGTACTTCTTGAAAATGAGGCAGAGTTCGAGATGTCTAGGTACATGCAGCCATATGAGGTATCATGGGATATGGGCCTGTATCTTAGACTCTTTGAACGGAAGTGTAGTGAACTGAAGTGTGAGTGAGACACGTGGTCTCACAAGCTACTCACGGTTCTGCCCTGCGAGGCAGCGGATGTTGTTGCGCGACTCAGTGAGCAGCACGCGAACAACTATGATGTTATTAAAGCAGAGCTAATCAGAAGATTTGGAACTTCTATTAGCAAAAAGAAAGAAAGACTCGCACCGGAGTCTGAAAGCGAGGCGCGTCGCAAAGCGCCGGAAGTTGAGGCGCCTGATAAAGCGCTTGAAACAGAGATCGCGCCAGAGAAAGGCCCGCGTATTCTCGAATGCATCCAAGTAAATGATGTAGAGAACGAGGCCGTGGCCGGTCTGGAGGTGGGGACAGTGTCGAAAGACGCTCCTTGCGTGGATGAAGAGGGTGCCAGCAGGCCTAATGGGCCCAGTAATGAGCTGAAAACCTTCTTTGTGCCTCAAAAGGACCTTTCGACATTGTCAAATTTAGGCATGGTTAGCGCAGTGGCTGATGAGAGCAAGAGCACCACGCTTCAGCAGTGCAGCGATAATACCGAGCTGGTTTGCAAACATCGCAGAAAAAGAAAGAAGCGGAGGCATTCGTCACTGCGCAAGCCTAGGACAGGCCCCACTCAGTCACAAAAAGGACGAGAGGGTAGGCCGTTAATCCGTTCCAGGAAACGTCCATGGTGGAGTTCCGAGAGGTACAAGCGGCAAGCCAGGTGTAGAGGGGGGAAAGGAGGTGCGTCACCCCAACGAAGCGCGCGGTTCAGCTCGACGACTTCGGAAAAGCGGCCTTGCCCGAAGGGTCAGAGTCGAAAGGGCAGAGTGGCTAAATACCGCGCAGGGGTGAATACAAAGAGAAAATGGCACAGGCTCCCTCCGAGCTACTGGCGTCACTTTCAAATTCCTGAGGGGAACAGGAAGAAGTGGAAAATGAGGTGTGACAGCAGTGCACTGCTTAGAGTTTGTGCATTTTGTAGCCTCTGGCGTGCTCGACAACCGACGGGACCGCGACCCCATCGTGTGCGATTAAAAGCACAATGAGAAGAGGGTTCACGTTCAGCATGAGTAACTTTTGCACAGGCATGTTAAATATTGTTACTCAGTGTTGCATTGGAGATGCAAATTAGAGTCATTTTAATTGTGACATTGGGTTACAAAATTTGATGTAAAGTTTGCCGAAAGAAAACCGCCGAACTAGAAGAGCTTTAATCACTAATACGAAAATATCGAGAAGGTAAAAACAGAGAAAACGTGTCCTTTTTCTAGTTTTTTCAAAGGTTTAGTGTGACATCGTATGCCTTCACTGCCATGGGGATTTGGAGTGAACGAGCATTTGAAGGAGGAAGATGTTAACATAGACCAAATGATGTCGTAAAATGATTAAGTTTGGCGCGACACGGTAGAGTTTCCGTTGCGCGTATTGAGAACCTTATTGCACGGTTTTAGCATAAAACCTATGCAAGTTTGTTTTAGGTGTTTTTGCCTAGGAATATATTTCCTGTTGTACACGGTGTGTTACAACGTAACGTTTGATTGAGAATTTAGAAAAACTCGGAGGGATTATGCATTTGGTTAATAGTGCCGTGCATTTCGCAGCGCTGTGGGAATAAGATTAATGGAAAACGCTCAGAAGAGCTCAGTGGTTTATTTCCTTTTTTCCCAGAGACGTTAGCATAGGCAGGTAACTTTGGCCAAATCAACCTTCTAGAAAGCAGTGTTCGTCTCTATGTTTTGTTGGTTTTCTTTGAAGACGATTAATGAAGTGATCATATGAGCGAACAGTAAGCTTTTTTTTCTAATGTTTAGCAAACGAAGACTTTTTTCGGCCACAGCGTAGGTCAAAGTTTAAAGCTAGATAGCTTAATGTCTCAGTGGTAGACAATTATGGGCGGCCGTAAACAAAGACGGACGTTCGGACAAAATTAGCGCTCACTGAAACCGAGTTCCTGACTGATGCTCTCAGCGGGACAGAACCGATGAAAGTGGTCAGCGATGAAAAGGAGCCTGCTGTTTTATATCACGACGACAGTGGTACCAGGCAAAGCTGCGCTTTACTTGAGCCAGAATTTGGGCTCTCGTGAGATAACGTACTGCGCTTCAGGAAATGAATGCGCTTGCCTTGTGTAGGCCATTGATCAGTTGCAGCGTTGTCTCGGAGGTGCTAAATTTAAAGTAGATACAGACCATTGTCCCCTTGGCTGCAAACCATGACATCGTAGAACAGTCGCCTTGTGAGGCGGAGCTTGATCCTTGAAAGTATAATTTTGGCATTGTAAAGAGCAAATTGAATGGAAACGCTGGCGTGCTCCGTCGCTCTTTCTAATCTATCTAGGTGTGCTCTTGATGTATCAAAATTGATATTTTAGTTTTTTCGTGCATCTAATGTAAATTTGTAAGGTAGCACGTCTGGTTTTTTAGCTCAAGTGAGTCCTGAGAGTTCTGAGAGTGAGCTTTGGTTAAAGCTAGTAATTAAAATTGGTTGGTCATCCCTCTTTTGGCTTGGTTTGTTCGAAGGGGGCCGAGTGCTTGCTTGTGCATGTGGTCCAGTTTCAGAAACGGTGTCGAAGATTCGGCCTTTACTCAGACCATGCCACAAGCGAAGGCGAGTTCTTGGGATTCGACTACGGACCCTTTCGTCCTCCCTACGAGCAGCAGTGTTGACCGCTGCACTCCGTGACTCATCTGGCGAGGGGGAAGCTGTTATGACCCACATCGGTAGGCGCCATGCTGTCGCTGAGAAGCGTAGCCGGGCAGCGTTCCCACGCCTGGAACCCCGGTTTTCTTGGAACCAGCGTCGAGAGATGACGGGGGAGCGGCGCTCTTTTAATCCTCAAAGAAGTAGCCGACTCGCCGAATACCTATGCTCGCCAGGCATTGTCCCTGCTAGCCTGCAGATGAGACGTCATGTCGCCACAAAGCTGTAAGCCGTTCCAGAGGGGACAACAAAGAGCGTATTCCTTTGAAGAAACGGCGACCGCCGCCACTAAGTGCCCTGCTAATTGAGCGGACAGATTGGCTGACCGTTTGATGTCTGCTGTCCGAAGCTTGGGACCCCTCGACCAGCGACATACACGACGAGCAAGAGCCTCTCTGGCGCCACCTTTAAGTGCAGTGATCTTGACTCGAAATTGGATATTCACGTGCACCGTGCCTGCTCGTACCTTTCACCTGTTGTGTGTGTGTGATTGGTGTTCCCCGCAAGAAGGAGGAGCCCGACAGGGCTTATAAGGACGCCGCCGAGTGCGGGACGTCGCTCTGGACCAAGTAAAGGTTCAACCACCACGTTCGTAGTTTGTGATGGCTCTGAACTGTGTAGCGGTTCAACCACCACGTTCGTGGTTTGCGAACTCTTAACCTCTAGCTGTAAATACTTGTAAATAGTGCCATAAACCTGTTTGTTTTTCGTATCCCCATCTCGTAAGCGTTCGTTTCCTCAACCCGAAGCTACACCACGCTACCACAAGAGACCGGGTTTTGTTTTCGTATCCTCAAGCGACTTTCCTTCCGATCCACCACAACGGGTCCTCAGCGGTGGGATTCACAACAACTGGTGGCAGCGGTGGGATTCGAAGCGACTACAGGAGAACAGCACCCCGATCACCACAACTGCCAAAGGAACGTACAGTTAAACTTGGATATAACGAAATCGATAAATTTGCAAAAATTTATTATAAAGAAAATTTAATTCAGTTAAATGTAGGTACGGTACGAAAATTCGGAAATGAAATGCGCATATTAAACAAATGGGGGACTGAAGGCAGAGCTAACCCAAAACACTTATTCTACAGTAAAAAACTGCACTAGCAATTCTATGGTCACTCTCAGCGGGTTTTTGCTGTTGCTGCCATGTTCCATGATAAGTCCGAATCGGTAACATGCCCCCGTGCATCGTAACTTTCATGAGCGAGTAAAAGCGCGGGAGCGCTGCTGAAGTGGAAATCAAATGAGTCGGCCCATCCTATCGCCTAGATAGTACATAACACATACCTGCCAAGTTCAAGGATTCTGAATCCGGGAGATTTCTGCAACGGGGGGGGGGGGCACAAAAAAAGAACATACAAACAAACAAAAAAAAACATAGCAGAAAAACCAAAGAGGGTGGGAAGGGGGTCTCAATCACAAGTGCCAACAACAACGTTGTGGTTTTATAGTGGCTAGGAGTCGCCGAACACACGAGGGTAGAGTTTTTCACTGAGGTGAGAGTCTCAAAGGATCAACACAACTAGCAGAATCGATTTCAGTTAAAACAACTCGCGTATGTTATGTCTTCCTGGGACACACGTGAACGGACGGGACAGCGCAGCTGGCTGCCGCAAAAGCGCGGGTCAAAGCTTTGCTCACAACTAGATTCTTTTGGCAGGAGCGCCAAAACGCGTCTGGCCCCTTTTTATTGCGATAGCAATTATATGAACAGTCCAGGCGTTTTTTTTTTTTTTTGCCGGCGCCACCACCACCATCCTTCACCGTATATGTATACGTATTTGTATATATGAACACTCAAAGAAAAAAAAGCCGCTCGCGCTCGCCGCCGAGCTTGTCGCGATGCGCCGACAATTGCTTATCTCTCGCCTGTACTTTGCCCCGTGGATGGATACCTGTGCAATCATGTGCCTTCGGCTTTCACTGAAACGAAAGCTTTAGTTGCCGGGGCCACAAAGGTCACGTCGGTCTCTGCACAGGCCCCTTTTGCGAAAACAGCGCGCTTTTCATACAGCGAGCTATAACAACTGGGACACTTGTTAGTTTGTACTCATCTGTACCTGTGATTACGTATCGTGCATAGTTTTTGTTTAAACAGAGCGTTACATGTCGAACGGTAAACACTGTTAGTTCGCTCTTGTCCTGCGAGTATCATTTTCGTGCGTCATTTGTGTGCGAGCAGCGCGCTGCACCTTTTGGTCTCTTTGCCGTTTTGAGCGTTACATTCCAAGTCGTTGCTGTCTCATTTATTGCTTCGCCCTTGCGGCGAAACTGTAACTTTTTTTATTTTTTACGTATTTACTGCCTTTAACCTACCGCTGCGCGCCTTCTGACCTCATAGATCGCTATCGCGTCGCCGCGACCGTGGTTTCGTGCGCGGCTGTTGCGGCAAACGGCAGTTAATTTTACAATCCCCATGCGCCTTCAAAACTAAGTCGCTTTATGCCATCTATGATAGCATCTGCCGCAGAGTTTGCGTAAAGCAGCGTTGCTTTGACTGGTTGGGCGCACACTTTCGGGGTTCTGTCAGTTATGTCGTCACCATACATGTTCGTGTCAAGAGCGACCGCGGTTTCGTCCACAGCGGTTGTGGCGACGACAATCACACGCACCGTAAAAGACAGTGCGTGCGTTGGTCGCACACGCACTTTCGAAGCTTCGAGTACGCTGCTCTCGGCCTTCCTTCGACAGTTTCCGTACTAAAGTACGTATCACTCACCGCGATTAGCAAATGTGTTCGGAGCGTTCAAATTGAGGCCCAATGAACATTGTAGATTAGAAGTACTTGTTGTTGGGCTAGTTGGTTCGTCATACTGAGGGGTAATTTCAGCGTCTAAAATTACCCTTCAGAACATTGTAGAATTTGGCCTGGGGATTTTTGAGAATTCGTATCTGCCACGGTTTTGTATCACTGAGATTATACTGTTCGTTTACATGAACGCATCTTAAACTCATAATAAAATGGGGTAGGTTCAAAAAGCCTAGAGCCGATTGAACTGCTTTTTTGTCAATGCGGTCAGATCATGCACAGAAATTTCGATTTCCAGGAAATTTTTATGACAACCGTACAACCAAAAAAACGGCAGAAATCCGGGAGTCTCCTGACCGATCCGGGAGACTTGGCAGGTATAATAACATCTCTCACGCAACCCTTCTTGAACGAGCATGAAACAAGACAGGAACTGGGGAGGGGGGGGGAATCGCTTTAATAGCAATAACGAACTTAGATTTTAAGAACGGTTGCGATCGCTGGTGCCCTTGCTATCTAGGCGGGTACCAGTGTGGTTTCAACGCAAAAAGACTGTGTGAAAATAGCCCTTCTCCCTGGAGCGGCCGTATTTGCTCACACCAGCATCAGTTTCACTTTATCCGATCCAATGGAGTTGGCTGCCAGCCTTACTTCTAATAACATTACAGTTTTTCGCTATCACGTTCATTGCATTGTATTCAACGCACCGTCGTCTAGCCAGAACTAATTAGTAAATCGTGAAAGCTACCAGCCTGCGAACACCCAGCGAGGATCAAGACAGAAGCGCGTGACAAGTCGACCTCCGAATATCCGTCGTCACCGTACTCTCGAAGGGTTTCTATCAGCGCCTAATCTGACATCCCGTCGGTCACAGGACGACAACATACACAGGATGAGAGCAAACTAACGTTTACCGCTTTACACTTAACACGTTGGTTAAACGAAAATGAGGCACAAAACGTAATGCCAAGTACAGATATGAGCGCAAACTAACAAGTGCCCCAGTTCTTACTTCGCTGTGTTTGCATAGCGCACTCTTTTCGCAAACAGCGCCTGTTCAGCGCGGCGAGCGAAGTGATCTTCGTGCACCGGGCGACTAAACGTGATTGCTCCGGTCGAAAGCACGCGATTTTCCCCACCAAAGGATAAGCGCACGCTCAAGCATCTAAACTCCCTCCCCCTTTCCGGTGCAAAGTACGCGTGTGAGATAAGCGCGCGTCGGCGCATCGTGATGAGCTGGGAGCCAATCGCGAACGGCTTTAAAAAAATTTTTTTGAGTTTTCACATATAGATACTGATACATATACGATGAATGACATCGACGGAGGCAAAATACCAGCCGAGACTGTCCATATGATTGCTGTTTCAATCAAAAAAGGAACTCTGATTGACGTCGGTTGCCACACTATGCACGCACAGTGAAACTATGCACCCGCGCATGGCATCGAAAATAAAGAGCGAACGACACGGACAATTATACCGCGGAAAACTATCTGGTAAAGCACCCTCCTTATGCAGTGCGGCCCCACATATGTGACGCTAACTGAAATCCTGGCACTGCCTACGTGCAAAAATAGTTTGCATTTTTTGTGTATTGCTTCAAAGGGGGGGGGGGGGGCACAACCACACAATCTCCAACGGCGGCGAGAACAGCGGCAACGCTGGCTTGTGGCGTGCAGGCCCACCTGCCCAGCCTGCCCGCCCCGCGCTCACCTGCGCGCAATAATGAGTGATGCTCGCCCTTGCCAGGTCCACCACTTCCGCATCGCGCTCAGTCGCCGGCAGGGCAGCCGCGGAAGATGCATGCTCGTACTAAAGTGCCAAACTGAGGTGCATAATTCCTAGATTGTTGTGGGGAAAATTCGTTATATCAATGTTGTCTCCCACTGTTACTTTTTTTTTACATAGAGGTCGCAAATATATGTGCTTCTATGGAGCAACGACAAGGAATATAAACTTTGTTATATCGAGAAATTCGTTATATGAAGGTTCGTTATAAGCAGGTTTAACTTGTATACCTCACGTAAACATGGCACGTGGTGTCTCTGTGTCTCTAAAATACGAAAAAGCGCCTATTCACGCAGCTCCTGCTTCGTGATGTCCTCTGTACACCACTAGGCCTCTTTAGACATGAAAACAATCAGTGAAAGATGAAGATGTTACTCGGCATTGTCTGTGAAGATTATAGCACGACGCAGGAATTGTGTCAGTGGGGTGTTTCCAGATTGCACAGATTTCCGTCTGCTATGAAAAACGTCGAGCTCGACTGCTAGTGGACCATTGCAATCAACACGAAAAACAATGAGCCCGATAAAAGAATATGAGTAAATATACTTACTGCGTGTATTCAAGCATGACACCAGCTATTTAACTTCGCAGTAATAATTTCGGTGCAGTATGTCTGTAGTGTGCTAGACCAAATCATTGCCACACTCTTTCGCAGGCCACATGTCAATAATACGAGATATTAGGCAGTTTTAATAATGTACGCTAAGTTAGAGAGTACTGTGGGTGTAGCATTTGCGTTCATTAGTCAATATTAGCCCACAAGAGATGAGTGTTGTATGCATGTGCAACGCTATTCGAAATTACCCTATTACAAATTATGCGTGCATGCACACACTTTGCACGTTGAGTACAAATGTAACCGTGTACTATCGCGATGCTAAGAAACTTGCGTGCGTTTCGACTCAGTCCAACTGCTACGTGCTTTGACTGCCGGTAGGCAAACCTGTGCTGTCATGCGGCGTCACCGTAGCAGTATAAAATCGTACTCTGGCTGGCACTTTCCCACCACATGTGTGTTCCGAGTGCCAGACATGATTGGCAAATAGTAAACACATGCGGTGCATGGCGCAAGCTGGAGCAGGCTTCTAGTGCTAAGGTGACGCCAGCTGAAAGCACAAGTTTTGTTTAGTGACAGTCGAAGCATACACCAGTTCGAGTGAGTCGAAAACCACGCTTTCCGCTGTTTCATTCGCAATAGTATGCACCTGATAATGTTGCTTCCATAAACTACAATGCAGGTGCTGTAGATATTCCGGACTGTCAAGGAAAGTCTTCTCGATGTGTCACAAGAAAAGGGCACAAATTAGCAGGCGTGGAAAAGCGCGAAGCATGCTTACAGCGGAACTCAGGTTGGGAAGTTTCACTTGAATTAAAGAGTGTCTGCTGGCACAGTAGTTCAGGGTGCTGCTTCGCCATGCTTACGACAGATGGTGTGACGTGCTGCCGAAGTATGGTAGCACACACTGAACTCGCTGTGTTATGGTGTATATTTCAAGTAGTTCGGTGAAACATAGCCATAACAAAACTGCTATTGAGCACAGTTAATACGGGAGCTAAGGCGCCATTTCCTCCCCAAATTTCTCCAAGCCCGCAGGCTGCACCAAAGTTCATGACTGGGCAACCCTCACTCAGTTGTTCCTTTCTCCGTGGGCTATAACTAGAGCCAAAGGCAAAAACCCTTTTCCTGCTAGTCTAGACTAACCCGATGTCAATGCCTCTCCGTACGAACTGTTGTACCGAAACACCTTTGGATTGCAAGACCTGAACACAAATGTCCTTTGTGACATCACTGGTAGATGGGGACATTGTGATCGAGACAAGACTGGTTCTGGCCGTAGTGGTGCTGGCAAAAAAGTGAGAAATGCAAAGGAGTAAAGCACAGGTTATCGGCCCCTAGTGACAAAGACCAGCCACTGACACAATTGCTTTATTCCACAACAAAAGTCAAAACCTCGTAATGAAAAATTTACAGCGATTGCATGATGTCATATGTGGTTTTTAGGAAGGTGCAGTTATACCAAGCTGTTGAGATACAAATAGATTTTCTTGAGAAAGGGTGCACATAGCGCTACCTGAGCAGAAAAAAAACTAAAAAAAAAACTGAATTAGGGAATAATCGCACTAAGCTGAAATTTCGGCACAGCTTGGAGCAGCAAGGACAGCTTCGCAGAGTGAAGTGGCACAGTACAGGAGTGGAAACTCCTGTAATAGCCCCGAAAAGTTGATGTGGCACCTCCTTGCGGAAGGGCAGAATAAAGTTGCAGCATGGACTCTTTTGGTTCCCGTCATGTCGCACCATTAAAATGCCCTCTTTTAACACTGCTTGTGTTGACTTTTTGCTCGTCTCGAGCTACACATGAATGACAAAAACTGCAGCGAAAACGATTCTGGTGAAAGAAAAAGACTATAAATCCATTTGTGCAATAGAAAATTTTCCCCATAATTCGTCGCATATATACTACGAAAGCAGTGATGCCGGCTGCATTGTTGAGTCACGCCAATAAGCTCAAGAATGCAAGCTCGATTCATGGTCACAGTGCCCGCATTCCAAAGAGGCTCCAACATTCTTTGAACTGTTTCCTTTATCTATGCAGGTGGTGAAGAATTTGGAGTGTGGTACAATTGAAGAACATTGGTTTGCTGATGCTTTTACATTTTAGTTTACTTTCAACGGAATTGATAGCGTACCTCTTTTACCTTGTCAGATCAGCACAGACAAACGAATGAGCAATTACCATACTATGGCAAAAAAACGGAAACGCAGCTGGCACAGAAAGAGGTGACCATCGGCAGAAGAGCAGCTGAGCTCTTGCTGTGATGTCCCAATGCCACAACTGCAGCGATGCCAGTGTTCAATCTCGCGGCTAATACAAATACACGCACATTCCAGGTGCTCCAAAATAAGACACCAACACTGCAGGCCAAAAAAGCTTAGCTACCTGGTGCTTGTGCTAGGCCCAGCTTTCTCTGTTGCCACTTTGAGAAGCCAGGCATCCAACACGCTTCGCTCTTGCTTGCTTTCCCTGCAAGTGTCAATATAAAAAAATACAGATTAATTCATGCTGCGATGTGACACCAGAGTCCTGGGTTCAAGCAACTCACCTTAGCTATACATTTATAAACAAGGGGTGCCAGTGTAACCTATTTTTTCAGGAAATAACATACCTTCTGGAATGACTGACAAAAGACACAAAGAGACTTTCCACAAGCTGCTGCAAACAGTTTACTCTCCACAATAGGCAATATGCGAAATTAACAGCGCCATCTATTGAACGCAGCAGGTACCATATCCGCCATTTTGATGCTGGCGAGGTTTGACCACTACGCGCGGGCGATCCACATGCGAACGTACGCGTTTCAACGCTTCGACTGTCGCAGTCAGATTTTTGTTTGCTGGCGAAATGCCAGCACACTGTTGTGTGCCGCTGTGCAAGCAGCGCGGAGTCACAGACAGCGATGGGAGCAACGTATGTGGCATGCATTACGATTTTGCAGCGATCATTTAAACTCAAAACAGGGTATGGCGTGCACAAGCTTTATGGGCACTGTCTAAGATGCATGTATCTCTGCGGTGCGCGGGCTGCACGAGAGCAATGCAGGACTAACCATTTTTCTGTGTTACGCGGACAGGTTGTGTTTTTATAGGTTTGTCATCTTTGCGGCTAGGTGTTTTCACTACGTCGGGCCTCTACACGACAGTGGTGCTCTTCGATTTACCGTCTCGAAACTACTGAGAAGCTGTGCGGCATTCAAATTTTCTTATGACTTCGGCGAAGTCTCGGACTATCGCGGACTATCCGCGGTGAGTCTGAAATGGTATATCGAAGAGCCCCGGTGATTCCCTGCGGTCGAATAGAGAATCCGCCACTGCTGGTGGGGTAACTAGTGTGACAGAACCAAACTGCTTGGACGGGCTTTTTTGTGACGAGATTACACCATGTAGGTAGACGACGTAGAAAATGTCATTTTTGCAGGTGACTGCGCACAGAGACGTGCAGAGCTTCCGCTACTCCGAGTAACATGCCGTACACGCATCCTAGAAAGGCAGCTCGGTTGTTTGTCTGCGTTCAAGTTCCGTTGTGTCCGCAAGTACGGTCACCGCGCAGCAATAAAACAGTCATTCAGAAGATAAGGGATATACTCACTTTGGAACAGAAAAGTATCTGCTCAGGCACTTCGATTCTCCCAACGTGCGCGGACGCAACTTTTCCATTGGGGCCTCTCTCACTAATTTTCCTTTACCAACGAAATAAAATCGAAAAGATAGCGGGGCGCACTGCCGTAGGTTTCGAAAACTGGCACCATGAGTATCGCCAGGGCTTGACTGAAGGACATTCTGCGTGAGTTCAGAGCGCGGCAGTCTTATTTATTCGTAAGACGGGATTTATTCTCTGCATTTTAGTCTCTTTGGCTCAGTTGCGTTGCAGCTGTTCTTTTGTGTTGCGACTCACCTCACTTGAAAAATGTTTCATGTTGCATTATAAAACATACAGCTGTGGAGACAGCCATAACTTAGTTTTATGGGATTTGGCATTTTGGCTGCCTTACACTCGCAGCTCCTAGAAACTTTTGAAGCTACTTAGATATAAAAAATATCTCATTTAAATTCCCCCGAGTGTCCACAAGTGACTAGTGCCTCTTAAGGCTTGCTGTGAAGGGCCATATCTAGGAAAGGCTGCTAGGAAACGGGAGTGTGCACAGAAAAAACTGAGGGGGAGGGAGTCACATTACAAGCGCATCATTAGTCCTGCAATGCACATATAAGTGTGACCTCTATTCCCTGTGAGATGAATTTGTGACAGTGGCTGTGTTTGTAAACAGCCATCGTTTAAACAGCTAGAGAAATCTAGCTCGTGACGTCGCACTGAATGTTTGTTTGCTTATATCTTGTAGGTATCCTTCTACCACTTTCCGAAAGATGCAATGACAGACATGTGCAAGAGTCCTAAACAGTTTGTCCACATCACATGTTCGGGCACTGGGAAACGTCTTGCTGTGGCCATCGCAGTAGCTCAGCGCAGTGAAGCAAGTGCTCAGGAGTCGTACGGCCGTACTAGCGAACGCGTTGCCGTCGACAGCTCGCCCACATTAAAATGGCGGCGGGGTCAAAATGCACAGTGTTGCCAGAGCACAAAGCAATTTCGCATATGTTCCATTCCCCGCTTCCCAAAATAGGAATGGTTACATCAGAAGTGATGTAGAAGATTATTTTTTAAAGGTTACTGTAGAAGCCAGTGCAAGCCAAAAATCCAACGAACAGATGTTACACCTAATGCCGAAAGAAATTTTTTGTTCCATCATAAAGTGAATTACAGTTGCAACTCTATCTGCCAGGCCAATTATCCAGGTTCTGCAACGAAACTGGGGTGCCATAAGCTCTGCCGAGCGCCTGCTATTTCTGCAATGCATCCCAAAGAAGTAGAAAAAAAGCCCTTAGGGCACATTCCTGTGTTCCATGTGGTGCACATTCAAAGATCTCTCTACAGCATATAAATGTTCACACAAAAGTGCGATGTCACTAACAATGCCAGACAAAACACACTTACAAGAGTGCTTATGAATGCTACATGCAAATAGAAATACCAGACTCTAAATTCGACTCAACAAACTTGCATAATGCTGCGCATGCACACCCCGCCTTGTTTGTACTGCAATGCATCCCCAATTGGCAGCAAAAAAAAACAGTTGTTGCTCACTGTAATTGATAAAAAAATTCTCTTTCAGCACACTGTACTAAGAATCTTCAGTGTACCAGGATAACAATTACTAGTTACGCTACACACTGTTACTCCAGATAGGACATCTGTTTCACGATGGTGGTCTGGCCTTCAATTTATTTAAAGGGAGACTAATAAGAAACCATAAACTGGTTTAGACTGATAAACTGCACTCTGAGAACTCCAATGCCATAAGTTCATTATTAGTGCAGAAGATCAAGGTTGAAGATTTAATTTAAAATTTCGTGCTGATATTGCTGTGCATGGCATCAAAAATTTTCTGAAACTTCGTACACTATGTCTATAGCACCCACAGATGACAATGTACTTCCTTTTTATCAATGTAGGATTCGGTAAACCTTCTCAAAATTTATGACGTCACGGTGTCTGGCGAGGGAATCGCAAGGCGGCATCCCCACCCGCTTATGCTTTTTGCACGTTTTCTCACTTACCAAGCATCGTTTCACAGTAAGAGAGGTTCTTTTTAACAAAGGGCAGAAGAAGCCTCCAAAGTTTGCAGGAGCTTTGGAGTAGCATATAAGCCAGAAACTTGTACTTCTGTTGCCATCCTAATAACATTTACATTAACAGACTTTTGCTTTCAACAAATACAAATTCTGAGAGATTTATAGGACGAGGTGAAATTTTTGTGGAACATTCTGTGTGCTTTTCGCCAACTTAAAAAATGAGTTTGTTCGATCTGCAAGACGATGAAACTAACAGAAATAGAAGTTAATAAGGATGAAAGCACAACACAACAGCAATAAAAGCCTATGTAAAGCATGGATTAAGCAAGTTGTCAAGGTAGCTTATTTTGGCATTACTATCAAAATAAAACTAATTATAACCTTCAATAAATAAATAATCAAATCGATTTCATTCATCTGGTTAAGAACAGCCAGCAGCCTAAAGTTCCAATAATCAAGCAGCACATTTCCCACTTTCAACCTTGTCTATGTCTGTTCCTGCCCCTCCCTAAATTATCAGTTCTCAATCACCTTGGTGATCAGCGCTTTCTGAAGCACCAGTGGTTTTGTTCTGTGACGGATCCTTACCATACCTTTGCTTAGCCATGCAAATCTTTCATTTGCTGCATGGTGTGAAAGTACGATTGCTGCAAACACTCTGGTCCAGATTCACTGGCTAGAACTGTCGGGAGATTCGTAGCTAACAATGTGGTACAAAGAATAGACACTGCTGACCACTCCACGTCCACCATGGTACGATTTGAGAGCTATGGAAGCTGATGCTTGCGCCACACAACGTGACCATGAGAGCATTGCTACTGTGCCCTAGCAGTACGACTTTTGAGACGCCACTTGCTCCACGCGATTCTCCGAGTATGCACTGGCTGAGCCATATCATATGACTGGGCAGGCTTTCTGCTCAGTTTTCCATTCCTTCATGAGCTAACTAGAGTTAAAATATTAATATTTTAAAGCAAATCTAAGGCTAACACTTCCCGGCACAAGCTGTACAAATTAATGGCATACATGAGAGAGTCTATTTTGACTGCAACAGCTCGGGGTTCGATGATCTGTGGGCAATCATCACATATGCCGTCATTCGCACAACAGTCACGGCAAGTACTGCAATTGTTGCCAGTGTCAAGAGTTCACCTGTGTTCATAGGGGCGCGAGAATTTCAGCTGCGTGGTCGTCACCATTTTACAACACTACTGCCAAAACCAGGGCTGACAGCAACATGCTGTGATTATTTCCTAAAGAAAACATATGACGCAACCAGTGGACCAACGATGTCATACATGACATTTCTGCTCAGGTGCTTGAGCTATTGACGCACCCAGAACCAGGGTTGACAGCAACATGCCCTGATTATTTCCTAAAAAAAAAGTATGACGCAACCAGTCGACCAACGATGTCATACATGACATTTCTGCTCAGGTGCTTGACCTGTTGACGCACAAATAGACACTACCAGCATGCACAGACCTGGGTTTATGAAATAAAAGTACTAAAATGACATTACGACGCAGAATGGCACGATTCGTACTACACTTCTACCCATGGTTTTACACATAAAAAACCATCTGCTTTTCAAACAAATCAGACTTTAATGTGACTGCCTGTGCTGCTGTTCTACTTTTGGGAAAAGTGAGGGAGGGTCTCCCCGCAGGCGTTGCTCCCTCTGAAATCTGTAATACTTAAACAAATGTGTCTATGCTAGCGTTATTTCATACCCACTGTGTTAGCCTAGCTGGCGAGGTGTCATCCTGCTTGGCTTGAGGACACAGGTTCAAATCTTGACGGAAGCAAAGCCCGAGAATAGCTGTGCATATAGATTTAGGTGCATCACAGCGACTGACATAGTGACGAAACGGACATAATCGGCTGTCCGTGATAAATATGTAATGCCGTCTGGCACTCAGCAAAAACTGACAGTTCTTTTTTTTTAGAGACATGGTACGGTCGCAACGAGCCGATAGTCAACTGGCTAGTTGCGTGCAGTGCTTCGCCTACTTGGCGTAGACATGATGCCGAGCCGCTTGCGCCTACCTTCGGACCATGCACAGAGGCGGCGAGAAGCATCTTGCATTAACGCGACGATGCGAGCTTTCTTCAAGCAATGCTCCAGCGGTCCTAGCAGCAGGTGGAGGCGCGTTTGGGCTGTTGCCTCATCATTGCGTGTGCTACGCTTGCCGTCTCCGTGCCCGTGATCCACAATGCTCAAATACCGTATTTACTCGCATAATCCTCGCACTCACATACGTCTCACACCCCCAACATCGCCCAACAAAAATGCGATTTTTTTTTTGCTCGAGTAATTATCGCACCCCCCAAAACTGCCGCAATAATGCCGTCTGCTCGTTCCAGCCACTGATGATGATAGCGCGCGCCATCTCTTAAGCATCAAGCATACTATTATGGCACGGAGATTCAATCCAATCTAAGCCAAGCCAAAGTGGCAAGTGCGCGTTTCGGTGTTTTTGTATGTTGTGTCGGTAATCTTGTCACGTTATACGGCGATACTGAAGCTATACGGCTGCTTTCAAGTTGAAAGTGATAGATCATGATTTAAACAACGACAACAGGGCCGCCGGTAAGCCTTTCGGAGCATACGAGTTTTGTGTTCGCAACTGGTGACGGCAGCTGAAAGCAACGTTTTTAGATACTTTTCAATTTGCAAACTCGCTTCGAGAGGCGGCGTCGTTTTGTCGCCGTTGTGAAAGGTGGCGCTGGCGTTCCGTTGAGATCGGTTGAGAAGCAGTGAGTGGCGGTGACGCTTGCTTCAGACACGTGCTTTTGGTGTGTTGCTGGCGCTCGCACGTTCATCACGCCTGTACTTCCAGCTTGGACACGTTCTACAGTGGTATGAACTCTTTGCAGTGGATACCGTGAAGTGTCAGCGCGGATTCTCGACATGCCGACGTGCAGCGCACCCGGCTGTCGTTCGGGGTATGCTTCTGCAGCTGCAAATCCCGGACCGCGACATTTTTTCAAGCCCCCAAAGGACCCTGACTTACTGAAGGCATGGCAAAACGCGATTCCACGGAAGAACTTTAAGGTAACGCCAAAAACGTACGTCTGTGACATTCATTTCGAGCCTGTAGACATCATAAGCTGCTATGAGCACACAGTGAACGGTCAAACCGTAACGATACCGCGAGGCAGATGGACACTGAAGGAGCGCGCTGTGCCTCAAATTTTTCCGAACGTACCTAAGCATCTCTCAAAACCAATGGTGCCGAAGTCAGCAAAAAAGCCACCCAAAGTGAGGTCAGTGGTTTCCGCCCAAGCTTCTTCCTGCCAAAGTGATGAATATTTGTACGACGAAACTGACGCATGTGACGGCATGGATGTTGATGAATGCACCGATGTTATCATGCTAGGAGCTGCGCCCTGGCTTGCTGTTGTGCAGGGCAGCCCGACATTTGATTCGTGGAATGTGAGGGCTTCTACCATCCAAGTTATCTTCTACAAACTCGAAGAGTCTGGAGGTGTTGTGTACATTGAAAAGGCGGTTGTAATCCGGCAAGACTTGGCGACTGAAGTTAGTTCAAGAGGTGTGCTTGTCCCGCCGTGCAGCTACATCGAGAAAGATGGAAACATTCCAACCCTACTAACAAGCCAGAAGAATTTAACAATGTTTCTTCGCTACATCGATGCGCTCAAGATTTGCCCTGGGTGTAAATGTGAGCGTTTTCCAGGTATTTCATCGTCAAAGGCAGCCATGAAAAGGCAGGGTGTATGGCGAAACAAAAAATGCATGGTTTTGTTTATCACGTTTATGTTTGCGCACATTGCTTTTATAAAAAAAACACGTCTTCCTTTTTTTCAGAGGTTTTTTGGTGTGACAAGAAGTTATGGAGGGGGTGAGGATCACCCTACCCTAATCAGCTTTGCACACAGGCTTCTGAGCCTGTATACACCAATCAGCACTTGTGTCACTGGGAACGTGAGTGATGAGCAGACTTTTGTGCTTGCCACTGTTGCAGACAGCATGAAAAGGGGAAGAAAGGACACACTGTCGTCCCACGAAAGACTCCAGGAGGCTATTCGAGCGAAGTTGGCAGAAATCTCTTCTACTACACAGAATGAAACACCGACAGCACCTGATCATGGGTACTCCACACTAGCAGCACAGGACTGTGTTATTTACTACTTTTGCGGCTATCTTGTCCACTCTTACCTCAAGCATCAGAGGTGTTCTGACTGTGTGCGTAATATCCTGTCTAAAAATGCGGAGTGCCCGGAGGCATTTCTCACTTTGGAGAGGTGATTTAAGCACGGGAGCCTCAAATTGCCATCATGGGAGCTCTTCTGTATGTTTCGAGGCATCGAAGCCGAAATTTCGGATGAGCTGCAAAAGAACCCGCTCTGCTCAGAGACATTTTGGAGCCTCCTCGACGCTCTTGAGGACTGCGACATTACTAGTGTGGGCTGTTCTGTTCACAAGGTCACCACTACGGCAGAGCTTCTTCACTCCTACATAGTGCTAAGACTGCATTTCGCTGCCAGAGATATTTGTAAAAGCTTCAGCTCTTCAGAAAAAGTCTCATCTGCTAGAAAGAAAGTGAAGCTGATGTGAAGGCTTGCAGTACAACTCTAACCACTTAACCCTTGTAAATATGTCCCTGTAAATAATGCAGCTGCTGCTTCAGTTTCATGACGTCAAATAAAAATTACAAAACAATTTTTTTCTGGCTTCCTTGCTGGTTCTTGATTTTTTAAGCTTTTCAGCGGATTTTGGTCGTTTAACACGTGTTCTGGTAAGGTTAGAATATCGCTGAGCATTACGGGATCCTGGGGTGATTTGCACATATACTGGCCAAAAATAAACGCCGGCTACAACGCGAACAGGAATGAAGGTAAGCGCGTTGTACAGTTTGCCTTTTCTTTTTGTCATGTCTTACGTGCTGTTTGTTTCTAGTTATAATGTTGCGAAAAAAACGAAAAAGCTCTTTTTGGTAAAGGTTAAATGCGAGCGAAGTTTCACTTCTGCTTCTCGAATAAAAGAGTTAACCGCTGCGGTAGTCTCCTGTCGGCGCCTTTCCCGTTGTAGCAGTAACAAACGACGCGCCGAGATCGATCCTAACGCTACCGCAGCGCCACCGCCTGGTTGGCGATTGCGGTAAGCCGCCCCACGCCAATGGAATGCCGCGCGCTTTGCCAACTGAAGCTATCTAAAAACGTTGGCTGAAAGCCACAGAGACGCGTTGGGCCTGCCGTGTGCCTAAAACTGAGATTGATTGTAAACTTTATTTCTTCAGAAGGAAACTGCTGACGATTCTGCTAAATAGTTATCAGCCCAATACTGACGTCCTACGCTTACCTTTTGAGGGCTTCTGTTGAGAAACGAACCCTACTGCCACGCCCACAACGCCCACATGCTTTTCGTGTGGTATTCCAATTCTCGACTATTTGCTTGCACTTTTTGTGTCTCAAATAAACCTTGCCTTGTGTTGAACCTGTGCTTTTATTGTTGAGGTAAGTTTTAATTAGTACTTCTCAAAGCACTGTTAGTTGCTGGTGTGAGAATCCCAATTTGCGGCCACTTCGTTTTCTTTTTCGCTCTGTACGTTTCCTAAAAAAAGTTTTCCCCGCATAATTCTCGCACCCCCAACTTTGCATCGGTTTTCCGCAAAAAAATGTGCGAGAATTATGTGAGTAAATGCGGTACACAACAGCGAGCTGCTTTCATTTCTGCAAAGCGGTGCAAGCGGAACATGGTCCCACGCAACGATTGAGGCGGTAGCGATCGGCGCCTCGGGTAGTCGCCAGCTATTAAGCCTGGCGACTACCCGAGGCGCCAGGCCCGAGGCGCCAGGCTTACCCGAGGCGCCAGGCTACCCGAGGCGCCAGGCGTGCAGTAGGCTTAAAGGTGTGGTGCAACCAAATTCTGAGGCTATCCCAAGCCTGTTGTGGGTTTCCTCTGTACGCAAGGACTCTCCACACGAAGGGTCGAACAAAACAAACGCGTAGAATATGTTTTAAGTCACTTTTAAAGGTGTCACTGAATGCCCGTTTTCACGATCTAGACCTATCGCTTGCGCAGCAACACTGACGTTTCAGAATAGGAGAAGCAACGGCAGTGGTCGTGATGTCACACCAGATCTGTAGTGACGAATGTGTCGGCGTTTCTTACAGCGAAACAGTACGTTCGTCAAGGACGTTGGGTGCTTTCAAAAAGACACTCGATGCGTCCTTGTCCGTGAGAGACGCCGCGCGCGTCCAACAGCGGGGTTGCTTCGTGCTCCTTCAGCGTATCGGCGTCTATAAAAGGCCAGCGCATCTAGCGTCAGGTGGCTTCCTCATCCACGTTCTGTTCACATATTGTAAATATAAACGCTTCGTTTTCTTCTGGCTGCCTTTTCTGTTGCCACAGCCTGGATGCTACTGCAGCTGGCCATGGCGACTGTCAGCACTTTTGTTTTGCTGGCGCTTGTGTGGCACGTGCGTGTGAGAGCAGACGCAACTCAGCACGATGTGCGTCACAGCTTTGCGTGGTCACGTGGCCAAGCCACCTATGCATTGACGTCACTGCCCAACTCGGCGCTGCAAAACTTAAACCGAAAATGGTCCACATAAGTCGAGCAATATTAAACTATTTAGTGAAAATACACGAATCTTGGTGTATGTGTCATGCTTCCTGGAGCTGAAGCAAACGCTTACAGCAAAGAACACGCATTCCACAAATTTGGTGTCATCACCCCTTTAAAGTGGTGCTATGCCATACACGTGGACTTTTCGTCGGCGATATGTAATACTGGCGTGCTTTTCACCTTCGTTCTTTGCCAGAAAAGGCACCACTGCAATCGCATGATAATCCGAATAATTTATTGGCCAATTAGGTGATTTTGCAGCAGTGCAAGTGTACAAGATGACGACCATCACGTAATATCCACTTACAATGTGTGCTGTGTGAACATTACTGTCGTTTCCAAAACCACCTGCTGATGCAGCAATGGCGCAAATTAGACAAAAGAGACCCTTTAGAGCAGTATAACGCAGGTTGCCACAGGTGTCGCACCGCTGGTAGTCTGATGAATGTAACGCTGAGCGATACAGGGAAACCTTGGTGAAAGAATTATTGCTTAGTGAAAGATGCCCCAGAGCTGTCTTGAGGGTCCCTGAAATGTGTAGTGGGTGGAAACAGAATCTTTACTGTAAAGATGTGAGTGACACCATGTACCAGCTACATCTTGATAGAAAACATATACTGAGAGACTATGCAATCAGATCATTGAAAAAGAGATGCGTTTACTCCTATGCTGGGTCAATGACATTGCATAACCTCCCAACGTACCTTTAAAAAATCCAGTACCCGAACAGCCCACAAAAAAGTGGGCTTCCTTACATCTCCACTCCTACAAAAGAAAAAAGGTGGTTCCTATACAAGAGGACACCACGCAGACAAGCGAAGCTGCAAACAACAGTGACGACACTGAGAATCGCCCCTTTAAACTGAGTGAAGTGCCTAAACCCGTGGGCACTCCACTTCTAATTATGACGGTGTGGACACTTACTCGGCAGCAGTGGCGACGTGCTGTTATGGCCCGGTGCTGAATGATTTCTTCGTGTTTACAGGATTACCTGCATCACTACTGACGCGCAACGCAACATATCAAGAGACCGGAACCACACTTCTGGAAACTACCGAGAAGATTACACCAATCAACGTGACCCCTACGTCACCACGAAACGCCTACAAAAGGAGCCTGACATCGATGGAACAGACCACACTTACTCGGCAGCAGTGGCGACGTGCTGTTATGGCCCGGTGCTGAATGATTTCTTCGTGTTTACAGGATTACCTGCATCACTACTGACGCGCAACGCAACATATCAAGAGACCGGAACCACACTTCTGGAAACTACCGAGAAGATTACACCAATCAACGTGACCCCTACGTCACCACGAAACGCCTACAAAAGGAGCCTGACATCGATGGAACAGACCACACTTACTCGGCAGCAGTGGCGACGTGCTGTTATGGCCCGGTGCTGAATGATTTCTTCGTGTTTACAGGTTAGTTTATTCTTTGTATACCTAGTGCTCATTAAGCCCGTGGTTGCCGCTGCTGCTGAGTAACTCGCCTCTTGAGTGTCTCTTGTGTCGTGAGGTTGTGTTAGCACGCACAATGCCAGAAACTTGTCTTGCCTGCCATAAATCATTTCATGGCGAAGAGCAGTACTTGTTATGCTGCGAATGCAACTCTCATTACCATGTTGGAAATTGTTCCGGGGTATCACTATCCGCGTATCGAAAAAAGACAGACGCCACAATAAAAACCTGGAAATGCGCTACGTGCAAAACCACAAAGCCTCGAGGAAGTCATAACACAACAAATTTCAACGACGAAACTGAAGTGGACCTTTCTCGTGAAATCAACGAAATACACCGCAAACTTGCTGTGCTTATTGAAATGAAAGTGAAAGTAGATGCACTAGATGAAATTAAGGCAACTGTTGACAGCGTCGAACAAGCAGTGCAGGAGATGGCTAAGAAATACGATGAGGTCATTTCGCAGATGAAACAGCAGAATGCCGATATTACAGGACTAAAAAAACGCGTGGAAAAACTTGAGGTCAAAGTGAACGATTTCGAAATCGGAAAGCTGAAACAAGAGCTTAATGACTTGGATCAGTACAGCCGACGACTAAATTTAGAAATACACGGTATGCCCTATCATGCAGAAGAGAATTTGCTTGACAAACTTAATAGGCTAGCAGATGACCTTGACGTCCCACATCTTTCTGACCAGGATGTGGAAGCCGTTCATCGACTGCCACCCAAGAGAAAAACTGATAATGCAAGCAAAACAGAGACGGTTCCGCCCATTTTGGTTCGGTTTTTTTCGCGAAAGATTAGGGACAGCTGGCTAGCGAAGAAAAGTGAACTGAGGAAAACTAAATCAAAAATATTTCTGAATGAAAACCTAACAGCGCAAAACAAACAGCTTTTCTGGAAGATGAAAACAAGAGCAGTTGAACGAGAATATCAGTTTGTGTGGCATAAGAGTGGTAAATTGTTTGTTCGCCGTAGCCCACGCGATCGTGTAATTCGGATTATCACGATGGATGACCTCGAAAAGATAAAATAGGGCTCTCATGCATGCTGCTTGTCATTGCACGTGACGTATAAAAATGGCAAGGTTCAATAAATATTATGATAAGGACGCTTTTAAGGCTTCCGCCGCATCATGCTCTAGAAACGATTTGTCTATTCTGCATTTAAATGCGCAAAGCTTGAAAAGTAAGGAAGAACGCGTTTGCATGCTTCTTGATGATTTTAAATACAACTTTGACATTTTAGCCTTTTCTGAAACATGGTTCACCGATGAATATGAGGTACAATTCCCAGGTTACAGATGTACAACCGTATCCAGAAAAGAAAAGCGAGGAGGCGGGGTAGCATTTTATATCAAAAACGATTTGCATTTCGAAACTGTGACAGAGTTTTCAGTCGTAAACCCACACTACGAATCCCTCATGATGAAGTGCTACCATACTGCAATTGTGGTAATTTATAGGCCGCCCTCTGGTGCCATAGATGCCTTTTTTAACTTTTTAGAACGTATGTTGAATTTTTGTTCCGAACTCGGTCTGACTATTGTTACGACGGGTGACTTCAACATCAATATGCTGTCTCTAGAACGCAACAAACAAGTTCTTCTTGATCTATTTCTCTCTTACGGCCTAGAAAATGTAATTGATATACCGACAAGAGTAACAGATGTCTCCGAAACTCTAATTGATCTATGCTTTATCCCACAAACGAATGTCATAGAAGCAGGTGTCTTGATATCTGATGTCAGTGATCACATGCCAATTTTTGTTTTCTTCAACCCTCATTCAAAAACACATAGAATGCGTGCCAATAAAGCTTTTAAACTTAGAAAGATTAACAAAAGCAATGTTGCTGCTTTTCAAACGGCTGTTAGTGAAACCTCATGGTCTTATCTGTATCAGTTAACGGATCCTGTCATTGCTTACAATTATTTTATCAATCACCTTAAAAAACTTTATGATGAAGCATTTCCTGTAACTACTATCAAACAAAACAAGAAATGTAGGAAACCTTGGATTACCACGGTGCTTCTAAGGAGAATGAAGGAACGAGACAGACTTTTTAGTCAATTCATTAAAACTAGACAACCTAATCTCCTAACTGTTTATAAGAAAATTAGAAACAAACTAGGGCGTGATATCAAAGAAGCAAGAAATTGTTATTACGAAAGAAAGTTCGAAACCATTCTAAATGACCCCAAACGTGTGTGGCAAACATTAAAAGGCCTACTGCCGCAAAAAGAGCCACTCAGCGTCTCTGAAATTGTAGACAGCGATATAACTTATACCGGTATATCTTTGGCTAATAAGTTTAATGAACACTTTTTAAAATGTGGAGCATCGGTAAGTGATAACTGTGACAGGCATAATTACAGGTCATACATTATGCATAACTCCTTGAAGTCTCTTTTCATGGAGCCAACAACAGAACATGAAATTAAATCCCAAATACTAAAGTTAAAGAATGCATCCGCATGTGGCCAGGACGAGATAAAAGCCGAGCCGATAAAAGCAGTTGTCAACAGTATCAGCAATCCTTTATCGCACATATGCAACCTCATTTTGGCTACAGGCGTGTTCCCTGATAAACTAAAAATCGCTAGAGTAACAGTTATATTTAAGGGAGGCGATAGAAATGACATGAACAACTACAGACCAATCTCGGTACTACCACTGTTTTCAAAAGTTTTCGAACAAATGATTAATGTAAGAATTATGAATTTCTGCACTAAAAATGATGTACTTACAGGCAATCAATACGGCTTTCAGAAAAAGAAGTCAAGTGAAATGGCTCTTTTAAGTATCAAAGAAAAAATAATTCAGAATTTTGAAGACAAAAAGTATACTCTAGGGATATTTCTTGATTTTAAAAAGGCATTTGACTCTATTAAGCATGATATCTTATTAAAAAAGTTAAGCGAATATGGCGTTAGGGGACTTGCTCTTGACCTTATACGCAGTTATTTGACAAACCGCTACCAATACACAGACACCAATCATTCAAAATCAGTTTTAGGTGAAATTAAATACGGTGTTCCTCAGGGTTCCATCCTTGGACCACTTCTTTTTTTATTATATATAAATGATATAGGTAATATTCCGTTCACGCCAGATATAATTCTTTACGCCGATGACACGAATGTATTTTTTTCAGGAGAGAACCTACATATTCTTCAGTTGCAAGCTAGCAAATGGCTCAATAATTTATCTGAGTGGCTTATTGTAAATAAACTAGAACTAAATACCAAAAAAAACTAAATATATAATTTTTCGCTGCCGAAATAAGTCAATCAGGAATGACGTACATTTGAAATTCCGTGGCGAGATCATCGAGCGTGTAAGAATACATAAATTTCTCGGTGTTCTTTTCGAAGAAAATCGCAGCTGGTCTCCTCATGTCGATAACCTCACAAGACGCATCTCACGTTCAATAGGTATTATCAGCAGAGCAAAGCAACTTTTGCCACGTTGGTTAAAACTCCAGCTATATTACGCACTAATTCATTCCCATTTACAATACTGCCTCCTTGTGTGGGGAACAACAACAAAAACAAATCTTGAAAAGCTGTATATCCTACAAAAACGTATTGTGCGAGTTATTGAAAATGTGCCATATATAACTCACTCCGCTCCACTTTTTAAAGCGAACACTATATTAACAATGCAACACATACTGAAAAAGAAGCTAGGCATTACAATATTTCAGAAAATAAAGTTATGCCACGATAGTTTTTTTCGACAATTTCTGGGAAAAGGACACGCTTACGAAACCAGAAAAACTAGGTATGATAAAGGTTTTACACGAACTAACTATGGTATGCAAAAACAATCTTACGTTATAGCAGACTTTTTAAATCATCATCCTACCGTGATAAATTTGGTACAAGAAACGATGCACATGAAATGCTTCAAAAGAAAGTTAACTGCATATCTCCTATCAATACAAGAATATTTCCGTTTTCTTTTTTTTCTATTTTTTTCTTCTTTTTTTTCTCTTTTTTTTACCTTGCTGCAGTTTATACTGTATATGTATATAGAAAATCTTTCTGTTTCATATGTATATAGAACAATG
The DNA here is from genome assembly GCA_013436015.1 of Rhipicephalus annulatus. Classification (NCBI taxonomy): domain Eukaryota; kingdom Metazoa; phylum Arthropoda; class Arachnida; order Ixodida; family Ixodidae; genus Rhipicephalus; species Rhipicephalus annulatus. Next base: position 215,167 of record WOVY01010943.1, on the reverse strand, counting down.
TATATATGTAGAAAATCCTGCATATGTTTGGCCAAAATATGTATACTATATGTAACCTTGTGTATTTTGCTTAGATAACTGCCACTGATGTTTGAGTTGTGTGTGTCTAAAAAGGGGTGTGACACCCAGTCAGGCACTCGTGCCTTTTTGTCACTCCTCCTAGACAGGGCAAATGTACATATTACTTGTCTTTGTCTGAAATAAATACGAAATACGAAAAAAAAAATACGAGTACACTCTGGCTAGTCTGTAAGTTAATTAAAGCACTGTCAGAATTGTAAAAACTGCATTGATCAACTAAAGTGGGAACTTCAGTGCAGTGGTTTGCCACTTTACGTATATAGACTGTTGGGTCAGAAAATGCGCCATGGACGATTGATGAAGCAAAGCAAGTGTTGGAGGGAGCTCATTCTTTGCAAGTTTGCAAGGGAGCAGGCATGTTAAAAGACTTTGCTGTTGTGGCCACAACCGAAGCATTGAAGCAACAAATGATGTTGCGGATGCACTTGTGCAGAACTTGACATGCAAATCTGCAGTGAATATAACAGGGCGAGTACAAGAAAATACACCTAGTCATTTCATTTTAGTGGGCAATCGCCGTGCACATCTAGAAACGTTTTATCGCTAGGAATCTAGCATCAAACTAAACGAACACGTCTTGCTCCTAGAAAAGTGAAAGCTAATGTTTGACATATTTGTCAGCACCGTCAACACTTTCGTTAACTCTGTTATTCGCATTATGCATAACATTTTTCTTGTTTTGACTCTACTTTCCTTGTTTTCTGATTTCCTCATCAGTTGTTAAATTATAAGCAAAAAGGCCTAGCGAATAGCATTTAAATTTCTTCTGATCTACATAGTAATGTATTGTTTTTTAACCCTCTGCAGGATGTGCCTGTATTTCATGCAAGTACTTGCCAAAGGCTTCAATCACTCGAAGCGATGCAAATCACGGAAAGCTGAAAATAACTCTGCCAGTTTCAAGGCTGCGGATTCTCCAGGAAAAAAAATCGCTGCATGAGAACAAAGTTACAAGGACTGCATAGTAGCTCGACGAAATGAGAGCAACAAATACTGAAACTGATAAGGTGCTTCAAAGCATCAACGAGAGCAAGCATGAAAGACTTGACGTACAGGCAAGACTTGCTTCTTGAATGTGTTTTAATGAAGCTCAAGAGTCCATGCTTTTATGACAAGCACAAGATCTTGGTCTTTCCAAGCAGAACGACCATTAAAATTATGTGAAGTCGCATCGATCGGCATTTGGCTTTAACATGACAGCAATGATTAATCTGAAAGTGACATTGTTAATTATATCAGAATATTGATTGATATGTGGGGTTTAATGTCCAGATTTCGACCACCTGGGGTTCTTTAACGAGCACTCAAATCTGAGCACACGGGCCTACAAAATTTCCGCCTCCATAGGAAATGCAGCCGCCGCAGCCGGGATTCGACCCAGCGACCTGCGGGTCAGCAGCTGATCTCCTTAACCACAAGGCCACCGCGGCGGGGCAATTATATCAGATTATCAAAAACATAAAGGTCTTCTCATCAACAAAATCAAGCTCTCCGAGCACCTCAGCATTTCATCGTTTGGTCAGATTTAAGGCTCTGTTGCCCTTGGTGCATTCTACAATTGTTTATCTCATTTTTTTTCGCATGGACAGCATCGATAGTGTTGCGCTGCATCCTTTCTCTCCGAGTAACCACGCACAATTGCAAAAACTTTCTTACAAGCAATTCGGTCCCTAAAATCGCACTGCTTATAGCTTTCAAGACAAAACTATTTACCAATTTACTCGAGCAATTAATGCACTGTTTTCTTGAGATTTGAGTAAAGTTGGGAATGCATTTATTATGTGGGGCAAATTCTATGAAAAAAATTTTCAGAATGAGCAAGAAATGGGGTAATGCAAAAAAAAGTTAGGTTGCTTAGCATTTCTCAATTGATATACGCGCAGACTGTTTGAAAACAGCTTCTTTGTTACACTTCATTTTTGGTGGTTGATAGCGCTATATTCTGCAAGCTGTATCCGCATCACCCACACACGTGATAAAAGCGTTTTGCGGCTATCTTTGCTCGCAATCGTTTAACCACAATAGTGGTATCTGCTGTGATCTCGAAGGGCGCTCAGAAGTGTGCGCAACGATGCTACGACGCACTTTGCCAACTCCGTGGCAACCTCGCATGACGACCGCGCCACCGCCATCAAAATTGATTTGTGGGGTTTAACGTCCCAAAACCACCGTTTGATTATGAGAGACGCCGTAGTGGAGGGCTCCGGAAATTTTGACCACCTGGGGTTCTTTAACGTGCACCCAAATCTGAGTACACGGGCCTACAACATTTCAGCCTCCATTGGAAATGCAGCCGCCGCAGCCGGGAATCGAACCCGCGACCTGCGGGTCAGCAGCCGAGTACCTTAGCCACTAGACCACCGCGGCGGGGCACCGCCATCAAAATTGTAGCAAGCTACCCCCGAAGCATCAAAACAAACCGTCATTAAGATTTACAACAAAATATTGCCGCCACCTCGCTTCCACATGAGAAGTTCCTGTGCGCGCGGAGAACACGCAAAGCAAGAATTGGGGGTGCTACCATGTTGCGAAAATCCTGACGATACGTTCTGGGCAACAAGTGATTTTTTCAAGGATTTCAAGGACCTGTACAAACCATAGATCATGAGAAACGCCGTAGTGAGGGGAGCTCCGGAAATTCGTAGCACCTGGGGATCTCTAAAGGGCCACTCACCAGGTTTGACAATTTTGAGCTGACAAGCGCAATGCGTAGATGAGGTGTCCACAATCACATATGCCAAAATTTGCAATGCTACGCACCACGGAAATGGGTCAAATTTTAAAATGAACGTTGCTCACCTTTCCTTTCGCGAACGCGTGCCTAGAGAATGAGGGCACGACGCGTGCGTATGAATGACCCTACGTACACGGCAATGCACTGATGACATTGGTTTTCTACATAGAAGACTGGGGCAAAACACAGCCAGTTAAAGCATATTCTTTTTTGTTTTTAAACCTGCATGAGAAGAAAGATTACAAAGTGCCCCTGAAGAGTCGGTAAGTAGTAGTGATTTTTCTGAAAAGTGCTCATTTCTCCCGGTGATAAGTGCAACTTTGCTTGCCATACTTACTTGCATAACGAACACACTTTTTTTCTTAGAAAATTGGAGCAAAGTTGAGGGTGCGTTTATTATGCGAAGCAAATATTATGGAAACGTTTTAGGGATGAGCAAGAAAAATGCAGTAATGCCAAAAAAAGATACGTCGCTTAGCCTTTAGCAGTAAAGCAAATACGGCGCAAAAAGATAATTGCTTAATGTGTACCATATTTGTAAACTTTGTCTGTACAAATGTGTAAGCGCTGCTTCCGAGGTTCAAACCCGGAAACAGCAAGACTTTCTAGAACAGTGGAAATTCGTCATGTATACACGGTTTCGATGTCACAAGCGTTGTACCCAAAAGAAATTCCGTTCACCTCATTGACCAGCTCCAAACGTCGGAAGTGAAAGCATGTTTTCAATTTCTTTTCAAGCGTGAGGAAAACCTTTCGTTTTTCACATAAAATAAACGTGCGTAAAGTACGAAGGAATGTTTTGGAACTTTCTTATAGCTCTATACATTTATTTAAATTTATTTTGCCATATATAGGAAGTCCATCAATGCTAGGAAAGCAATTCGTGAACGAAACCGGATCTCATCAAGAAGCCGTGTTGGCAAACAGTTGAAGGGTCTACAAGACAGGCACAGCGATACAGTAGGGTCCCTTTTGCACAGGCTCTGTACAGACTTGAGAGGAGGTGTTTTATCGGATTCACCACCTATTAGTAGCCACCTCAATGTTCACTCTACCCCTGTTTTTTTTTCCTTTTCTTGAAGATTTAGCAGCAGTTTACGTCTCGAAGCTAAAAGGAGCAAAAAAATGGGGTTCGCTGTCACAAGGAAGCGGCCCCACAAATCCAGTTGCCTGGTCTATCCACGACTGCAAAAAAAAAAAGAGCACCGATGAAAACCCTCACCTTATACATGCTTTTCATGAAGACCACTGACAACTCGAATTAAACATGGCAGGGGCTAATGAATGAATGGCCTGGACAGACTAAGCGTTTGTTTATGAAGAATAAACAGATCTCTGGCAATGACAACTGCTATTTTATTCCATGGCCCCGAGCAGGAGGGCACCAACACGTTTTTTTAGAACTCCTCTCCACCATCATCTTCGGCACCCTCTGCAGAGTCGATTCCAACCTCCTCGTAGTCCTTCTCTAGGGCAGCCAAGTCCTCCCTGGCTTCAGAAAACTCTCCTTCCTCCATGCCTTCGAAGTCATACCAGTGAACAAACGCCTGCTTAGCATACATGAGGTCAAACTTGTGGTCGAGACGTGCCCAGGCCTTTGCAATGGCTGTTGTGTTTGACAGCTTGCACACAGCACGCTGAACCTTGGCGAGATCGCCACCGGGTACAACAGTCGGGGGCTGGTAGTTGATGCCAACGTGCAACACAAATTAGGTGTAGCTATTGAACACCCAAGAACGCACAAAGCCAAAATAGCACACTGTAAAACACAAGCTATTCTTAAACAAAAGCCACTTCTCAGATACGAAAGCTCTAGAGAATTCTTCTAGAAGTCAATTTGTTTTGAACTCTCTAGCAGTTAAGAAAGGAATCAATATGAAATTGTGCAGCAATTAAGGACCAAGAAATTGAAGTTTGATACAGAGCTCCCCGAAGAGATTCGCATCTTCAAGCAGCTCCTCGAAAAACGTTTCATTGCTAGTCATAGACGCTTGAAAATTTTGTTATTATTATAGTTTTTCAAGGATAATTCAAATATGCAATCATTTTTGTGTAGCTGCTATAGTTATTGAGTTACGCCATGCACAATGGCATGAAAATACGTGTTTTGCGGGTACTCTTTCATGCACTTAACTTTCAGTAAAACCATTGTCTCTGATCTCATTTGACTCTTGGTAGATTGTAAAGTGCAAATATCTATCCAGATAGGTCACATATATATTTCAACCACAAAAAAATCGTATTGAATAACTGATTATTTTCAATCTCTCTTGAAAAGAGAACCTAATATTTTCACAACTAATTCTGGGAGACATTGCAATTTCAAGTATATATTTGCATTCTGCTTGTGTTTAAGAAGATGCGTGCCAAGTTTTGTTATTACACAATAAGTGTCTAAAATGCTGCCCGCAAAATGCGAAATTGCCAAAAAAAATTAAATTGAGAAAAAGAATTTTGAATGTTTGGAAAGTTGGCATTCATAACGAAACCATTTTTTTCGTCATATATGGGCACAATAAAAGCATCTTGCACTGAATGCTCGGAAGACCGATAATCGCACATAATTGTGAGAGTTGGTCATGGTCTGCGCGTGTAGCGCGTGCTGCCAGAACTGCCTTCAATGTTTACAGCAAAGCTATCACGCGAGCTGCCACTGTTTAAACGAGCGCTCGTCCCTTGCTCCTGGCCGAAGTAGTACGTCTCGACGCGTGCGTGAATGAAAGTGTAGATTCAGGGCAATCGGTATTTTCACAGCACAGTTCGAGGAATGCTGAAAGCCTTTTGCGCTTTCCAGCTACCTCGGATGCCGAGTTCCCGTTCGCGGCAGGTTGGGCATTGCGCACCTGCCACAAGAGCAGTCAGCGCATCGATTTCACAAACCAGTGTGTTGGCACTAGCAGCGCCTACTGGTCTACGTGCACTCTCGAAGAATCCGCTCCTCATTTGGGATGCACTAACGAATTCCACGCTGGTGGCTATTTCCCAGCCACCGTCGCCGCGGGGTTCGGTGTCAGTTAGGCCTATCCGTAGTCTGGGCGTTGGTCAACGGTGACAGCGGCGTTCGCTGTCGCTTTGGGAAGCGTCCGACGCCATTTCCCTCAATACTTGGTGCAAGTTCTGAACTTTTGATTATCTAAACTGCGCTTCTCGGGGCTTGGCATGACTCAAAACTGCATTGAAACACCGCACGACTCGATTGCGACGTCCGAGGCTTCACTCTATTGCGAGAAGGATAGGAATGGGAGGCTGAGCGCACAGCAGACCAATGGCGACCTCGCGCTGCTTGCCGCTATATTCAAAACGCGTATATTATGCGTTGCTTTTCTTGTTTTCGGTTCATTCTTCGTGAAGATACGAGACTGCCTGCTAGTGGAGTGTGAAAGGGAAGGGATTCACAGAATGCGTGCACGATATCAAATGCCGGCCAACGTTTCTTTTTCGCGGCAGGACAATGTCAACTATGCCATTTTTGGCGACTTTCGTGCACTTCTCACGTCAACGCTACTTACTTCGAAGCAATTTTAGACCAATTTTTGTGCGAATTTCAGCTTTATTTTTTCAGAAGTAAAAGACTGTAGCACAAGGATTTTCTGGAAAACCGCAACTTTTAGACCCGAATTTCCCCTTAGAACAAATGCTAAGCCAGGGAAAAATGAATGGGGGGCTTTTTTCTTCTTACTTATTTTCAGTTTGCATTATGATTTGTTAAGTAAAGTCCTACTCCTACGAAGTCCTACGTGAAGTCCTACGTGGCAATATTGTTAGTTCTCAATATATAGCCCCTTTAACACTTCCTCATTTTCTCTATTACGCTAGAAACAACGCACAAAGTAGCAGCGAACGTACCTTAAATCCAGTGGGGCACCAGTCCACAAACTGGATCATGCGCTTGGTCTTGATGGCCGCAATGGCTGTATTTACATCCTTAGGCACAACATCCCCACGGTACAGAAGACAGCAGGTCATGTACTCTCCGAGGCGGGGTCGCACTTGACCATCTGGTTGGCGGGCTCAAAGCAGGAGTTTGTGATCTCAGCGACCGTCAGCTGCTCGTGGTAGGCTTTCTCAGCAGAGATGACTGGAGCATAGGTGACGAGGGGGAAGTGGATGTGAGGTAGTCTAGAACTCTGTCAGGTCGACGACGTTCAGGGCACCATCAAACTGCAGGGAGGCAGTGATAGAGGAAATGATCTGGCCAATGACCCCGTTGAGATTTGTGTAGGTGGACCTCTCAATGTCGAGGTTGCGCCATCAGATGTCAAAGATTGCCTCATTGTCGACCATGAAAGCGCAGTCTGAATGTTCCAGGGTGGTGTGTGTGGTGAGAATAGAGTTGTAAGGTTCCACGACTGCTGTGGATACCTGCAATGGGAGGACGTAAAGTGAGGACGAGCATTTACCGCTGCCTGTAGACACAGATAAACTATACTTATAACGAACCTCCACAGGACGACTAGTTTGATCTCTGCTTCGGCAGCGCGTGAACGCTTTTACCCGCTCGTGAAAGTTATGATGGCCGGGGACATGGTATCGTTTTGGAGTTGTTACGGTATATGGCGGCGACGCCAAACACCCGCCCAGAGTGTCCACATAAAGGCTATCGCAATTTTTATTTATCAGCGCCAGTATGCCGTACGACATCAGTTAAAGGTGGATATGGGTCTTAGGGCTCTCATTTATTTTTGAACCAGATGAGACAAACTTTGGCACGCTTACTCAATTTGTTCTTCATATTCTAAATGTGTAGTTATTTTCCTAAAGCTTCGTTATTTCATTTATTATTTAAGATAACAATATTGTTTCCACCACAATAGAAAAATAACCACCACTCCAAAATTTACAAATGGCATAGGGATCAACACTAGAAAACACAAGCTACACAACATAGGAAGCCCTTTTTTGATTGTATCGATATTTTTTACTTTACAGTACACTAAACTCCATAGCTTTGAACGAGGCCATAGGGCGGTCACACAAAAGACCAATTTTAAAAACTTGCATCAAGAGAAATCAAAATCTGCTTCCTATGTTGTGTGCTCCAAACATAGCTCCATGCTACAAAAATTATTCTGCTATCTGTAATAGTTTTTTTATATATTGCAAGAATTTTCATGCAGGGTGTAATTCTGAGAAAATCAAGAAAACATATAATTCTAACATTTCAAACCTTGAAAATATATGTACTTAGAAAGGCGTAGTCGTTAACATATATATGAATACTAGAAAGCCTAAGGAGTGCAACGCTGCAAGCTGATCGACAATTGAACGAGTACTTATCTAATTACAGCACAATAAATTTCATTGCATGTAACCAAAAACAAAAATTTTTATATTAGAGAAATGAAGCTGCCCATTAAAAATAGGATATCAGCATTATTTTGAGCACATTTAGCTACATTATGCAAAAACAATTACACCTCTAGTTCTCCTAGGTCCACTTCTACCGAAAGAGCAAAAGAAAGAGGTCAAAATGTGCTTCGAGAATAATGCTGTTAAAACTCTATTTTGCCGTTCTGAGTGAAAAATATCATGACACACATACTTTTGGTCAGTTAATAAGCACCAGGAATGAATAGGACTGATTGTTTGCACGGGAGTGTCGTTTCTTCTAGTCCTGTAGAGAGTTGTCTCCGTGCGCTCGGCTTCCGCAATGCCGCTTATCAGTTCGGTGACTACTGGCGGCGATGTGCGACGAATATGAGCGCGTCATCCACGATCGGTCTAATAACACGGATATGTTTTCGGCTTGTCCAGAATGAGTTGCCCGTAAATGTCGCGAACCAAACTTGCTCCCTCGCTAGTCAATGTCGAGGCTACACGAGTGCTGAGGTGTTCTTTCCTTTTTCACGGTAGGCTGCCACATTTTCGAGCAGATACTTCGACAACGTTGCGAACACGTCGTTAAAAGCAGTCTACCTGTTGCCAGTAGCCTCCATTGCGCGGGCGGCAAGCACGCTCACCGCGAACGGATTGTTTTTCTGTTGTTCGTCGACGCGCGGCGTACTCCATGCTGACGACCCATCGCACAGTTCAGGGTCCTTTCGTCAGGCGGGGAGACCGCGGCATCAGCACATTTAGCGATAAGACTGCGCTTCCGTCCCGTCAAAAGAAAGATTGATATTTCTTGTAGCTTCACTTCTTTTTACCTGCGGTCCTCTAACTGATGAGGCTGCAACACAGTAACGTTGTCGGCAACCAATGAGCGTTAGGCTTACACCGGTGACTCTGCAACCGCCGTTGACCGCGGCAAGCTCGTTATCCTCGTTGTTTTGAGTCATAGCGGGGCTCGTTCTTAAGTTCACAGCGAACGAACGATTGCCACACCTCCTTCACATATTACTGTAGCACGGAACTTCTTTACTGCCGCAGGCAGTCAGTACACCATGACAAAATGGTGCATGTCCGTGCGCGTCACGATGGTGAAGCAGATGACGGAAACGCCACTTGGCCAATCGGATGCCTAGGTTTGGTCACGTGCCTTAAGTAACCAACACAATCGCACGCTAGTGCTTCTCGACGACGCGTTTTCGCTGAAAAACCGATGAGCAAGGCGAGCCAGCAGTGGCGGGAAATTGAAGATGAAGAATGACATTCTAAACGAAATCAAGATGAACACGATAGATCGAGTGTAACGGCAACAGTTCGGTGCGGAAAAAGCTTAGTTTTGGTGTACATTCATCTCACAGGGATGCTATGAATTGATTTTGCACCCGAAATAATGACGCGAGAAGCTAGCAACTTCTCAGATAAGTGCGAAAATAGGTAAAAATACTGAAAATGTCAGCTGCAAACAGTCGATTTTTTGCAATTTTTGGCCTTCTAAGACCCGTGTCCCCCCTTAAATACAGTGAAATCGCTCTAGAACGAGCCCACATTAACAAACTTTGCAGATAAACAAACTTTTTACAAAATCCCAAGCGGACTGCTAATAGTTTCAGTGTAAAATTATTGCACTTCTACGTAGTTAAGTATAGTGAACTTTTCAGAATAACGAGCATCAGTTTAGTTCCGCATTATATTAACAGCGTCTCAGTACAACGAACTCGTGTTCTGAAATCCGTCAGGAGCCCCTGGAACGGTATATAAGCAGACGAATGCAAACGGACGCCTTGCTTCTTGAAAGACGCGAGATGGTGCGGAGGGGAAAAACGAAAGGGCAATTTTCTTTCCTTTCTTTTTGTTGAAATGCCGACGCTGCTGGTTTACAAACACAGAGGTGAGGGGCGAGGGCAACACGGGAGGGTAAGGTTAGCGAGGCAGAGTGACAGTTGCGTAGCAGGAAGCATGGGCGCGGAAAAGCTGAGACAGCGAGGGAGCAAAAACAAAACGCGAGGAATTTTCTTTCTTGGCACTTTTTTTTTATTCTTCGAAAGAGACGATGACAGCCGTGACGCTTCGGATTTTTCTTTGGAGGCCTTGTTTGTCAGTCGTGCTCATCTTTTTTTCGGTGATTACTTATCGTCCGTGAAGGACGTACGAGTTCACGCTGCAGTGATTTGCGACGAAGAAGCGGAAACAGTTTTCGCTAAGCAAAAAAAAAGTGGACATCCTTCGTCAACTGGAAGGCAAAAAGGAGGCTGTTGTGACCAAGGAACCCAATCGCACCACAGGAATGTGGATGAGCTGGAGGCCTATGCGCTGCAAAGACTTTTTTTTTTTAAGTGAACGTGCATTTTTGTGTTTACTTGTGCATTTGTTTTTTTTTCTCGCGAAAAACGAGTTCAATGCCCTACCGTTGTAAAGGTAAGTCGGTTTTGTCGGTGAAAAATAAGTATGTATGGTTCATTTTGTAGCTTTCATTATAACGACCTTTTAAAATAATGAACAAAGTTCTGCGGTCCCCCGAAGTTCGGTATTCAGATATATCAATGTAAGAAGGAAAAGTTCCGTTTCCTGCATGAAGGCCAGGAGTGGTCGATGCAGTGGACCGTGCGACCATGGCCTCGCTGTGCATGACTGAATCTCGCCGTGACGCTGCTGGAAAAAAAGAGGAAGCAGCGGACACTTCTTTAATTTTAAAGGCCAACACCGGCGATTTTTTCGACCATGTCAAGGTAATTGTGTTTCTATGTTCTTGAGGAACTCTTGTCGTGAGGACAATAGCTGAAATACTCAGGAAGTTTGAAAGTGATTTTTATTAAGCAAAAGGCACAACACAAACTGAAAAACCAACCGGGCACCCTGTCTCCGCATGACGTACTATTTGGCAAGAACCGGAGGCCGTATATTGGTCCCGCCGGCGCAGACTATGAAAACTGAAAGCCAGACCAGTGAAGCGATAGCCTGACACCAAAGAGGAAGGAAAAAGACTTTTTCATGTTATACCCATGACAAACATCACCACCGTTGCCTCTTGGCCAGCACAATAAATGCTGCAGCGACCAAAGTAATGATGCCATCGGCTGCGTCACTTCCGTTGACATGACAAACAAGTCGTCACAAAGACGGTGTTGCCAATAATTCTGGCAAGCGAGGCGAGCCTTTTGAAGCAATCTTTAAAATTCATTTGCATATAATCAGTGCATCTGTGAAGCCTGTAATTTCGCATAAATGACAGAAATGTGCAAAGAAACATGTCCAGCAATTTTCACTGAGATCTATTCACCTCGAAAAAAATCGCTGGAGTTGGCCTTTAAGCATGAACGTTCCTTTGTTTTTCTAGCTCAGATCAGCGACGTTTTTCGATTTCACAAGAAAGTTCTTGCTTCGACGAAATATTTTCCTTGCCCAGCGAGTTTCGTTGTAGCGCAGTTCGACTGTATAACGAAATCGTCTTTATAACGAATTTTCCTAGAATTTGTCAATTTAGTTATATCGAGGTTTACTGTACTGACCAAGGGCAAACAGTGGGCCATAGCTGCTAAAGGACACTCCTTGACTGAACGGGTGCTTTATTGAAGCATTGGCACGACAGAAACAAAGTAGCATTAGAACGGGTATACGTTGCCTAACCCAAATACAGAGCGGCAACACAGAAGAGTGGTGGCAGCAGACAAATTAAGCAAGAACTGCAAAGCGACACAGCCGGCAATTGACTGTTATTCACAACAAAGTTGTGTGCAAAGGTGATGTCTCCTGCATGGTCTCTCCCCTGTTTACTCGTCCGATGGGACTACACGAAGAACGGGAATATGCAGGTGTGCAGCTCACACCGGCCACTTGGCTGGGGACAGGAATGCTGTTAGACGCACTGGTGAGGACAACTGACATGAAGCAGCTCCTGCGCTAACAGGATTAGCCAGCAGGCGAGCCAGGAAGCTGGGCCACCGACACCTCCATAGTGTCTGGGTACTGTACGCGATATCCACAGCACATAATGGGAGGCTATAGAAAGTAAGTACCTGTGGGGCTGGGTAGATCGCAAACTCGAGCTTTGACTTCTTGCCGTAGTCCACCGAGAGGTGCTCCATAAGGAGCGAGGTGAGGTCCGAGCCGGTGCCCCCTCCGAAGCTGTGGAAAATGAGGAAACCTTGCAGTCCCGTGCACTGGTCTGCCAGCATCCTGATCTGGTCCCGCACTATATCCACAGTCTTCTTGCCGATTGTGTAGCGGATTGTGAGCGTAGTTGTTTGCTGCACCCTCCTTGCCAGTGATCAGCTGCTCGGGGTGAAACAACTGCCTGCAGCAGTCAACGAGACGATTATTACATGTCGCGAGTGTCGTGCCAAGAGTTATTAGCCACATCAACTGCACCAACTAGGGCTGGTACTTCGCAGAGTGCATGAATAATTCACTGCAGTTGCCAAGCAGCCCTAAGGGTGTCCTAGTCTCGTGCCACATAAGCATGGGTTTTTTCCTAGTCCGAACAGCACCCGAATTGGAGACCGTCGAAATCAAAACTGGCGGCTCCTGGACTCTGAAATGGGCCACCGTGTGCCGGTAGGCAAACTCTGAAGTCTGGATCGCGCCTCTTTTTGGCGCGAACATTTGCAAGTTTGTGGCACCAGATGTCGTTTAGTCCGCACGCGTCGTCACGTTTTGGCCACCAGAAATGATGACACGTGTCTCCTCGAGGCCGGCACGCATGCGCCCCCTACGTACTCCAAATGGCCCATCAGTGCAACAAAGCACTTCATAAGGTTCACCCTTAACGGACTCTGAACGATTAATCTAGAGTGCTGAACTACCAGCACTGTGCTTCGTTAATAATAAAGGTGAAGTTTGTACATGGCATGCTTTGTAAGCAGAGAGTGCATAAAGTCTCAGGTGTTTTTAGTGGCCACTCGAGTGCAGTATTGGCAAAAGTATGCAAATATACGCTTCATAACAATACATAACAGTCGGACTGCACGAAGAATTGTTGCACTATAACTCAATGCAAAATTGAGTCCCAAAACCGGGAGAGTTCACGGTTAAAAATATATACTCCGACTTAAGGAAAGATGCGGGTCGAAAAAACACGTTTTTTTCGAAAATCGTCTATTTTGTGTTTTGTATTTTTCTAACTCATCACCTTAGTATATTGGAACATCTAAGCTCTAAATCAACTATAATTTATCAAAAAAATACAATGAAACACTGTCGGTGGCTCGCGAAAGTGCGAATTACCCACACGTGGGACTTCGCTCAAAATTTCGCGAGAATGTAGGCCTAACCCTCTTCTCTTAGAGCCCATTTCTGCAGAGCGGCATTCATGCTAAAAAAACAAAAAAAAGACCGTTTACCTTCTGCATTATAGCGTGGGGAGTGGGCCTTCGAACTCGCGTGGTATGATCGGAGCCCTCCCATTCGTTGCGAGCATTGCTGCTTTTGCCTAGACATTAACCAACACAACCGCTTCGGTTATTTTTTCCGCGCCATGGATGCCGGCGACAAACGCTACTTTCGCTCACAGAAGTTCATTATGTGGTGCCAGTGCGAGGGAAGGCGCCCCAATCGCAAGCAGCGAGCGCCGGCGATAGGTTCCTCTCCTGCTAGGCCTAGCCGCTGCCGCCGCGCACCCGATTTATATTGTTCGAGCTTCACTCGTAGCGTCGATGACTTCGTCAGTGCTTTAGAGTACAAGATAAAGATGTTCGACGACGGAAACAAACGTCAGAACGAACTTGAAGCACATTTATTTGCGAGAACGATGCAGTGCAGAACCTTGTCAGCGGTGCAGTATATGCCCCAACTGTGGGCGGTGCGAGCTGTCTATTCTAGTGAAGGCAAGTAGACGATAAAGACTGGCATCGTTTTCGGAACTTTATCACTGAAATGACTTATGTGCTCTAACTTGCTTCGTCCACGTACAAGTCAAGCCGCAGGTCTCCGTCATGCAGTGGAAACGAGGAGACTTCCGCCAGTGGCAGTTCATCGGACAGCTTCTCTGTCGGCGTGAAATCTGTGGTCGCACGGCGTGCGATCAGCGTGCGGCACGAGCAGCTTGTGCCGTATTTTGCAATCCTTTGTGTTCAAAACCAGTGCGCCTCAATCTTTCACGGCCATTGGCAAAAAAGTGCATACCGCAGCTGAAACCCTCGCCCATCGCTGCAGTATATATATATACTGAAAAAAAGGGGGGGAAATCTTGCCGGGAGGAGACTGTAAGGGTCCAACATATGGCGCTCGATAATTCTGAAACTGAACTTTTTCAAGATAGCTTTGCTGACTCTCTGTGAATTTCACGCAGATTGGTTCAAGAGTTGGAGTATTAAACATGTTTTTGAACTTATACCCGTTTTTCTCAGTTACTCATTTTTCGGCATTTTTAGATTTTGTGCTCTCCATTTCGTACGCTTTACGTAGTCGGATTGCAATGAAACTTGTCATCCTAAAGTTTAACAAGTACTGAATGTGAATATATATTCAGAGGTCTCCAAAGCATATTCAGCTAGATAATTTTAATTGACTATGGTAAAGCAAACTCAGTATTTGAAATTTTTCTAGGCCAGCACACAAATGTTACACAATGTATTTTTGCTTTACTGAATACGGAAATTCATTAGGAGCAACATTTGTTACTTTTTAGAGATTTTTTGTGCATACTATTGGTGCGAAAGCTTGCAAAAAATGCATTGTTTTTACAAATGCATGATCCGCAAAAAACTAATACATGATCCATAAGAAAAATAAAAGCAGATTTGAAAAGAGGAGCACAAACTCTATAACTGGGGAAAGTTTCATTGAGCTGTCATAAATATCCGACGAAAATGTTTTTCGAGGAGTATCTCCTCTAAAGGTGACCAATGAAGGACAAAGAGGACGGCCCTCCTTGTGCACCATGGGCAGCCATAAATTGTTGGAGTGGTCCCATCCGAAGAAGACGGAAGCAGTTGAGCTTGCAAGCGAGAGGGTACTACTATTCGCTACATCCTGCAGGTGTGACACCTCAATTTACAATGACAACACCATCCCACTGGAGGTGTCCCTATTCAAGGTGCTGAGAACATTCTGTCCTTGTCTCGAACAGCTCCTTGTGCCCACTGCGGTAGTTTCGGCCACACCACTGCGACAAGCTTGCGCGACGAGATTTCCCTCCATTGTAGTGGCCACCACCCCTAAGTGTCCCATCCACCACCAAACATCCGTGCTGCCTCATCTGCAAGCGTACCATGCAACCAACAAACTGCGCTGCCTTTTGTCGCATGTCCAGCGCTAGGGCAAAGTTATTCTCTCCTCTTGGGATGGCTCTACGATGCGCGGCTGAGCGCTGCGACACTTCAGGGCCACTGCCAACAACATAACAAAGGGGGGAAGTGCAGTGGTCGAGAAGGGCCGCTTGTTTCGCGATGCCCTCGCCGGTGGCGGCCGAATGACATCGTCAGCCTCCACAAACCTCCACGAGTACGCCGATTCCTCCCACGAGCTCAACCACCACCCCACCCCTTCCTAAGAGAGCACCAACTTCTACCACCGAAAAGGATGCGGTGTTCACCTTACTAGCTGCGGCCACACGTGCTGTTTGTGTTGCGGCCGACAGACCACACCGATTATGCACCACGGCTCATGCAGCGCATGACGCCATCACAACGGGCACATTGGCTAGTGTTGCTTGCACAACGAGGCCAACAGGACTCCGATACAAGAGTTCGACGAACTCTATTCTCTGCTTGTCCCTTGCTATGTGCTACATACCCCCCCCCCCTGTCACACACTTTATACGCGCCTTTTCAACCAGTTTGTTTTTCTACTTTTGCAATTACTTTCAACGATCTCCTCGGCAGCTTTCCCGGTCGGCTGTGAATCGTGGGAAGCATGTGAAATTATCCTTCAAATGCAAATTTCGCAAGGTGATTGAAGTTGGCAAAAGAACTATACAAGCCGTGTGACCATGAGACTCTGCTGCACACCTGTAATTACCAGTACGGACTTCGTCAATGACCATGGGTTCAAGGTTGACATAGACTGCGCGAGGCACGTGCTTGCCGGCTTCGGTTTCGCAGAAGAATATGTTGAAGGAGTCGTCGCCTCCACCGATCATCTTGTCAAAGGGCATCTGGCCGTCTGGCTGTATGCCATGCTCCAGGCAGTAGAGCTCCCAGCAGGCATTGCCAATCTGGACGCCCGCTTGTCCAAGGTGAACAGATAGGCACTCACGCATTTTTACCGGTTACATGCGACAAAATAACAAAACAGGCATATCGGTAAGCACCAGCGACAAGCTTTGAGGCAAAAGTGCTTATGAGTAGGTCAGTATGGTGTAGGAATTAGCAGTTTACATAAATTTACAGGTCAGCAATGACGCCGCCGAAGTAAGGAGGGGTTTAAAATTTGCATCATCAACCGCACTGAAACTTTGGATGCACGTACGAGCAAACATACACGCGGACAGGGCAGTTGAAACACCCCGCGACACCAAAATTGCAAGCTGAAAGTCGTGTCAAGCTGACCGACGCGACACATTTATAACTTGCAGTATTGGCACATTTGAATTCGCAGAGAATATGACCTACCACAAATTGTAACCACGCTCACAAGAAACAAAATTTCAACTTTGGCTCTCATATTCTGTGGGAGTGTCCAGCACTAATTGGCAAAACAAGAGACGCATCCTCAAATGAGGATCTTCTGGAGTGTTCGCGGCCCGCGCTGCTTTGCTCGGAACTACGTATTCAACTCTGGGCGATCCAGCAGTCCAAAGAAGCTGCTGAGAGACATGGTCTCTCAACCAGCTCCGAGGTGGGAACCCAGCTCGGTAACCTGCAGGAAATGAATAAAGTTGTTCACTCACGCTCTGCCAAGCTAATGAACGACACCTGTACCCCGCATGGTCTTTCTCCAGTGCCATTGGCCAGAAGGGCGGGCACGAAGATCAGGAATATGCGTGACCACCGCTCATACCCGACGCTAGCGCCAGGAGCAGCAGTTTGTGTTCGACACCATGGCTTTGGACCGACTGCCAGTGTAGGGCAGCTTCGGGGCCCATGCTCGAAAGCGAGAGCGAAGCGGCGCCCAAAGCAGCGACTCCTCTCAACGGCACCTCAATATGTCGATAATCACGAATAACTCTCCAACTAAAGGCAGCTTTATCTCCCCGACTCCCAACACGAGTGTTATAATGTAGGTCTCCGGTTATTGTTTTGAGTAGCTTTGACGGAGAACCATGGTAACTTTTATTATGAAGCTTAACAGACCCTCTGGCCGTGGTGAGTGACGTACAACAGTAGACAGGTGACGCCCGGCAGTTCAGTCGCCGTAAGCATCGCGACCACCGATAATCTGAAGTTGTCGCCCCCACACATCATTACGCACGTAGGGCTTTGAAGGCTCTAAGTGGCGGCCTTAACTAGGGAATGCGAACACGTGCGTCTTACAGGTAAATCTCAAAATTATCGCGACGACAAACAGTTTTTTTTTGGTCGTTGGTTTGCGCGATTACCGGAGCTATCTCGGAGGCATCGGTTTTGCCTTTTGTTGTACACTGAGAAAGTGGACACGCATGTATCCACATCTGCAGTATATACGAACGGAAGACAACCGTCCCCAGAGCATTCGAGCAGCTTAATAAAACATTTCAATGCACAAGAAGCAAGAAATTGATGAAAAAATACAACTCCATGCAAAACGAAAATCACCAGGACCATTCGTGCTGGATAAAAAGAGCTGCGTACCACTGATCACATAGATAGTTCGTGTATGCACTTCTTCGATTTTGCATCATGTGTACGCCCAAGTTTAGGCATTATAGAACGCACGTCGGAATGCTTATTTACCATGAACTTGATGTCATGCGATGCTCACTTGCAGTTAAATTGTCAGTTGCAGCACGCTGAAATAAATGAAACATCCCCTGCATTGTACCCGAATTTCGTTTTCACGAGCTTCTTACTTTTACGAAGAGAAGTTGGATTGCAGAAAGAAACTTGCCAGGTGCTTGATTTTCAGGAAACTGCACCTCAAGACCATCGAAAGAGGAGAGCCTATGCACGTTCCCTTGCAGACGACTCTCTGTGCACTACCCATTTATGCCGGCACGACAATGGGGGCGCTGGGGGCGGCGTTTTTCGCAGCACCACCTAGGCGGAGTCTGATGTCTCATAAACGTCAGACTCTAAGCGCTCGTCGGCGCTGCCATTGGTGTGTTCGCTTGCCCGCATGCCTGCCTGCAAACGGTGAAGAAACGCGACCACGGCGTCCGCCACGCTCATAAGAACAACAACAAAGTGTGCGCTTGCCTAATATAACTACTAAGGTATTTGTTTTATTTTCAACCATACTTGATAAAGCCTGCAAAAACTGCACGTGGTTTTGGTTTTCGACTTTCACCAGCACCAACCAGTGTTGGGCATTCATTCCACCGATGGAAGAAGACATAGGTGTACAGAAAAATTCTGTTTTAAAGATTTCTATTCTCTTTACAGAGAAACCAATGCAACATTAGACACTTCACATGGTATGCTTTTTGTAGCGACACAAAATAGGAGAGCAATGAAGGACGGTAGACAGTCCCTTGAACGAGCACTGACATAGCACTGTACACCACGGGCCTGCGAACAACCACAGTCTTGCACTTGAGCTGCTTACGCATTTAAAACGTTTTCAGCAAGCGCAGAGAAGACTAAGAGAGTAGGCACCGAAGTGCGTGCCCGCATTTTTTTTTCGGAGTGTCTAGTGTCGTCTAGAAGTAACGATGCAAGACTAAGGTTACGTCTAAACTTACAAATATTGAATGTCAAAGTCACGTCCAGCGTGACAGCAACGTGCGGTGCACAGCAAACGAACGAGACAAACGAAGACTCGTCGCACGAACCAGAATACGCAATGAAAATTTTCGCCTGCTTGTGAATGCACCTCGCTCATACCTTGTCTCGACGTCAGGGTACAGTAGAAAACAAAACGAGTTTTCAAAAGCATGATGTAATTTTTCAGCGTGCACATGCCCTTACATCTAGCAGCCATTGGATGATTGAACATGGCACACTCGGTCATTAACGAGATACCAGTACAATTCCTACGCTCTCAAAGTCTTGGCTTATTTGACGTTGAAGAAAGAAAAAACAAAAAGCAAAACATTCTGTCAGTACCCCTTCAAAGGGCCCCCGAAACACCTTTTTCAAGTGCATCGCGTGCGCACGCGTGGACAAGTCTTCACTGTAAACAGAAATAAGCCGAAATGGGAGTAAATGACCTTGTCCTCTAGCGCACACCCAGATGGGAGTTTTAAAAAACCCGTCTCTGGGAGTAAAAAAATTTACTCCCCATCAGAAGGGGGTTTTCGCATGGTGTCAGGGGGGTTTTTATTTACATCCATAGGGGAACTTTTTCAGGTCAGTATGGGAGTAAATTTTTTGCATCGACCGAGAAAAAAAATTACGTCAGCAGCCGTACCATGCGCAAGCGTAACTTTAATTACATTACATTTAATACGCACAACAATGATTACAGTACACAAACATTATCACAACGTTCACGTAATATCACAACACTCGCACTCACCACAGCTTGCCACACGCAGTACACACCTACCATATAGTCACCGAGTATATATAGGCACCACATTCTGACCTCCTGTAGCCCAGGTGAAAGCCTTTTTTTCTAATAATTAAGCAATAAATACGCACGGCGTAAGTATGTACTTGCGGTGGTCTGATGTAAGCACTTCAACACACATGCCTTTTATCTTAATCCTGCCTAATAATTATTATTTTTTTACTATAACGAAAAAGTTATATCAGTTGACGCTCTGTCGTACAGGCTGAATTCGCATCAGCAGTGCTGTTTGTGGACCCGTAAAATGCACTGAATCATACACAAAGTGCGCGCGGCCTTGAATGAACACATTAACGAGGCACATTCAGCAACTCCAGCGATGAACCGAGGTAGACCGCCGCTACCGCGTTCGACGACTAGGCCTCACTCACGAGTACGGCACGGTGATTCGATGAATGACAGCTGGCGATCGCAAAATGCTTGCTGATGTGCAGTTTACGTCTCGTTTTTCCCATGCACAGAAATAGGTGTCTGCTATCCACGCAGTTTAAGCTACGGAGCGATAGACTTAAACGAATGAGACGGTTCGCAGTCGCTGTTCCCGTTGCTCGCATGCATTGCATGTATAGCTCGCAGAGCTCGCGACGGCGGCCGGTGCGCAGTGCGAGCTCGATACGATGCCGGCTTGATACCGACGCCATAGCGAGGCCTTCCTACCACTTAGATGTTGCAGCCGGTGAAATGCCGGTGACAATCCGGGAAGCCACTATCGGAGGAGACGGGGCGAGCGCGTCGCCGGCGCAATTCTCAGACCGGTTGCCGGCCAGCCTGCCGTAGTCGAGCGAAGCCTACTTCGAACCGCTTCGAAGTTTTACGGTGCAATCGCTGACGATCGTACTCCGCCTCGTTCGGCGCTCGCCTTGTAGTTAGTCATTGACAGCTGCGGTCGCAAGGCGCAGAAGACTATTATACATCCCAGCAGCCTTCATTTTTTGTGAAACACATTCTTTGCATCGCCGGTGGTCGGTGCTAGCTCGTAGCGCTTGCCGCGGTGGCCAGCGCACAGTGCGAGTTCGATACGATGCCGGCTTGATACCGACGGCATAGCGAGGCCTTCTTACCACTTAGATGTTACAGCCGGTGAAATACCGGTGACACTCCGAGAAGCCACTATCGGCGGAGACGGGGCGAGCGCGTCACCGGCGCAACTCTCAGACCGGTTGCCGGCCAGCCTGCCGTAGTCGAGCGAAGCCTACTTCAGACCACTTCGAAGTTTCTGATGGTGAAACTCCAGGAGCAGCCGCTGACGATCGTAACAGCTTACTTTTGCTACCATTAATTTATTCTTCGAAGTTTTTTGTTACTCGGCCCTTTGAAGCGTGGCATTCAGGACATTTCGTTGAGGAATCGGACCGATGTGCAGCGTGGTTTAAGGTGCGAAATATATTGAAATGTTCCCAGTAAATACCAACCGGTCGTTGCTATTCTTCGCTGCACTTATAATTTCGTTGCCTGTTGACAAATGCTTACACGGTTAGCCACACAACTCACATGTGTTTCACACCGACGTGCAAACATATGCCCGTACGGACACATACACACACACACACACACACACACACGCACACGCACACACACACACACACACACACACACACACACGTCACGCCCAAAGAGGGTTTTTAAAGCTCCTATAGGGAGTTTGTAACCACGTGACCTGAAACTCCCTGGGGAGTTTAACAAGGTCATGTCGTTCATGAACTCTGTGATTAAGGAGGGGGCGTTTTACGATGACATGTGCCGAGTTCACTCCCTACCAGGGAGTAAATAATTGGGGCAGGGGAGTTTTGTGGGCTCATGTGCTGGAGAAACTCCCATTTCGGCTAATTTTTGTTTACAGTGTTGGCTCCTTAAAGCGATCTCTAAAATGACCGAGCGTGCCATGTTTAATCAGCCAATGGCTGCTAGATAAGCATTTTACGACCAATTTTTGAGCATCTTCCACGATTGGTCAAAAGATTAGAAAGAATTTTTTAGCAGACTTTGATATCTTGTGAATAACAGGGCGCGTGCGGCCTTACAATATCTGGCTCTCGTGATGTCGGGAAGCCTACGCTACCGATCAGCAGCATTTTCTAACCGTGCTCCAAAAGTGTTTCACGGCCCCTTGAATGATGAGCCTAGCCCTACGATAAGTTGGCACGCGAGTGTAGCAGAATCACCTCACAAGGAGTGTAAAACGAAGTAATGATCTTCACCGAAATAAGGAGGCAGAAGGCCTGGCGTGACCGTATGGCAAAACTTAAACCGACAATCCTGCCTGGCAGCAAAACATCGGTTGATTAATTCCAAATATTCACTGGAGATTGCATAGTACAGGTACTGAACTGAAACATGTGCATCACGCTATTGCAGAAAATAATAGGTCTGTTCTATTCGCCTGCACCGCATGAACCAGTCCACGAGGTGCTGCACCTTGCGATTGACTTCAGCAGCACAGCACTGAGGACCTCTGAACCCTGCCATTAATTTCGAAAGGTGCAGAAGATATGCACCACTGGTTCACGATTTTTCTGCACCTCCTTCGTTGACGGTGCCAGCTTGGTGCACTCTCGCGTGCAGCTAAACACACAGCGCTGCACTGAGGCGTAAGCGCCGTATACCCACCTCTACTCAGGCGGTGTGTTTTTCAAAAACGTTTGCGCCTCATAAACTGTCCGCATGCGCGATTTGACATGGGTCAGTGTGAGTTGAAAGGTGTAAATTAAGCGAACAGAAGTAAGGCCTGCACCTTGTCGGAAGATCATTAGTTTCGGGTGTAACGCACTGCACAACTTTTGAAGTTCACATGTACAGCTGTGAACTGGTTTCAATTGGTGCAGGTGAATCAAACGTACCTAATACTACGAAGAAATCGGCCCACACGAAGGAGCGTTGGACGCCTTAACGTGGAACCACAATTTCGAATCCAATTCGCCAGCTCCGAAAGAGCATTAAAAACTTCTGCCACGTGTACCTGTAAGGGGTACCCTAAGCTATCGCAAAAGATATCGCAGTGATTCTGGCGCTGTTTCTATAACATTCATAAATTGCTAGACTGTCGGAATCTAATGGATTGATTCAGCGAGTGGTGGTGCTGAACGTTACGTTACTGTGGCTATTGATGCCACCTCGCGCGCGTCGGCGCGACCACCCCCAACTTGTGTTAAATAGAGCACTTCAAGAAGTATGCTTTAGGACAACAGACGCAAAAACAGGAAGGAGTTATTTTGCTGTCACCCCATGTCTACGAGACTCCTCCGGAGAATTAAAATTAAAGAACCTCTCTGGTACTGTACACAGCAGCGAAGGACGGTCAGGCACGCCCGGCTGATGACCTCTGGAGCGTAGAACGGGCGGACACGATCAAGACCCAGGACCTTCACCCACAGGTGTCGTGAAACTAAACTATCTCCGCAAGAAACTGCTCAATTCAGCGAAGCGATCAGACTAACTTCGAAACGCGATCAATTAATTTATCCTAGGCCCACTGAGCAAACAATCACGCAAAGGTTAGGCCTATAAAGAGACAGTTGCCGCCTTGACCGGCTACAACAGCACTTCTCACGTGCACTCAGATTATAGAAAGCGAACACCCAATCACTCTTCAGCGCAGCTAGTTCTCAGAGCATATTCAAAAGCACTCATCTACGATCAGTGTGAACACACATATCATGATATTTGCGGCCACGTCTAGTAAGTCGTGTTTTCAACCATGCCGGCGCTAGGCCTACAAGAGACGGCGTCAATCCAAGCTACCGCGACGCGGTAAAATTTCCCAGATGCGCCGAAATACGAAGTCTAACCAAGCTCGTCACACATAAAAGCGAGTATTTTCCTAACTTTTGGCTGAATACACACTTTACCCGAAGCTTGATGGCCCAAACGAACGTGTGCTTCGGCGATTTTCTTGTTATTGTTCACCTATCGATCGTGGCGCATACCAACTATGGTGGATCGCCCGAGAATCGAGTGGTTTTAAAATTATTGTTCAGAGTTAGAATAATGGAGATGTAATAGAAAGATTACCGATGACCTTGGAAAGTGTAGTGCATAATGTATAGCACACAGTTATTTAAAAAAAGAAACTAATTTATTCTAATAGAGCAATATTATGATTTTTATACGCATATAATTTGTAGACAAGTTACGATAATGAAACTGGTTAATTAGTCAACCTATTAGTTTCATCAATATAGTTCCGGACAGCCGCGCATACTATCGCATTAGATAACCCAGAAATGGAAACTCCAAAAGACAAAATGACAGGCACAGATATAATTCCATACCAATGCCACGTAAAGGTATTCGTAGAAGGGTTTTTCGTAATGTGTTAAACCGCCTGCAGGTCAAAAAAAATTACCCGCAGCTTCCCTCGGGGGAACACTGAGGAGGATGCGGAGCATATAATTGGTTAACGGGGTGTTAAAGTGCGACTTACTTGGGTCGATGGCTAAATTGGTTAACGTGGTTGTAAAATGGGGTGTTAAATTGCGACTTACTTGGGTCGATGGCTAAATTGGTTAACGTGGTTGTAGGAGGGGGTGTTAAATTAGTGAACACGTACACACGTATGCGAAAGGGCGGCGCTGGTCGAAGGGACGTCGATCATTGTGTTTGTGGATTCGTTGGCATTCATTTCACGGTGACTTCGGACGTCGACGCGCCGTACAAACCAATGGACGAGCGGCAACTGAGCGAGCGAGCGCCGACCTTGAGTATATATACAGCGCGACGGCGCATGCGCTGTCAGCTGTCGAATGTTCTCGAAGGAGAAGCGCGCGCGCGGCACAGATGGCGACGGCGCGACGGCGCATGCGCTGTCAGCTGTCGAATGTTCTCGAAGGAGAAGCGCGCGCGGCACAGATGGTGGGCGACGGCGCGACGGCGCATGCGCGCGCGTCAGCTGTCGAATGTTCGAGAAGCGGTGCGGACGGCACGGACGGCGCACTACAAGGCGCGAGTATAAGATGCTTCCGCATCTAAAAGAAATGATCTATTGTTTCGAGTTGATCACAGAACGCTCACAGTGGTGGCGAAGGTGCCTGATCAGACCTGTGTTTATAGAAATTTTGATTTGGTACCCGGCAACGCAACTTTGTGTTTACGAGTGCAGCAAAAGTGTCTTCGCCAGGGATATAATAAATTGCAATATTCTGTAGAGTTTGTAAGTGCTGTACCTATACAGACTTACATGTATAGGCATACGTCTGCGGAATCTAGCAGCAGTCACGTAAGCGGATGATGGACAGTGCACTAGAATCGAATCGCTAATTGACGACTTAGCTAAGGAATCGGCTATTTTATTTATAAATAAGCATTTATGTCCAGGCACCCAAACTAATCAGACTTTTCTCAAATTCGCAGGCACGAGTGCAGGGAACGCTTTTGTTACTTGATTATCAGCACCAACAGAAAGTGCCGCACAGAGAGATAGGGAATCTGTTATTATGACAGCTGATGAAATTGATTTATCTAAGTTGCGTAAGGCGAGCACAACTGCCAGAAATTCAGCCACAAAAACGGTTATGAAATTAGGTAGTCGAAATGAATAAATCCAATCTAAAATCGGACTGAAAATACCAAAGCCTGACTTTGCGTCACATTGCGATGCGTCAGTAGCAATAATAACGTTCGTTGTAAAACTGCGCAGGTGATCTTGTAGTAAACCATCTAAAATATTATAGGGAAGTAATTTGACATTATTAGGAAAAATGCCAAAATGAATTTCAAGAGGGTATGAATTGTCACGACTCAGCATGATGTCGCATAAACGCACGTTTAGAGGATCCAGTAATTTTTGCAGAAATAAAATTTGTGGGGTGTGAAATCGCGGCCATCTAGCACCAAAAAACTATTCCGGGGTGGAAATAAAGGCCGTTTCTGAATGTCGTAATGGTGATTCATTAATTCTTAAGAATGTCTGAACAGTCAGAATTCAAACTCTACAAGAAATCAGAGGGACCCTGCATTATATATGCACCTCAATCAGCGGTGCAAGCGCAATGATGTTTCAGTAATTAGAGCTCACAAAGAGTTTAGGGTGTATTTTTTTATTTCAAACACCGTGAAGATATTTATGCAAGCAAGTATACCTCTGTTTAGAGTAATATGCATTCTATTGTATTTGAAAAATTGTGCACTCTTTCTTCTAGCACACTTGGAAGTGACATCAGGGCTCCTACGTCACCCATCGCAATCTTCCGCGTCGAATTGGCACCGCCGAAGAATGAGAACAGAACATACAAAAAAACATGTGGCGCCTGTGGGGTGGAGCGGGTAAGGTGCCTCAGATGAAAGAAGTTTCATTAGGTTTTCTCTGCTTTCATATAGAACAGGTTTTATCTAGGGACCTTATATAGCTGCGGGCGCAAGCGGGTACATGGGAGAAGGCAGCAATGTCAATAATTACGTGTCATGAACTGCGGGCTTGGTTTGAACACAATGCAACGCCCTTCACGGTCTTCAACGCATTCTGATGGTGCTCGTCATTCAACAAACGTTAAATCCCTTTATAAACGACATTGGCGATGGGCTTACGAATCAACGAATGACTTGATATAGTCATATTAAATAGCTACTTCGGGGCAAAAGTCGCTGTTGTCTGATCATTTATTGTACGTACACAATAGGTGGTCAAAATTTCCGGAACCCTACACTACGGCGTCTCTCATAATCATATGGTGGTTTTGGGACGTTAAACCCCACATATCAATCGATGAATCCAATCTACATACACAATAAATTATACTGCAAGACTTTAAACGTATGCCGGCAAGCACAAAACGTGTGATCTTATACTCTCCATGCGTGAGACAATTCAAATTTCGGAGTGTTGAACTTGTTGGCATGAAAAGGAAAATGGAGAAAAACAATGGCTGTACTTCTCTCGAAACCTCAGCTGTACCATGCTTTACGTTGCACCATTCCTTCCTCTGTGCGTTGCACCCAGCCTTATAGATAACGACAGCTTATAAAGATGGATTTAAATACAAATCGCTCAGTTATATTCATTGAAGCACAGAATATGAAGCACTGTTATATTGATTGTACCGTGTTACATCTTTTCGATTTTTCGCGTCCATAAGGAACAAAAATTGAGCACGTGGCGGTTACAGTACACATGCCAGAATCGGCATGGCTGGTTTGCAAAGTTGATATTTTTAATTTTGAAAATCACCTGCACAACCAGATGCAATTTGGCTCATCAAAATCGTTCCGTGCTTTAAGTTCGTTCAAAGAGATCAATATCTCACCATTCCTAATCTCGTTTTAACGCGCTGCATATTAGCGTACTTTGTTTCTTTGCTCACATGTTCGTGGTTGAAGGGTTGTTTTACAAATCAAACCTAGTTGTGACAAGTACAAAGTCTTCTACCCTCTACAACTGGATGTAACAATCCACTACATTGTACGCAGTGCCAGTGTACACCAATTTTGGAAATGTATGTACTGTAAGTAAAGCAAAGACAGCGCAAAAAGGTAATTGCTTAATGTGTACCATACTTGTAAACTTTGTCCGTAAAAATGAGTAAGCGCTGCTTCCGAGGTTCAGATCCGAAACAGCGAGACTTTCTTGAACAGTGGAAATTCGTCATGTATAGACGGTTTCGATGTCACAAGCGTTGTACCCAAAAGAAATTCCGTTCACCTCATTGACCAGCTCCAAACGTCGGAAGTGAAAGCATGTTTTCAATTTCTTTTCAAGCGTGAGGAAAACATTTCGTTTTTCACATAAAATAAACGTGCGTAAAGTACGAAGGAGTGTTTTAGAACTTTCTTATAGCTCTATACATTTATTTAAATTTATTTTGCCATATATAGGAAGTCCATCAATGCTAGGAAAGCAATTCGTGAACGAAACCGGATCTCATCAAGAAGCCGTGTTGGCAAACAGTTGAAGGGTCTACAAGACAGGCACAGCGATACAGTAGGGTCCCTTTTGCACAGGCTCTGTACAGACTTGAGAGGAGGTGTTTTATCGGATTCACCACCTATTAGTAGCCACCTCAATGTTCACTCTACCCCTGTTTTTTTTTTCCTTTTCTTGAAGATTTAGCAGCAGTTTACGTCTCGAAGCTAAAAGGAGCAAAAAAATGGGGTTCGCTGTCACAAGGAAGCGGCCCCACAAATCCAGTTGCCTGGTCTATCCACGACTGCAAAAAAAAAAAAAGAGCACCGATGAAAACCCTCACCATATACATGCTTTTCATGAAGACCACTGACAACTCGAATTAAACATGGCAGGAGCTAATGAATGAATGGCCTGGACAGACTAAGCGTTTGTTTATGAAGAATAAACAGATCTCTAGCTATGACAACTGCTATTTTATTCCATGGCCCCGAGCAGGAGGGCACCAACACGTTTTTTTAGAACTCCTCTCCACCATCATCTTCGGCACCCTCTGCAGAGTCGATTCCAACCTCCTCGTAGTCCTTCTCTAGGGCAGCCAAGTCCTCCCTGGCTTCGCAAAACTCTTCTTCCTCCATGCCTTCGAAGTCATACCAGTGAACAAACGCCTGCTTAGCATACATGAGGTCAAACTTGTGGTCGAGACGTGCCCAGGCCTTTGCAATGGCTGTTGTGTTTGACAGCTTGCACACAGCACGCTGAACCTTCGCGAGATCGCCACCGGGTACAACAGTCGGGAGCTGGTAGTTGATGCCAACGTGCAACACAAATTAGGTGTAGCTATTGAACACCCAAGAACGCACAAAGCCAAAATAACACACTGTAATACACAAGCTATTCTTGAACAAAAGCCACTTCTCAGATACGAAAGCTCTAGGGAATTCTTCTAGAAGTCAATTTGTTTTGAACTCTCTAGCAGTTAAGAAAGGAATCAATATGAAATTGTGCAG
Source organism: Rhipicephalus annulatus (assembly GCA_013436015.1). NCBI lineage: Eukaryota > Metazoa > Arthropoda > Arachnida > Ixodida > Ixodidae > Rhipicephalus > Rhipicephalus annulatus. The sequence goes on along the minus strand of WOVY01010943.1, from coordinate 186,600 downwards.
CAATTAAGGACCAAGAAATTGAAGTTTGATACAGAGCTCCCCGAAGAGATTCGCATCTTCAAGCAGCTCCTGGAAAATTGTTTCATTGCCAGTCATAGACGCTTGAAAATTTTGTTATTATTATAGTTTTTCAAGGAGAATTCAAATATGCACTCATTTTTTGTGTAGCTGCTATAGTTATTGAGTTACGCCATGCAGAATAGTAAAAAAAAAGAAATGTTCTGCGGGTACTCTTTCATGTACTTAACTTTCAGTAAAAGCATTGGCTCTGATCTTATTTGACTCTTGGTAGATTGAAAAGTCAAATATATATCCAGATATGTCACAGAAATAGTTTTGCCATGCATTCGCCACCCTCGTTTTTCCTCACGTTTCGCAGGCTTATCATGCGCGATGAACTTGTGATTTCGCTGCATTTTGTGAGTTTTTTATTGCGCAAGTGGAAAAAAGAAGAGTGTAGCCGAAAAGTTCGAAATTCTGATAGGCTCAACGCTTAGCGCACACATCGCGCACGTGCTTCATGAAGACATAAATATCGAAGAGCCCGTAAGAATGGTAGTGAATAGAGTGTAGTGCAGTGTAATCTAGAACGAAACCAAAACAAAATGCTCCGAATTATTTCATTCTCCCAACGGATGAATTCTTCAAAGCGAAGTCAACGCAGCTCTCCATCACAAGGGCCAGCCCGCTTCTGTTTTGGCACCTTTTTATATTGCGAGAAAAGCTATAGGGTGTTTCAAGAAATGTGTCCAATATTATTTGAAAATCACAGAAAGGAGGTACCTGCGGGCTACTTGCGGTGTTCCTTCTTTCTTTGCCAGAAGGCATCTTCAGTTGTGCACAAACACTAATTACGGTAGTAATTACAGAAAGACAATTAACTTTTTAAGCAGCAAAAATAGCCTATTGAGTCCAATATGTGAGAGAGTGTTAAAAAAGCAATAAGGTTTCCATTTTGTCGTTATGACTAGCGTTTCTTGCATACACTTTGAATGCGCATGTTTTATCACTGTAGCCTCTCAAACATCGATGCACTTGCAGTCGTGTCATCCTACTGCATATCATCATCATCATCATCATCAGCCTGACTACGTCCACTGCGGGACAAAGGCCTCTCCCATGTTCCGCCAGTTAACCCGGTCCTGTGCTTGCTGCTGCCACTTTATACCCGCAAACTTCTTAATCTCATCTGCCCACCTAACCTTCTGTCTCCCCTTGACCCGCTTGCCTTCTCTGGGAATCCAGTTAGTGACCAGCGGTTATCCTGTCTACGCGCTACATGCCCGGCCCATGCCCATTTTTTCTTCTTGATTTCAGCTAGGATATCCTTAACCCCCATTTATTCCCTAATCCACTCTGCTCTCTTCTTGTCTCTTAAGGTTACACCTACCATTTTTCTTTCCATTGCTCGCTGCGTCGTCCTCAATTTAAGCTGAACCCTCTTTGTAAGTCTCCAGGTTTCTGCTCCGTAGCTAAGTACCGGCAAGATACAGCAGTTATATACCTTCCTCTTGAGGGATAGTGGCAATCTACCTGTCAGAATTATACCTAATGTCATAATATACCTACTGGATATTCCAGCGTTTTAGCACCCATATGCTTCGTTGCATCTTCTGCATACCTTACCCGGTGATTCGATTCTACAAATATTATGTCTGTTAGGTCAACTATGCATCGTTTTCGTTTTATTTTGCTTTTTGTTTGATTTGCTGCGGAACATGAATTTTTTTATCTGCTTGATGTTTACCTGCGCCTGAGACTCAGTTGTGAGCATTTTGAAAAAAATACTTGCGTGACACATGTATTTAGTTAAATTGTATCTTTGAAGGTGCTGAACATCTGTATATATATATATATATATATATATATATATATATATATATATATATATATATATATATATATATATATATATATATATATATATATATGTCTCGAAAACTGAAATAGAAGTATTTTTCAATAAATAACAATACCACATGCTGCTGTCACTTCAACTACTTTGCCCGTTTGGGGAAACAGATTGTTTTTTTTTTTCAAAATTCAAGGAACAAGTTGCTATCCCCACCAACTCTTGAATCGTAATCTTACCCCCCCCCCCCCTCCTTCTTACCCGCGCCGCGCCGCCGCCGATCCGATGGACCCCGCGCCACTGACGCCCAGCCGCAGAAGGTGGAAACGCCGGCGCGCCGCCACCGGCAATATTGGTGCCGGTGCACAGATCTACTCGCCAGTGTGTCGCACCTTCCGAGCTGTGTGAAAAGGTGGGACATCACTCTCATAAGGTGACGCAACTCTGCATCACCACGCCCCTTCGAGATTTTTCTAGCGACCTCTCGCCGACCAACATCGGCACGTCTGAGGGGGTGAGTCGGCGCGCCCGAGGAGTTCCCTGATGTTTTTTTTTTTTTAACGCTGTCTTCGGAGGGCGAAAATGTCGCGCCCGGTATCGTCGCCATCACCGAAATTGGGAGGAGCGCGCTTTCTTAAGCGCTCGTTTGTGACAGATATGTACTGTCACAGTAAAATAAATGTACACAAACACTGTGGAGACACCTTTTTTATTATTATTATTCTGTTATTTGCAGCTCCTTTAAACCTGACTCACATAGATCATGTCTTGGAGCCATCCGCTGCTTCAGTTTCTTACACTTGGATCTTCAGCAAAGGTGAACTTTGCTCTGGAGCTTATCATAGTAAAATAATAGTACATAAACACTGTGGAGACACCTTTTCTTTTATTATTCTTCTGTTATTTGCAGCTCCTTTAAACCTGACTCACATAGATCATGTCTTGGAGCGATCCGCTGCCTCAGTTTCTTAGACTTGGATCTTCAGCAAAGGTGAACTCTGCTCTGGAGCTTATAGCGCCAAATGAGAGCACATAGTCCGCAGGTCGTCCTTTGGCCAGCTCTCTTGGAGGCCTAATGTAACATAAGCATTGTGAATGCTGAGCCTATTGCTTCCTCATCCTACTTTTTATAGAGAGCCTGCAAAAAGAGAGAGACCAATGAGTGCCCAAAAGAGCGGTGCCACCTTACAAATATTAAGGCATCACTCTCACTCCCAAAGACAGTACATTTGAAATTTAGGATGACATAAATAAAGCAATTGGAGACCGATTTCTTCCTAGAAGTGATGAAAAACCAGTTAAAAACAATTAGCCACTTTCAAATAAAAAGAACTTTCAACCCTTTCATTGTGAAAAGGTGTGGTACACGACGAAGATGTGGACAAAGAAAGACAACAGATCGTCCCGTCGACTTTCTTATTGTCTTTTTTCTGCGCCATACATTTTCAGGACTTATCACCAGCCAAGCCTATGCTTACATCCTGTCAATTTAACCCTACATAGACTCTCCTATAGTTCTTACACTGTGATATGAAAACCGACTGTGGTATATTGACATACACGACAAGGAAATCGTTGCGATCTTTTCTGCCCGAGAGTGGTACCCTCTGCCTTGCAGAACGGCCCTTATCTTCTCCATTAAATATGAAATAAATTTCGTCAAATTCAGGCCAGGATCTCACAGAGAAAGGTGAGACATATATGTCCCACTGACTCCTAAAAGTGTTTCAAAAAGTAGGAAAACACAGCCTCATCAAGGCATCATCTCACGATTGTGTCGACAGGCATTTTGATAATCAAAACACTGCTTTCGCTCTTTCCTTCGCTACTCTCTCCTAGTATCCTCGCTCAAAGCCGCTTTGCCCTCTCGCCCAGCACCCCCCTCCGTGTGCTTTTCCGCCCATCGCGTCTTTTTAGGCCTCTTTGACTTAACCCCCCCTCCCCTCCCACCCACACACCCACTATTTTTACCTCTCCCCTCTCCCCTTACTTTCCCTCCTCACTCTCACTGTCCCTTCAATTCCCTCGCGAGTGTATCGGTTGTGGTGTCCTCACATGACGGGTAGTTATCGTGCACTCTACACCCTGTTTTATTACCTTTTCGTCTTTTCCAAGCGAATCGTTCCCCCCACTCCTCCACTCTCACGTGGCATGCAGGTGCACGTGCAATGTCTGCGTACCTAAGAAAATGTTTGCCGCAAGGAGGTGACACACACGCAGGCAACACTACCAACAGCGAGGAGCGTGGACAGCCGCTGGCAGATTAACCGTTTGCTCGACCAATCGCAGCATGAATGCGATGTGCGTCAGAATGCCCTGCGCGTCACACGGAGGCCAGAAAGGCGCAGATAGAAGTAGGGATTGTTTTTTGGAATTTGTGGCACACCAATGGCCCGTAGTGCCGTCACGTGTGGCTTCGTTGATCATGATGACATTCTGCACATGATGCGCGTGTATCTGAAATGTTTGAAAAAATATCGAAGGAGATTTAGGGGCCCTTTAAGGAACTGCCTCATACTAGCACTAGATGGGCTCCCTATTTCCAATGGTGTCAGCGGTGGCCCAGGCCCACTAGGCCGTCAGGTCAGAGCAGCCAAGCAAGCCTGCGTACCAGTCCATCCGGGATGGGTAGAGTAAAAGGAATCAGGTTTGGAGTTTTTGGTACGCCCGTATACCATGAGAAAAATGTGAGAATTTTTTCTCAAAGTGTGGGCATTTCCCCATGCAAATGGGGTTAAAGTGTATATACTATTCCTACGCACAAAACAGTTTTCGTAATATGGCAAAGGAAGATTCACGCCTCTGCCTTCCAGAGGCCCCTATTGGCTTTTGGATATAGTATGTGACAGACAGATTCCATAAAATTGTATGACCTCCTTAAAGGTGTAGCTCAGAATTGATAGGGGTAAAGACGGTGGCTGCCCGCCGCGGTGGTATATTGGCTAAGGTACTCAACTGTTGATCGTTAGGTCGCAGGATTAGGTTAGGTCGCAGGAAATGCTGTAGGCCCATGTGCTCAGATTTGGGTGCATGTTACAGAACCCCAAGAGGTTGGAATTTCTGGAGCCCTCCACTATAACGTCTATCGTAATATTATGGTGGTTTTGGGACGTTAAACCCCACATATTAATAAATCAGAGTGAGCGGGCTGGCAGCGGCTGCCTCTTTACCAGTGAGGCCCGTGTGAGCTGGAGCTTGAATGCTCGTTCGGTGCACGTGGGTACCTGGGTAGTTGATGCTTTGCAAAATTTTGTAGGCCAAGGCTACGGCAGCTTTTAGAAATGTCACTCATCCAGCTTTCGCTGAGACTGTACTGCCCTTTCCACATAGTCCCTTTCCACGAAGGCACTGCTGCTGCTGCTGCTGCCGCCGCTGCCGCTGCCGCCGCCGCCGCCGCCGCCGCCACCGCCGCCGCCGCCGCCGCCGCCGTGGTGTAATGGCTAAGGTACTCTGTTGTTGACTCGCTGGTTGCGGGATTGAATCCCGGCTGTGGCTGCATTTGCAATGTAGGTGAAAAGCCTGTGTGCGCAGATTTGAATGCACGTTAAAGAACCTCAAGTGGTCGGAATTTTCGGAGCCCTACACGCGTCTCTCGTAATAATATGGTGGTTTTGAGATGTCAAACCACACATATCAATCAATAAATGAATCACACAACGCATGCCCTTTTGTAAAGTTCATGCAAGAAATATTGATAATGATTAAATATTGTGGACTTTTCCATTTCAGCCTATACAACCTGCTTCTAAAGTGCTCTGAGACTACTTTCTTCAGTGTTTTTCACTGCGATTTAGCTTATGCAGGTTTTTCTCTACTATAATCTTTCAGAGAACTAGTTCAATAAACATTGTTTTGATATTTATTTTGTCTTCACATGAAACAACATGCCACATGTTTCACCTCATTGGCTACTACTACTGAAAGCAGCCGAAAAAGTCTGCGGTATGCTTTAGTCAACACACGTTTTGATGCTATAGATAATACTCTCACGTTAATTTGAATAGAGAGGGTGCGATAGGAATCAAGTTAAAAAAGAAGGCACAGCATATCACGCTTGTCTAAGCCCTAAACCATAAATCTACCAGAATGAAAAAAAATATCAGTGATATTGTTTGCTGAGGAGACAGATTCATGCAGAATGCAATACCACTCTGGTATTATGATAATGGAGAATGTCAATAAACAAATAAAAAAGAGGGACTCTTGCCAAAAGCAGGTACAAGGAAGTGCCAATTTCTTCAAATTTTTCAGGGAAATTATTTTCAAAAAGCTTCGACAATGTCTATGCAAAACGAGCTATTGTGTATACAGTTGTAAATGCTTATTTATGCTGTGGCTACGCTATACCTTGATTAAGACGAAGCAGTGTATATATTTCTCCTAAATATGTTACTCTTGCTTTCTAAGACATTCAAATATGTTGCTATTGTATTCATTGCTTTGCCCTTTTGGCGAAAATGTGACTTTTTATGAAGCCCTCATAGTCAAATTTATGAAGAGTGTGCGGACACTGTCCTACCTAGTACGCAAGCGAGAGCATCCATTAGGGGGCGACTTCGTGACTTCTCACCCCCTATACTATGATAGACTATGCTATGCTTTATGCTCTCTACTCCTCCTAAGATCGCTCCTCACCCATGCTTCCCTTTCCCACCCTCACTCCCCGCGAAGCTATGCTGAGTGCTGCTTGGCACATATGCGGGTTTTGGGGCGCATACCTATAGAGGTTTTGCGAACACTTCACAGGAGAACGTTCCGCTGAATGAGCTATTCTCCAATGTAACAAAAATCGCTAGGCCTCCATAAAAAACCCAGCAGACTGTCACAGCGAAACTTGGAAAGGCGCAACTAATACACAGGCCGTTTTTTGTTTTGTGTGCAGAGAACCGTGGACAAGCTAAAAGTGCTGCCCTCACTAGTTCCCCTCCCCCTTATTCCCTTTTTTTTTTGTAGTGCTAGAACACCAATGTATTGCACTCATTTTAGAGTATGATTGCCTAGCAGGTAAATGCACATGAATATAGAACGAAGGAATAAGCAATTAGATCGACTAAAAAGGACTCAATGCTGATATACAGGCTCCTAGGAACCTGCTTACACTGGTGGAGCTGATCTTTGGCCTTCATTTCTGTTGTGGTGAGTGACGACTAAATAATATTGTTTTTTTTTTGTCCTCTCTATCACAGCCAAACAGACTTGTACCAGTGCAAGACAATGGCCCTGTTTACATTGCAGTGTGTTCACCTTTGCAGTTGGTAGATGTTGCAACAGCTGATTGTGCAAGGAAAATGCCAATATCGTCCTTGTACATTTTTCAACCATTCTTGAACATGTAATTTCCATTCAGAAGTGGCACGTACTTTAGTCACCTGACCATGTTTCTAAAATACCAATGAAAATTGCAATGTGAACCTTTTATTTTGTTTTTATACCTAGAGATATTCAGACTGCATGCAAAGCTTCTAAGATTAATATTCACCAAGCATATTGACTAAACCAAGTGTGCAAGGCTTCAAAGAACAAAGAGAAACTGCTAAAAAATTTCAGTCCATAATCAGAATAAAACTCTTTCAAGGCCATGAATTAAAACCATATTTAGCATCATAGTTAACAACAGCAGCACATTTTGGCACATATAGTACATGCTGAATGTGGGCAACAGCTCGTTATCCACAGGCTTTAGTAAATGTTTACCAATGTTTGTACATGTGGTCGTTCAGTTACAATGCTTATACATAGTAGTGTAATATGGTTGCACTAGAAAACAATAGATGCTCCATAGTGGAGTGGCTGCAGATGTTCATAGCCAGCCAATTTCGTGTTAAGCAGAATGGTGACGTGAGAAAATGCATGTGTTTCTTCAGCAAGGCCTGTGCAAAGATTTACTGTGCCACTTAAAGGTACCCCGAAACAGAAGTTTCTGCACCAAAATCTCTTGTGTTCCATTTTCCCACACACATAGGCATTTCGAACCATTTATTACTGGTGACTGTAATCCTAAATACATATGGTTTCAAAGTAAGCATGAGTGCCTGAATTCATGACACCTCGTGAACTCATTACCAGTATGATGAATTGAGTGGCTGCTGAGGCCCAATGTTACAATTCATCTACTCTACGAGTATGGCAGATAACAATGACATACGAATTTGCAGGATACCCAGCAAAGGCTATTGTCATTCACTTTTCTTGCTGTGTTCTTGAGATGATTTCTAGGTGGTGCTCACTGCTTATGCCAGTGGTGTTTTAAACACTGCAAAAAAGAAACAATCATAAAACAATCATTCAAATAGTGATGAAGATCGTTTTTTTTTTCTGAGGGAGATTGCAAAACAGGTGTCCAGCCAGCACCTGCAAATAAAAGTTCAGGAGAAGGCTGTACCTGGTGCCGCATCACCCGCATCATTTTAGTCTCTCAGCATGCTATGTCACTGCAGTTTGACCTGGCACATAGTACCGTAAAATCTCATTAATTCGAACTTCGAGTTAATTCACACTGACGCCCTACTTCTTCAACAGCCCGATGTATTTGAATGGGAAAAAACTCCCAATAATTCTAATGCATCGGTATCAACAAACAACGGTTAATTCAAACTGGGAGCCCCCTGGCATTCAGCCACCTTTGCAGAAATTGACCTAGAATGATTACTTAAATTACTCATTACTTAAGACCAGATTATAGGCAAATGCCTATTTTGTTCCTTGTGCTCCTATCCTGCCATTTTGATATATGAGCATGAATTAGAGGTTAAGAAGGGCTTTTATAGTGTTTTTATAGTGCCTATAAATGCCTATTTTGAGTGTTTGTGCCTAAATGCCTATAACTGCCTCTAAATGCCTATTTTCCAGATGAGCACGTATATGAGCGCTATTCAAGCCCAAATTTTATTGTTAAGCGTGGTGTGGAACCATTATTCATGTAAAAATGGCAGCATTGTTATTTCCAAACACTATAAGGTTCAACGAGGACAAAGCTGACATGCTGCGAGCGATTGCAGGAGGAGCGTAAGGAGTGCAAAAGATGCTATTTCTGCAGCCCAAAGTGGAAGAATGTCTCAGCGTCTGCAGGGGAAAAAGGAGAGAGAATGAAAGATGGGGTACGAAAATAAAAGTGACGTCTGTGGTGGAGGACGTGGCGACCAACTTCTACAAATGCCCAGTGCTTTGAAGAAACTGAAGAACCCCCCTAAAAACCTGGATTTTGCAAGGGGAAAGGAAGAGCAGGTTTTTCTGGGCAGCTGCGGGTAGCTTGAGAACGAATGGAAAACCATGGAGGACCACTCACGGAATACTGTTATTGATTCAGTGGTGGCGAAGGTTGCCAAATTATTACACTTTTTACAGCGAAGCCTGAGACAGGCATCGGCATGTTTACAATTAACAGTATATTTAGTATACATTCACCGTATGCTTAAATATGCTTGTTCCGAATGAGATTCTTTGTCATATGTCTTTAAGTGACAAACATGAAAAAATACAGAACAGCACTTCAAGGTTTGTCCTAAGCCATTACTCAAAAATTACAGCTGTAACAATATAAAATTAACTAAGATGAGAATTAATATCATTTTGTTGAATTGTACTGTGGTTAAAGCTCCTATGTCAAGCATTTCTTGCTAAACTCACATTCGAAAATGAATGCACCCAAACAGTCCTCTTTGTGCTATGGTAATTAAAATTTTATAATGTCATATCAGATATATTTTTCTAATAATTCATTTTTGTTAGTTTCATGACAGAATGAAATGGCTTATAAAAAGAACAAAGTGTGTTGTGTCAATAAAGGCGTATTTTCTTTGAGATCGTAACCCATCTGCTGTAGCGCCTTCAGCTAAAAATGTGGTGTGCACGCGGCTTTTGTTTTCCAATTTAGTTCCTAAGCGTCTCTTTCTAATTGACATAAGTTATAGTTAGACACTAGATGTTCCTGCATGCAAAATGAAAAGCATACCATGGCCATTTTTTTAATTAGCTAGCTACGAGCCACCAAAGCATGATGCGAAGAAGCAAGCTTGAATCCCTTGCCTCTCCTCCCATGTAGCCATCGCAAGCCTCAATGCTTCTGTGTTCTCTTCGGTATCAGGGCTGGGGAATCACATGACACATACACGAGAACATGCGTAAGCAAGGTCACGCGCGCATGACGTGCCCAAGCCTATTTGTGCATGTATGCCATCGGTGTTGTGTCATTTCGGCATTTTCTGTTGTGTATTACCCGTTTCTGTGGGATGGATCAGTCAGTGCGTGTACTTTAGGAGAAGCTGGCAAGGATCATGTATTGTGACCGCAATACGGCACGTCGCTGTGCTGAAACTGCGGTCAGAGACGACGCACCAAACACAAGCTAAGCATTGCCAAGGTTGGCGAAGGCACGATGCAGGAACGACGAGAAGACGAACGCAAGCAAAATGGGGTAGTAGTAGTTGTAGTAGTAGTAGTATATAGTAGTAGTAGCAGTGACAGTATGTGTGGTTTTACGCAAAAAACCACTATATGAATATGAGGGACGCCATTGTGGAGGTCTCTGCAAATTTTGACCAGTGGTGTTTTTTAATGTGCACTGACAGTGCACAGGGCACGGGCATCTACTTTTTTCATATCTATCTAGACGTGACCGCCGCGGTCACAATCGAACTTGCGCATTCGTGTCAGCAGCGGAGCACTCTATAGCGACTGCTCCACCGAGGCGGACGCTAAACGAGGGCCGATTAGTGAATAGCATCTCGAGGCTATTCAGAACAAAAACAAAAATAATAACAAGCTGAGATTCCATTTGCACGTTTTATTATTTTTCTCAGCATTCATTCATTACACTGATTTTGAAAGGACAGTGCAAAGCCACAGAGAAAAGACAGACATAGAGACAAAGAGTGCTGTTTTTCTTTTCCTTTTGTCTTTGCGCTACCTTTTCAAAATGATATGAAGCAGCTAGCCCAAATCAAAGTACTCCTCATTCATGCTACAGAACAGAACACACAAATTGCACCTGCCAAGTAGAATAATGTCACATGCAACACTCTTAATCGAGTACTGTTTAAAATGTAGAATATAATCAGGATATGGAACATTTTTCGTCTGTTTTTATTGATACAGCTACCACTTAACGAAGTTCTGATGAAGAGCGTACAGTATGTGACATCAGTCTACTAATGTCAATGTGAAGTCCACCAATTTCAACTCAATCTCAACGTAAAAACAAGACCATTCCTTGCTGTATGTCACTCCCTAGATCTTGGGGCGCACGCCCATGAGAAGGGCAAGTGGCATTCATTAGAAATTGAGCGTTTTTCCACGACATGTAATTTTTCAAATCTTAACATGATCCTGAGTGCCCAGGACACTATTACGCTTGTCAGCTCGAAATGCTCAAACCTAGTGAAGAACCCTTTAGGTTTTCATCGATAGGGGAGAAATTGGTCCTACACAATAAGACCTAGCAGGCCTCTCTTCTGGTGTATCAGTGGTCTGGTTATTTGCTCCTGCGCTGCCCTTCCCAGCCACAACGAAACGGAAGAGACCCATGAGAGTGTTAATTGAACGGTGGACCTTTGACGCACAATGCTAGACAACAAAACGAAGGACAACATACTGCGAATTGTGTAGGAAATGCATGCGTATGTTCAATCATTGGTACCTTTCTGGTATCTTAAATATTTTTTTTGCTTCTTGCCGTAGATACAAGTTACCCACGTCGTTGTTTTGGGATAATTCAATCTTTGTAGAAATTTATTGTGCCTATTATTATGATATTGAGGACTTAAAATGGTGTTTTACCTGCCTGTTTTTGGCACCTAAAACACACTTTTTTTTGGTGCCTAAAAATCCGGCCTCTACTCATTACTTCCATCTGTGCAAAATTGTAATAATTGATTTCTATCTATGCTTTTAAGTTTGTGAATGTAGTCTGTCTGCTGCAACTGCTGTATGGGTGGCACGACCCAGTGCGGCAATGTTTGCCTTTGGCAGTGTTCCTTAGGACAAATTTCAATATTGTTCTAAATAAACTAATAAAGAAAGACTTTAAATTTTGATTGCATTAACTCTGCCTTGTAAATGAATGTGTTTTGGAACACAAATAGCCTCGCATATTTTGGCACTTTGGCCCACTGCTCACGTGAATGCGTCTGTGCTTGTATGTGACGTATCCCTGACTAATCAAATTCTGTTCACTGTTGGAGCATGGACTTAAATTTATGACATGACCTGCCACAAGTGTGCAGTATTGCGTAATTAGCAAAATTTGTCCAGAGGTGCCTTTTATGGATTCTCGCCGCACTGTGCGATGTTCACTTCTAGTGACTGTCCGCTAATTTGAACTTTATAGTTCCCTTTCAGTTCGAACTAAGAAGCTTTTACTGTAACATTGCACCGCCACACTTTTGTACTAATTTCTTTAAATTTGAGTGGGTATTTAGAAGGGATCACTGATGCCAAAAATGTATCTCAACTAACGGTGCTGGCATTAATCATATACTGCAGTAGAGCATTTTCAATTCAGTTTAATGATCATGAAACAAATACTTGTTACGGCATAAAAGTTGCTAACACTTGTTTGTAAGAGATCCATTAAAGCTACCTCGCCAAATCAGCTGAACAACTCGGCTACCTGAATGGAATATAGTCATTAGTCGTGCTTACTTTACTTATCAGGCTGATAATAAATTGCTTGTACCTAAAGTAAGAAGAGTTTGGGGAAATCTACACAGGCAAATATTTTCAAGTACCTGTAGTCTGCATGCAAGGTGATTACGACAGTGTGCAGCTTCATATTTGGTGCGTGACTATCAGGTGATACCGTTGAATATCTGTGCTAGGTAGACAACGGTGAAGTTGCTAAATGATGTTTACTGCCTAAACATACGGAATCAAAATGCTTATAAAGATTGGCTGCAGCAGTCTATAATACAATGTATGGGTGACTGCTACTGGCCTTGGAATAACTGCGATTGGATTGTAACAGTAGTATTTGAACATTTAGTTGGTGGCAAGTGTCATCTGACTGTTTTCCAACGTGCTCCATGTTGAAAAAAGGTGTTTGAGGGAGCTCATCGCCAAATTTGCTTTTCTCGGACACCACTGATTGCCCAAGCTGAATTATGTGCCACCAATTTAGTAAGTGGTGACCTGTAATGCTTTAACATTGTGTAAGGCATCTGGCGAAAAGATTCATTTCAGCACAGCTGCAGTGAGTGTCGGGCTCTCGCTATCCACTCAACACCTGCTGGATACACGCTAGTGCAGCTGTAGTATCACCCCTCAAGACACCACTACAAAGCACAAGTTAACGCCAATTCTTCTCAGACACTCTGCTTGTCCACCTGCCTTTGGAGATCGTAGCCGGTGAAAAGAACACAATAAGAAAAGGTGGTAGTGTGGCGGAGCAAATTTTAATCACTTTATGCATTTGGTCTCTCTTGCCCGACAGGCCCCGCCACGGTGATCTAGTGGCTAAAATACTAGGCTGCTGACCCGCAAGTAGCAGGATCAAATCCCGGCTGGGACAATTGCATTTTCAATGGAGGCGAAAATGCTGTAGGCACGTTTGCTCAGATATGGGTGCACGTTAAAGAACCCCAGGTGGTTGAAATTTCCGGAGCCCTCCACTATGGCGTCTCTCATAATTATACGGTAGTTTTGGGACGTTAAACGCCACATATCAATCAATATCTTGCCCGACAGCGCATTTAGAGGAGCCTGACCCGTCGAGTGCCCTACAGTCGCCAGCAATGGCTGGCTCTTTGACAAGTTGAGCAGACAAAGCAGTTTCAAGGAGAGTATAATTATAATTGCTTATAACTGGCTTGATACACAGTATGTGGCTTCATTAGTGGTTGAACTCATTTAATGGTCACGTAGCCCAAATTCTTTGAAGATTTCAAAAACATTTTCAAGGTCCTTTTGAAGTCATGTGTGCCTCTTATCCTATTTGAAATTATACTCGTGAATGATGAGGCTAAATAGTCTAGTTATTATACCATATGCTGAAGTAGCACAATTTTCAGGCAGAGAGAGGAGACAAGAAAGGCACAACATTCTTGTCCCCTTTGTCCATGTCAAAAGTAGGCTACTTAACGACACAATATGATGATCAGTCACAAACTAACCCAGCTGTCAACCTTACTCACCTGTCTAGTGAGTTTCTTTTATATCTGCGTCTTTTTTTTCATTGGTAAAACCAATTGGAGTTCTTAGAACTCTGATACTTTCGAACTTTCACACCTTGCCATATGAGTGTGTGCTATCACTGCGGCATCACACTCCACGTACCTTTGCAAAAGACGACAGCTGGATAAACTGTTCAGACTCTAGACAAGCATGATTTCGTCTATAAGGCATGCTTGGATGTAAAAAAAATGCCAGGCCTGCGCGAAAGCACAACACAGTTACAGTGAAAGCTAGATGAGCGGCCTTTCAGAGCCTTTTCTAAACACTCATTAGGTAACTGCTGCAAGCAAACTTGCTAGGTACCCACTACAACATCATTAATAAAAATTTCTGGCTAGTAGGCCGGCATTCGCTACGTTATTTTTCCTCATTCTTGTGAGAAGCGTGGTACCTGCTAAACACTTGCAAGGAATTTGGTGCGGAGTGTTCATGCAGTGACTGACGGCGATAAGGAATTATGCCTGAAGTGGGTATGAGCCACAGTTAATAGATGATCAAGAACCAGCTTTTATAATGGGTTGGAGCATTGGACGCCCCACTCGCTACGCTATTCACATTATGTGATGCCTGGTTGTTTTTTTTTGCAATTCTAAAACTATTTGTTACTCATGTTAACGCGATTCCTTTCCCAACATCAAGCCTGCCTAAGGCAAGTTTGCGAAGAAGTTCTAAGCACCGGCATGGCTTACTTAGCTCAGTGGTAGTATACTGGGCTGGCACGCAGCAAACCTGGGTTTGAGCCCCACTGTGTCCTTGGTACTAGGGCTTTTTTTTTTCTTATTTCGTGCGGTGGTGGTTACGACCACGGCGGACAACTACCGCACCGTGTGTGACCCGAGTTGTGATCTCATAATAGCTTTCGCTGTAAATCAGCACAAAAATACAAAGACGGAAGAAGACTGCTGCAAAGTCGCCATGGTGTGTCATGTGATTAGGTTTTCTGCCTGATATGTGTGTTCGTTCTAATAAATTTTAGCTGAGAGTTCAGCGCCATGTCGTCCTTTCTTCCATCTGTGTGTAATTTTGCGCTGTTTTTACACCCAAGCATGAGCCACGAACTAGCAGAACTGTTGCTTTTATTGTAAGAGATGTTTCAGTGCACTAAAAAGTACTGTAGTGCACCAGAATAATGTATTGACAAGCCCAACTTGCCACTTTAATAATGAAAGATTACATTGCAGTCGCTGTTCTATTTGCTTTTTGGTTGCAGTTATGTTAAAGCGATTGAGATGCTATATTTTCAAGTTATTATAGCAGTTTACTCAGTTTATTATACTGAAGAATCAGATTCAAGCTGAAAGTAAAACTTTGAGAAGCAAAGGCTTTCTAGAGTAACTTGCAGGCTTTGGTGTAAAAGGACCAGGAAGGGATGCAACAGACGTTAGCGAAGCGAGTTGTCCAAACAAGCTTTCATATGTTGGGCTGTAACATGAATAGAGGGAACATTTATATAGCTGAAGCCTTCTTCAGAGCATAGCTTGGTGGGCTCTTAGGGTTTCATGGACTACTAGCTTACTGGGCCTGGTCCAAGGCCATCACTAGGCTCTAAAAGTCAAATACAAGTTGACTGAAATGGCAGTAACACGTTTGGCTTCCCCGCCGTGCACGTGCGCTGTGAAGCACATGGTAAAAACAAATACCAATTGACCAAAGTGACATTCACAAGTTTGGCCTCAGTGCTCTGTATGCGTGCTACAGAGATGAAAGGTGTTCTTGCAGTATCTCTTAATGCCTTTGAAGCAATAACTTTTTTTAAATAGGGGCTATTGCAGTTTCACAAAGGCGTACGTATGTTTCAATGCATGTGAGGCCCATTACAATTATACCAACGTTATTCTCTCAATCCCAAATGACCAATGCGAAACAATTTAATTTCGCCATTCCAGCATATCAGCGTAATAGGATTCAGCACTTTCCTGCTTAACTACATGGCAAGCCTCTTGGAAAGTGGTCTCGAATCTCGGCAGCATAGCTCTATATTATCATGCTGTCTGACATGAAAAGGCATTTCCGACTGTTACATATGAGACAGCGACTAGCAGAACAGAGTGCAACGTCAAATAATAGAGACATCAGTTTGCTTGTTGTCGCAAGGCAGTGCATTGCAGCCTGCAATGTCTGTCAATCAAGCAGTCAGAGGTTGACGAAATTGCGACGGGCACCGGTTCGTGTACTACGTTGTTTATCGATCGAGCAAGTGCAGTTACTCTGACGTTGA
Organism: Rhipicephalus annulatus; assembly: GCA_013436015.1. Taxonomy (NCBI): domain Eukaryota; kingdom Metazoa; phylum Arthropoda; class Arachnida; order Ixodida; family Ixodidae; genus Rhipicephalus; species Rhipicephalus annulatus. The sequence goes on along the minus strand of WOVY01010943.1, from coordinate 170,365 downwards.
CGAAATCGTTACGGGGCACCAGCTCGTGTACTACGTTGTTGACACGAAAGCTGCACTTTTACGAGGACAATGCGTAACGAAATGTACTTCCCAGTCACGCCAGAGAACACCTGTCAGGCCTCGCCAACTGCCGAAGCGGCGTTCCAAAAACTTCCGCTAAGACGTAACGACACTACCATAGAAAAATTCTCAGAAAACGTCTGCAGCGCATACGTAGAGCGAAAACATTTGTTGGCAACATTGTGGGCATTGCCAAGATTTGAAGGTCTCGTCCATTTCTTCTGGTAACTGCCAAATCGAGGTTGCCAAGCTCAGTTTCGTATACCACAATAAGGGGCACAACGATGGTTTCACATACCGTGTAACATAAGCCTATCGAGGTCACAATAAACGCGCACGGTGTTACGATCGGCCCTGAGGAGCCAAGCAGGAAGTGTTTGGGGGAGAACCGGTTCTTGACCCGCGGTGGCGGCCACCCCCACCTCCCCATTCGGGTTCCTCCTCGCCGGGAGAGCTACGGGGTCTGCTGTGCGTTCATGACCATATTTGGTAACATTTTGGGGCGCCGGGACCATATATGGTGTTGGGTTGTGCCACTCCTTGTGTTGTGAGAGGTGTTTTCCCCTCCCTAGTGGCCGAGGTGCCGGCGACACCGTATTGGCTGACGATGCGGACAAGACGCCCAGTGTCAACAACGTGGCGCTATAAAATGCCGAAGACGTTTTGTATCGCACGCACTCTTCTCTCTTTGGGTCAGTTGACCACTTCTCCACATGTAAATAAATCTCTGTTGTTCGTTCGGGCGCTTCTTCTCGCTGAATTGTTGGACAATGGATCCTGCGACGGGGCCAGCTACCGAAAACGAGACCGGCAGGACCCGGAGTCCCAACAACTGGATGGCAGCGGCGGGATGCTGATAACCCCGAAAGCGACCACTGGACGGAGTGAGCCCGAAGTTCAACAACAGGACGACAGGAGAAGGATTACACGAGCTCATCGACTTCCAAAGGGAATCGAACGGCACTTCTGAGAGGCACGACGCCGGAGACATGACTGCGAACTGGGTGAGTGCCGGCTTTCTCTGTTAAATTTTACCAGGCATTTACTCTATGTGTTAAGTAAAAGCTGGTAGAGAGGGGCTGTCTTGGTCATTGGGTTAACAGGTAACTTGCGTCAGGCAGAAATTGTGTGATAGCTTGGTTAAGCTCTTTCTGTCAGTGGCGTCAAGGTTAACAGTGACAGGGCAGGATTCCGTGTAAGAGCTTTTGAAGCTTTATTTGTAGACTAAGTTAACGGAAAACTTGAGGCAAGGCAGGTATCTAGAGCTGTCGTTGCCGTCAAGGTTAATTAGTTGCAGGACAGGAATCTTTGTGGAACAGAGACAGCGGTACTGGAAGCAGCCATGAATCTGAAATCCCTGCGAAAGTCCATGTTGTTGCTACTTGCAAGGGAGTTGAATCTGGAGGTGTCGGACTCTCAAAGAAAGCCAGAGCTGATAGAGGCGATTCTCGCATTGGGGGCGGAGGATGACGAGCTGTCAGAATGTGTCGAGGAGATTCAGGAGAGGCAAGCGGCAGAGGCCGAACGAAAAGCGGCCGCGGCCGAGGCCGAAGAAAAGGCGGCGGAGGCCAAAAGGAAAGCGGCAGAAGCCGAGGCAGATAAGATGCGAAAGCACGAGCTTGAAATGAAGCGCCTCGAGCTAGAGATTAGCCATAATAGTAGAGCAGGAGGCAGCGAGGCATCCGGTACCGCAGAGCGGGTCAGGTTCAAAATGACGGACCTAATGAGATCGTACAAGCTAGGGGAGGACATTGGGCTGTTTCTCGTCAACTTTGAGAGAACTTGCGAAAGGCAAGGTTTCAGCCAGAATACATGGTCTCAACGCTTGTTGTCCCTACTTCCGGGGGAGGCCTCAGAAGTAATCGCGCGCCTCACGAAAGAGGAGGCTGACGAGTACAGTGAGGTAAAGTCGAGCCTTCTCAAGAAATACAGGTTGTCAGCGGAAGGTTTCAGACAAAAATTTCGCAACGCCGTAAAAGAGAGCAATGATTCGTACCCGGAGTTTGCTTACAAGTTAATGGCCAACATGGGGGAGTGGCTGAAAGAGGCAAAGGCGTATGGGAATCATGACAAGGTGCTAGAGTGTATCGGTCTGGAACAATTCTATCAAAGGTTACCAGAAAAGGTGAGGTTCTGGGTTCAGGATAGACCAGACGTGAACACCGTAACAAAAGCCGCAGAGCTCGCTGAAGAATTCGTTACGCGCCGCGCCCTCGGGGCAAACAGCGAGCCTAAAAGGGAAAAATTCCTACGTCCGAATAAGGCGCCGTTTAGAAAACAACCGACAAGTCTCGCACAAAAGGGTGAGGAAAACAATTCATCTAACCATGGGGCGTCGGGCGAGGCAAGCAAAAGGAAATTTGAGGCGAGAAAACCGGCTGCTTGTTTCAATTGCCACGAAACTGGGCACTTCGCGAAAGACTGCCCGAAAGAAAAGGTGGCCTTTTTATCTATAAATGAAGCCGACGAGAACATGAAGTTGTTAGAGCCCTATATGTACGACCTTATCGTGAACGGCAAGCAGTGTCGGGTTCTTAGAGACTCCGCAGCCACTATGGACGTAGTTCATCCGTCTTTTGTTCAGTCCGGACAGTATTCAGGAGACTGTGCCTGGATTAGACAAGCCGTAGAAGCAAACAGTCAGTGCCTTCCCGTAGCTAAAGTTGTCCTTAAAGGCGCATTTGGAACATTGGAAACAGAAGCCGCGGTATCGCCATATCTACCCCCTCAGTATCCTTACTTATTTTCAAATAAGTCAGATCAAATGCTGAAGGAGAAAGGTCTAACGTTGGGAGAACGCATAGTGCAGGCACTGACTAGATCAAAGGCACGTGCGCTGGCTGCGAGGGCAACATTCACTGAGGCAAACAAGCCTCAAATCGACAACGGGCCTGGTTGCGAGTTGGACACCACGGAAACAAATCGACTTGTGCGAGAACAGGCTGCAGAAGCCGTAGTCGCGGAGGCAACCATTCCTAAAGGCGACGTTGAACCTCCTCCCGAATTGGAAGGGGTCAATTACGCCTCGTTGACCGAGCAAATAGAGAATGCCATTGCTCCCAAGCCGATTCCTGGTAGTACAGAGGATAGCACAGAGGGTGACACATTCCAGGTACTAGGAACTACAAAAGAGTTGTGTGTCATGCCAACTTCGGATAATTTCAGTCGGCTGCTGCAGGTGAGCCCCGCTTCATTAATAACCGAACAAAAGGGTGACCCAACGCTTAAGCAATTCCAGGACAGTTCGAAAGAGGGAATCGCCAAACGAAATGTGAGATTCCAAGAGAGGAGCGGCATACTCTATCGAAAATATCTAGATAGGCGAGGAGTAGAATTTGACCAGGTAGTCGTACCTCAGGCGTATCGTCAGGATTTGCTTAGTTTGGTGCATGGAGAATCATGGTCAGGCCACTTAGGCGTAAAGAAGACGAAAAATCGTCTCTTACAGGAATACTACTGGCCTGGAGGCTTTAAAGATGTAGAGAGGTTTGTAAAATCTTGCGATGTGTGTCAGCGAGTGGGTAAGCCGGGAGATAAGGCGAAATTTCCAATGAAGCTGGTACCCGTAATCACGGAACCCTTTCGTCGGTTGGTAATTGACACAGTAGGTCCTTTGCCCAAGACAACTTCAGGCTACCGTCACATCCTGACCTTAATCTGCCCAGCTACTAAATTTCCAGAGGCGGTCCCGCTAAAAGAGCTAAGTTCCGTCGAAGTAGTGAACGCACTTCTGTCCGTGTTTGCCCGGGTAGGCTTTCCTGCCGAGATACAATCAGACCAGGGCACCATTTTCACGAGTGCCTTAACGACAACCTTTCTAGAGCGGTGTGGCGTGAAATTATTGCATAGTTCAGTCTACCATCCGCAGTCGAACTCGATAGAAAAGCTTCACTCCGTGATGAAGCGAGTGTTAAGAGCCTTATGTTTTGAACGGAAAACTGACTGGGAAATGTGCTTACCTGCAACGATGTTTGCACTAAGAACTGCACCACATGAGACAACAGGGTTTACGCCAGCGGAACTTGTTTACGGCCGCAGACTGCGGTCTCCTCTTCGTATGCTGAGAGAGTCGTGGGAAGGTCAGGGTGATGATCCTGTAGTAGTGGAATATGTCCTCAACTTATTGGATCGTCTAACAACAGCCCAAGAACTGACCGAGAGTGCGATGACCAAAGCACAGCAGAAGGCTAAGCTTTACTACGATCGGACCGCTAAAGCACGACACTTTGCTGTAGGAGACAGGGTCATGTTGTTGAGGCCCTCCCAAAAGAATAAACTTGAAGTGCAATGGGTCGGCCCGGCCGAAATTACTCGAAAATTGTCTGACACCAACTATATGGTAAAATTACCAGGAAGTCGTAAGGCACACCAGGTGTATCATAGCAACTTACTCAAACCCTACAAAGAGAGGGAAGCCATCGTGAACATGACTTTAAATGTTCCGGAAGAGGTTCCGGCAGAAATCCCTGAATTAGCTCCCGAATCGGACGAAGTCCCGATCGAGAAAAGAGTTGAGGATTTAGTATCAAAGTCACAACTAACAACGAAGCAGAAGCAGGAATTGCGTGGTCTTTTGACCGAGTTTCAGGACAGATTTGTAAGCGAGCCAGGCCGGACATCCGTCCTCACTCATGACATAGAGCTTACCTCGTCGGAACCGGTAAGATCTAAGACGTATCGGGTGTCACCTCGCCGGCTTGAGCTAATAAAAGCAGAGGTTAACAGGATGCTGGAATTGGGTGTGATTGAGCCGTGTGAAAGTGATTACACTTCCCCGTTAATTCTCGTGGAGGTACCCGGCAAAGATCCGCGTCCTTGCGTAGACTATCGTAAGTTAAACCTCATCACCAAGGATCAGACATACCCAATTCCCCACATTGAGGAACGCGTCGAGAGGGTAAGCAGCGCGCAATTTATCTCAACGCTAGACCTAGTGAGAGGTTACTGGCAGGTGCCGCTCACCGAGAGGGCGAGCCGGTATGCTGCATTTATTTCACCATTGGGGACATTCCGCCCTAAAGTGTTGAGTTTCGGCCTAAAGAACGCGCCTTACTGTTTTTCCAACTTAATGGATAAGGTTTTGCGTGGTCAAGAGGACTTCGCATTGCCTTACTTGGACGACGTCGCCGTGTTTTCCTCGTCCTGGCCAGAACACTTGACGCATTTGAGAGCAGTACTGACACGCCTACGCGAAGCAGGTTTAACGGTAAAGGCGCCCAAGTGTCAGCTAGCACAAGCAGAGGTACTCTATCTCGGGCATGTTATCGGTCGAGGGCATCGCCGTCCCTCTGAAATGAAAGTGGCAGCTATCCAAGACTTTCCCCAGCCCCGAACGAAAACCGATATTCGGGCTTTTCTTGGAATAGCTGGTTACTATCGTAAGTACATCCCTAGATATTCCGACATTGCCAGCACTCTTACTGACGCGTTGCGCAAGACCGAGCCCCAAATGGTCGACTGGGATGAGGAGAAAGAAAAGGCTTTCCGCGTTTTGAAAGCGGCCTTGTCGAGCCAACCTTTGCTTAGTTCACCGGACTACTCGAGGCCTTTCATAGTACAATGCGACGCTAGTGATAGAGGCATGGGGGCAGTTCTTAGTCAAAGGGATGAGGGGGATCAAGAGCATCCCGTCCTATATGTCAGCCGGAAACTCACCCTTCGCGAGCAGGTTTACAGCGCTAGCGAAAAGGAATGTGCGTGCTTGGTTTGGGCAGTCCAGAAACTGGCTTGTTATATTGCCGGAAGCAAGTTCATTGTGGAAGTGGACCACTGTCCTCTCACCTGGCTACAGACCATGTCCTCTAAGAACGGCCGCCTGCTGCGTTGGAGCCTCGTTTTGCAACAATATACGTTTGAAATACGCTACAAAAAGGGTGTACTCCATGGCAACGCTGATGGCTTAAGTCGATGCCCCTGACGCGAGAGGATGTCTCGAGAACTCTGGCATTTTTTTTCCTGACCTAAACAAGAGCTAGTGATTGTTTTTTTTTACTCTTTTAGGTGTACTTGTTTTAAAACGTTGAAGACACGGCTATCCAGGGTTTCGGGTTCGGTGTGCTTCCAGTGTTGTTGTTTTGTGTCACCTTAAAGTGTGAGTAACATTTTGAATAAATTGTGTATTTCCTTTAATATCAGTTAAAGGGGAAAATTGCCTGGTGGAGTTTGGCGGAATTGTCCGGCGCTCACCGGCTGAGTAGTTGTGTTTTCATGTGCGTATGTGACGTCTGTTGAGCCCACAATGAAGCAGGTGTTGCCCTCTACTTCATCAAAGACGGTCGTCACCAAACCGACTGCCGGCGCTGATCTCTCCGGACAGTGGCTGCAAACCTCAGCCCATCGAGATCTTCACCCCCCCGCGCGAGAGACTGTTACGATCGGCCCTGAGGAGCCAAGCAGGAAGTGTTTGGGGGAGAACCGGTTCTTGACCCGCGGTGGCGGCCACCCCCACCTCCCCATTCGGGTTCCTCCTCGCCGGGAGAGCTACGGGGTCTGCTGTGCGTTCATGACCATATTTGGTAACATTTTGGGGCGCCGGGACCATATATGGTGTTGGGTTGTGCCACTCCTTGTGTTGTGAGAGGTGTTTTCCCCTCCCTCGTGGCCGAGGTGCCGGCGACACCGTATTGGCTGACGATGCGGACAAGACGCCCAGTGTCAACAACGTGGCGCTATAAAATGCCGAAGACGTTTTGTATCGCACGCACTCTTCTCTCTTTGGGTCAGTTGACCACTTCTCCACATGTAAATAAATCTCTGTTGTTCGTTCGGGCGCTTCTTCTCGCTGAATTGTTGGACAATGGATCCTGCGACGGGGCCAGCTACCGAAAACGAGACCGGCAGGACCCGGAGTCCCAACAACGGTTTAGGCTGCCTGTGTAAGAAACGTATACAAGTGAAGTGCAGCATCTCAACTGCACCAGCACGGGAAGGGCACTCCTGACCAGAGTAGGCATATCCCCCCACTCAATACTGCATCTGCATGAAAGAGGGGGTACCACCTCACTCTGATGCCAGAAATAAACTACTAAGATTTGCACCCATACGAAGAAGCATGCACTTCAAACGCAGAAAGGACACAAATCACGTGCTCCCCCCCCCCCTTTTCACACAGCTTTTGCAATACACCCCCACTGAGGCAGGATACACCAGCAATCACAGACATGGGGGTGCGAGTGCACAGTTGTGTCTGCTGAAGAGAGGTCGCCCATGGTACTGTGTACAACAGATGAGAACAGGTTGCAGATATTCTCTGTCACGATGGTCCTGGCCGAGACGAAATTCTTCCAGGAAGTCATGGCTCTAACATTTGTGATGGGGCTGGTGAAACGCTCTTTACACATGCAGGCCCTCAGTAGACGAAGGGTGCACCTGCTGGCTCTCAGCGTGGTGAACAACCAAACACTCACCTTAGAAACATTGAGGAATTCTTACTTCAGAGGTAATGCCAAGGGAATACGTGTTCTAGGCCATGCCTTTGTTACGAGTCGCTCTGGCAAGTCGTAGTGGAGGAAATTTCTTGTTTTGGCTTCAAAAAAAAAGCAACTGTTGGGGAGCTGATAGTGATGCTTGTGCTAGCACTTCAAATGTCCTAACTTTCATGAAGGCTTCTTCACAGTACCGTCGAACCCCTTTATAACAGACACTGATATGAGACAAATAAGCGGTGGATACATTTCCTTCTTCATTTTCAGAAGCTGTTTCTGCTAGTACTCGTACTATTGCTTGCAACAAAAAATACCAAGAACCTCAGTTCTGGGATGACATTGGCTTCATTAAGTCGCCTCAGAAAAAAAGGATAACCTCTATACGAAAGTTAAGAGACAACCCTTCAATAGCACCTTGATACTCCTCTACAAAAATTATTTTAATACTCTCTACTCTTGGTTAAAACTTGCCATGAAAGGCTATTATAATGAGGAATTTAAAAAGAACAAAAATAATCCTAAAGAACAGTGAAAATTTTTCAACAAATTCTTAAATTCACCCACAATCAATTCACCCATCATGAAAATCGCTCACCATAATGCTACTCAGTGTCACTCTGACGACGTTGCTAATGCATTTTCCGAGTATTTCAGTTCGCCATCCAATTTTTTGAAAAATGTTCTTTCACCTAGTTTGCCGCGTTTACCTCACTCACTTTTTCTTTTTCCCTCTTCCTCTGACAAAATAGAATCTGCTATTCGTAGTCCTAAAAATATTTCTGATGGCCTAGATAACATTTGCAAACACCATTTAAAGTTGGTTGCTCATACCATTTCTCAGCCCTTCACTCATATAATCAAATTTTTTCTAAAGGTTCTTTTCCCAACTCATTAAAGTGCACAAAAATTATACCAATTTTTAAGAAAGGCAATAAATATGATATTAAAAATTATAGACCTATCTCTATTCTTTCATCATTAGATGAACTAATTGAACATCTGTTTGTAAAGAGTCTTAATGCCTTACTTTCCAAATTTATTATTACAAAACCTTCCCAGTTTAGTTTTTGTCACGGAAGCTCCATTAATCATTTTCTGCTTTCTTTGACAATTGATAGCGGCAACTTCTCAGGTTGTCTTTTTGGATTTAACTAATGCCTTTGATACGCTCGAACATTCCATTCTTTTCAATAAGTTGGAATCCTACAGTATCACTGGACCACCTTTTAGTTTTCTGAAAAGTTGCCTGTTTAACCAAAAAAATGCAGTCTTTGCAGGTAGCTCTTACTCTAACACTAAGATTGCTAATCAAGGTGTTCCAAAGAGGTCCATTCTTGGTACCCTCCAATTTATTATTTATATTAATGATCAACCTAATGCATATCCTCTACACAATGTGTTTTATATGCCGACGACAACACAGTATCATGCAAGGCAAAATCAGTTCCACCTTTAATATCGAAACTAAACTCTGTACTCAGCGATGTAGTTTTATGGTGTAACAGTAATGACCTAACTATAAACCCCTCTAAAACTCAGTTCATGATTTTCGGATCTTCTCAGAAACTTTTGTTAACTCCTGCTACTATGAGTCCTAATATTATCTATGCTTAGGATACCGTTTCCTTTCTCGGTGTACGTTTAGACATAACTTTCAATTTTGATCTACACTTGTTAGACATAAAGAAAAAGACTGCTTTTGATATTTATACATTAAAGCTAGGGCATATTTCTTTACTAATGCATTATGACTCTACTTCTCATTTATCCAGTCATTTTAACTATGGCATAACTACTTTGGCAAACACCTATCGCTCATACATTTCATTCGTACAACACATACAGAACGAAGCCATTTGCATTATCACTTTCAGCCCTCGTTCGAACGCCATTTGATTACTTAGACAACATAATATTCTCTGTATTAGGAAGTTATTCATACTTCATTGCACTTGTTTGTTTTTGAATATAATTATCTGTTGCCTACTCGTTGACCTTAACTGCGACTTACTAATAAACGCTAACCGCACAGTTAGTATGAGACAATTACCGTCCTATTGTGTGTAGCCCAATAAATGCGGCTGATGCAGAGCGTGGAGCCAGCTCCCGACCCGTCAACGAACGAAGCTGATTATTTCCGCGAAGGCGAAAGACCCGAGCACGAGAAAGAAAAGAGACTCCTTCGTCCACACAGTTCACGAGCAGAGCCGTCAAGGTCACCCCCGTCTGGGACTAGAAGAGCAAAGCTTACTTGGAAGAGCGTCTTGCAAAAAGCAGGCCAAGCGCCGCTGCCAGAGTTTAAGTCATTGTTGGCATACACGCGTGCCATTGAGAATGACGCAGGGACACGACCACTGGGCTGTCAGAGACATGATGGTGGCACACAAACGAGCTTATCCCCCCCCTTATTCGTCATTACCGACTGTTGTTAGGATGGGGGGGCACCTCGCTGTCGCGTGCACACTTGGTCTGCGCACAGGGCCTCACTGGTGTACTCACCGCTCTTAAAGAGGCATCTATGAAGCAACATATAATGAAAGAGCCGACGGGGCTCGAGCGTGAAAATGGCTACCGACGGAGGTCGACCTGGTATAAGAGAGTGCGAGACGCGGAGAACCTATACCCTCTTGTGTTGTACTTCATAACGTGATATTCCCCAATGCAGTGCCTGTTATGAAAGTGTTCTTACGATTGGTTGTTGCGATGCGAGACCAATCGTAAGAACAGGCTTGTGTCGAGACCCTTTGTTCAACTGAGGGTTGAAAAGAGGATTTTTGAATGCGAAATAGAGAGCGAAGGTTCAGGCTTGGACTGGGGCAGACGCCTGAGGCTGCAATAAAGCGTCTCTTCACCAGACTACGGCTCTTCCTTCGCGCTGCCACCGTGCACTCGAGTCATCGGGGGGACCCATTCCGAACCTCGAACATCATCTTTTCTTAGCTAGTGTAGAAGCTAGTCGAGGAGGAAGAAATTAACTGGCGCAGTCAACATGGAGTGGAGAACCCACAGCGAGGGAGGTGCTAAAGTCTGGGAAGCTGACAAGGCGCTCACCGCTTTTGGTACTTGCTGGAGCGCTGCGAGAAGTAGCGTCAAGACGCAGGCTGCTTTAGGACCTGTTGGCGTGCGGCCAGATGCAGCATTGGCATTCAGCACGAGCCTGCCGGTCAACGTTGGAGCCGCGAGTTGGGAAGCGCAAGAGCGCTGTGCATCGGTAAACGAGAGCCGAGCAAAAGGGACAGTCGGCGCGGCTGACTTCAGGCGACAGAGGTGGTCCGGTTGAGCATCAAAGTATTCATCGCTACCAGCATTGGGGACGAGACGGACGCCGTTCCTACCAACGGGGTCATCGGGCGACGCATCACTGCAAGGTGAGGCCTGCTCTGTGGACTCTCGAGGCCCCCAATTTTTTTTTACTTAAAGCACTTGCGTTCAGGCACACTGTGGGAGACGGCGGACTCGTATAGAGATGCGATAGAAGGAGACAATGTTAGTGAATCGGATCGCACCCGCGAGGTGAGAACTAGAGAAGATGAGGTTGTCGCATGCTTCACGGGAGAATCCGGACAACCGGAATCAGCAGAGTGGAGGTTCAGGCTTCGACCCGGGCAGACGCCTGAGCCTGCAATAAAGCGTCTCTTAACCAGACTACGGCTCTTCCTTCGCGCTGCCACCATGCCCTCGAGTCATTGAGGGTACCCATTCCGAACCTCAAACATCTTCCCTCCTTAGCTAGTGTAGAAGCTAGTCGAGGAGGAAATTAACTCCCACTCTACTCCAAGTATAGCCTTTAGGTAACCTGTATGAATTAAAAAAATAGATTATATCTTCTATCTCCTTACGATACTTTCTTTTTGAATTAAGTCTATCAATTGTACTGTTATAGTTGCATTTATTACTGTTTTATCGCTTCGCTATTCTTTTACAGTTTTATAACATTTTTCTATTTACACTACATTGACTTGCAATTTGCCCTAATATTTTTTATGCTTTGTTTTACCGTGGATACCCCCACAGTCTTCGGACTGTGACCCTAGTCTGCAAAATGTCATTTCATGTATCGCTACTTTGTTACTAATAAACTTCAAACTTAGTTCCGAAAAAAAAAAAGGGCAAGCAGACACCAGTCTACCTACAGTAAAATGGGTTTTGATAAAAAAATGCATAAGTGGTACCCCGCTTATAAGAGACATCTCATATAAAAGACAAGAACTGCTGCCCAGAGCATGCCTTTTATAAAAGGGTTCAGCTGTATATATAACTAGGAATTTCATGCAGTCTAGTATTTTGTTCAGGAAGGCCTGCATGCTTGTTTCAGAGCTTCCTCAGTCTTGATGGTGGTGCAAGAAAATGAAAGTAAAAACATTACGGTCTAAACTACCTTAAGTTTACAAATTATGAGGGTGATATTGCAAAATGCTAAACTTCACCCCCTCAAGGCTTTGAGCAGCAACTTGAGGAATTCAAATTCTAATTATGCTTACCCTTTTTAAAAAAGGAGTAATCTAGTGCAACGAAGGTTTTACATAATTTGTATACTTACCCTACGTTCACTGCATTTTTTTTATGTGCATATCTCAGTGATTACAATTTCCGCTTAGCAGGACTTCTGACATCATGAAGTTATAACGAAACTGCATTCTTGTTTCAGGTATAATGCAAAGTGACAAAAATGTCTCAATAAAACAAGACCACTGGAATAAAATATTAATGCAACTTTATTTGAACACACTTAACTAAAAACTGAAGTATAGTAAAAATTGCAGTAGTATTCTCAGGAAGAATATTCACACATCACAGCACTGCTGTGAACCATGCAAAGACTGGGGCTTAGAGTCCTTGCTGTTGCATAAAGAAAAATATCACAGTAAGATTGGACTATTCAGGTACGTTAAAGTTAGGCACTGTATCTAAATACAGGAACTTCAACAGCATTTAAATGCAACACAAATAAAAACGAAAAAAGACAGGGAAAGATGTCTGGAATAATTTCCAGCTATCAGTACAATCGCCTTTTCTTTGGTTCAGGTTCTCCCTCTTCCTTCAGTTGAATAAGTGATTCAGCTGGCTGGTGCTTTGGTGCCAGTTTCCCTCGAGCCCTTTTTCCTCGCTTTTCTTCTAAAGCTGCTACTTCTTGTGGTCCTGGCCCTTCCTTCACCTGCAGTGAAGGTTCGTCCTTGGGTTCACCTTTTAAAGGAGCCTGGCCCTGTATGCTGCACAAGATCAAAACAGATGAGAGTATTCAGCTAGGATCATAAGTGGGGCTATGTATTTCCTTGACACCTTTCTCACACCAAAACCAGTTCAAAACCAATTAACCTATTAAGGACCATGCAGGAACTATTGGTTGAATTTCATTGAAAGTTTACATCATTGTCAAACTACAGTATACAAAAGCAGCTATGAATTTTTATAGAGTTACATTCAATTCTTTAGCAGTTATGATATTGTACTTTGGAAAGTATGCTGGGCTCAGCCATAGCAATGAGCAAGCAAGCTAGGCTTTTTCCAAACTAATACCAAAGTTACAGTTTCGTTTGGGGAAACAAAGAATGGCCAGTCAGTAGACTGCGCCTGACGAAAAGGGAGGATAATGAAAAGCGGCAGCACAGACATACTAAGCCGTTCACCTCTGCACGCACTTTTGTTGCCAAACCCCGTCAGCTTTTGTCGACAGCACCTGTGCTGGTAAGTCGCCCGCACAGCAGAAGCATTCTCACTGTGAGCCGGAGTGAGAAACAAGTTGTTCCTGTTGCGACACAGCTCCTGACAGGGATAATGTGGAGGCGTGCTGTCAAAATATGTGTGGATAGACAGCAGCATCGTGTGTACTAACACCACACAGCCGACCGGCTGTCTAGCCAGGCTCGTTGTCGCGCAATGAATTTTCAAGCTGTTTGTTGACGAAATGACAAACTTTTTGTTTAGCCGATTTCTTGGATGATGAGAATAGCAAAGTCTGCGAACACAGAGGCGGTGAGATACCTATGAGGAAAGGGGAGTTGTTTGCTACATTGGAGAAGATCAAGAAGGGGTTCGTCCCACAAGGCTGTCTCAGATGAGACAGGAGGTATTTAATAAAGAGAAATGAAGAGGAAGGGAGCTTGGTGCTGGAGAACGAGATCGGGAAGCGAGACAGAGGTCGTGCTTGGCGCCAACTCCGACCCAAGGTAGATATTACATCGACAAGTTGGTGTCAATGTATGGAGTATACAATGAACTTGGCAAGTAACGCGACGTTAATACAGCCCAATGCTTACTGTGTGGTCGGTTCAGTGCCCCCCCCCCCCCCCCCGGCGTTTGTAAATACGTTTCAGGGTGTAAATAAACTGAAGTTTGCCAGGAAGTGAGCAACCAGGCTCGTCCAGTCCTTCAACGTGTCATTGTGGCCATTTGAACTATCGGGATTACATCCACTATACCCAATCTTAACTGTTACCTTGGCATTTAACGGTTGAAGCACCAACGGTTCTTGCAAAGCATAACGCCACACTTTTTTGCAGCACCACAATTTCTTTCTTTTATGAGAGATGGTACACCTTAACAAACTTAAAATAACCGTACAGATAGAGGATAATAGTAGGCACACTGGGCACTCGATAGTTTTGTTAGGTACAACAACGCACAGGTAGTACCTTGTTATTATACAGGTGAATGGCAGCAGTGAACACGTAGAGGTCTGCTAACTTTCATGAAGTTAACAGATCTTCCATGCACTGAGTGCAGAAATATTGATCATCTCTTAAATAAGGGGCCTCCACCACTTTTCCCTACTAATGAAAACTCTGTAGTTATGCGCAGTTTGATGATAAATGAAATAATATCAACACTATATCACTATTTCGGAAATGTAGAGCTTGTCACGCTCATTTATTTGCCCTTTCTTTGCCCCCCCCCCCCGATCCTGCAAAAAACATCACAAAAAAGAAAACAAGAGAGAGGGGGGGTCAGTAAACATCAGCATTGCGTGGTCTCATATCAACTTGGCTGGCTGAATACCCGTGGGTAGGGTTTCCCAACTACAGCGAAAGGTGCGAGTTTCTAAGGGGGGCAAACATACTTGCATCTCTCAAAATTTTGCATCATCCAAAGAATTAGCAAGATCTCTTTCTGTGAAAAGAACTCATGCATATCTTCCTGGAGTACATGTCGATAGACGGGACGGCGCATCTAGCTGTCGTGAAAGCGCAGGTCGAGGCTTAGCTTAAGGTCAACTGAAAACTTTATGCCAAAATATAGCCGAAGTACACAGATCGACAGGAACATTACTAGTAGAAACGTACACAAGATGCACGTTGTGGCCGCTCATGTGGAGAGAGCCTGGGCGCGTGGGTACGAGATAGGCTTGCTCAGGTCTATACAGTTGAATCTCGCTATAACGAATTCCGCTACAACGAAATTTCTGCCACAACGAATAGTTTTTCATTCCCCACCAGCAGCCCACAGAAAAAAGTAAAGAAATGCCTCGTCACAACGAATATTTTTTCTTGACATTTCCGCCTTAACGAAGTTTTCGTGAGGACTACCCCATAAGAAAACGAAAATTGCTTCGGATCGCAGCAAAATTGTAATACAAACTTAGTCATTTCTCAATGGCTCTTAAAATCCAGAGCGCACGGCTGTATCGCAACAACTGTGTTTTTATCAGATACACGATTTTTGCCACCACACACACATGCTGCTAAATTTATCGTCATTGAGAAGCTCGATGACAGCGCGCCCATTCACCATGATGCTGCCGGTGGATTTGATGCACATGCGGACCGCAGCAGAATCGCTATCTTCAAGAACCCCTGCTACGTATTTTTGATGTCATGCTCGTAACAAAACTACAGTTTGTCATCACTTGCACTGCGATTGTGAATGACAACCATGCGTTGTGAAGGTACACACGCGAGCAGCACGCACCTAGCCCCAGCATAACTGCATTCTGCCGCAACCGCTGCGAACACAAAGGCAGTCGTGACGAACGCAATCATGGGTGACTACGAAAGTATGTGCGCAGTCAACGCGCACCGATTAAACCCATTCATTGATATGTGGGGTTTAACATCCTAAAACCACCATATGATTATGAGAGATGCCTTAGTGGAGGGCTCTGGAAATTTCGACCACCAGGGGTACATTAATGTGCGACCAAATCTGAGCACATGAGCCTACAACATTTCCGCCTTCTTTGGAAATGCAGCCGCCGCAGCCGGGATACGAACCCGCAACCTGCGGGTCAGCAACTGATTAAACCCAATATTCCTTGCCGTAATGATGCGAAAAAAGATAGCACTGCTGCAGTTCTCAATGTACGCGCACAAACAGTGCAACCTGCAAAGATTAAAAATGGTACTTGTGTTCGCAGTAACTGCTGTCCAGGAAACAGCGGTTGCTATCGTATTGTTCAACAATAGCAAATACAATCCGAAGGTGCGCAGCTAGCACGGCTGTAGATTAAAGGCAATAAAGCCATAAAACGACATGAAGCGTTATGGCTTTCCTGTCATTCACTTATGGTTATGGTAGTGCGGAACTTCGTCTCTTCAGTTGCAATAATTTGTAGACCTCCAGCGAAGCTTTGGCACGCTCATTCGCAGCGCTGTGCAGTCTGCAAGCCTCCACGGTCGTCTGAATATCGAAGTTTCTTCTGTATAACCCACCCCTGCATATGACCGACACCCCTAGCAACAAACTGCGACAAAAAAAGAAAAAAAGCTACCCACATATTGAAACAGCATTGTCTTTTTTTAACGACAACCCTAGCAACAAACTGCGGCAAAAAAGAAAAGAAAAAAAGCTACCCGCATATTGAATCAGCGTTGTCTTCTCTACATTGCAGTGAAGCTGTGCCGTGAAGTCAACTTGTGCGCCAAAATAATTGTTTAACCTGCACCCCAACTTCAGCTACAAATTTTCTGTATGTTGGATCGCATTATAGGCAAGAAAATACATCCACTCAGTGTTCGGCCAGGTACGTCCGAGTTGGCGGGAGTTCGATGCATGCGCTTGCAGAGACCTAAGGACCATCAGATGTGACCAAATTTTGTGGTCTATAGATAAAATTTAACTACAACTACAATTTTTTTACGCATCGCATCAATTTCGTTGAAGTGGGATTTGACTGTAGTATCAAAACAAAAATAATTATAACCTTCACTGACTAAAGAATCAAATCAATTTCATTCATTTGGTTAAGAACAGCCGGCAGCTTAATGTTCCAATCATCAAGCAGCACATTTCCCACTTTCAACCTTGTCTATGTCTGTTCCTGCCACTCCTTAAGTGATCAGTTGCCAGTCATTTTGTTGTTCAGCACTATCTGAAGCACCAGTGGCTTTGTTCTGTGATGGATCCTTACCATATTTTTTCTTGACCATACAAATTCTTCATTTGCTGCAAATCCTTAATTTGCGGCATGGTGCATGAAAGTACGATTGTTCCAAGCACTTTGGTGCAGATTCACTGGCTAAAACTGCCGGGAGATTCGTAGCTAACAATGTGGTACAATGAATAGACACTGCTGACCACCTGACGTCGACCATGGTACGATTTGAGACATAAAGAACCTGATTCTTGCGTTACACGTCGTGACCATGACAACATGGCTACTGTGCCCTGGCAATATTATATGACTGGGCAGGCTTTCTACTCAATGTTCGCCTCCTTCATGAGCTAACTAGAGTTAACATTATAAAAATTTTTTTCAGCAACTATAAGCCAAAGACGTCTTGCACTTCGCAGTACAAGCTGTGCAAATTAATGGCACACATGAGAAAGTCTATTTTGACTGCAACAGCTTGGGGTTCGATGACCTGCGTGCAATCATCACATATGCCGTCATTCCTACAACAGATGCAGCAAGTATTGCAATTGTTGCCAGTGTCTTTCAAGAGTTCACCTGTGTTCATAGGGGGCAAGAATTTCAGCTGCGTGATAGTCATTTTCAGCATCACTACTGCCAGAGCCAGGGTTGACAGCAACATGCCGTGATTATTTCCTAAAGAAAAAAAAAAATGATGCAACTAGCCGACCAACGATGTCTTGCATGACATTTCTGCTCAGGTGATGTGATCTCGAGCTTATTGAGACACAGACACTACCAGTATACACGCACCCGAGTTTAAGGAATTGTACTAAAAAGCTATTTCGATGTAGAATGGCACAATTCGCACTACATCTCTACCCGACTTTACACAGAAATACCCTGCTTTTCCAAATAAAGAAGAGTCTTAAGTGACTGCCTGAGCTCTCCTACTTTTGGGCAAAATGAGGGAGGGTCTCACTTCTGGCACTCCTCCCTCTGAAATACATAATACTTAAACAAGTGCACTCCTCCCTCTGAAATCCACAATACTTAAACAAGTGAGTCTATGCTACCGTTATTTCATACCAACTATGTTAGCCTCAGCAATGCAATGTCATCGGCAAAGCGCAGGTTACATTGCATTGCTGAGTAACTCAGGGGACGAATTGCCACTCATGATTACAGAGTTAGACAAGGAGAGCAGAAAGGTAGGTCTTAAAATGAATCTGCAGAAAACTAAAGTAATGTACAACAACCTAGAAAAAGAGCAGCGCTTCGAGAAGGTAATAGTGCACTTCAAGTTGTAAAAGACTGTCTACTTAGGGCAGGTAATAACTGCGGAGCCGAACCACGAGATTGAAGTAACTAGAAGAATAAGAATGGGGTGGAGCACATTTGGCAAGCACTCTCAAATTATGACGGGTAGATTGCCACTATCCCTCAAGAGAAAGGTATATAACAGCTGTATCTTGCTGGTACTTAGCAACGGAGCAGAAACCTTAAGACTTACAAAGAGGGTTCAGCTTAAATTGAGGACAATGCAGCGAGCAATGGAAAGAAAAATAGTAGGTGTAACCTTAAGAGACAAGAAGAGAGCAGAGTAAATTAGGGAACAAACGGGGGTTAAGGATATCATAGCTGAAATCAAGAAGAAGAAATGAACATGGGCCGGGCATGTAGCGCGTAGACAGGATAACCGCTGGTCGTTAAGGGTAACTAACTGGATTCCCAGAGAAGGAAAGCGGGTAAGGGGGAGACGGAAGGTTAGGTGGGCAGATGAGATTAAGAAGTTTGCGGGTATAAATTGGCAGCAGCAAGCACAGGACCGGGTTAACTGGCGGAACATGGGAGAGGCTTTTGTACTGCAGTGGACGCAGTCAGGCTGATGATGATGATAAAAGCGCACGAGCAAGGGCGACGATTAATGTGGCTGAACGAGAGATAAAAAAGTTGCAGCATATCCACGGTGTGAATTATGACGAGTGGACGAAGCTCCACCCGTTCGTCTGTTTGTCCGCTATCCTATAAAACTCAACCACGCGCAACGTACGCCTTAACGTCCTCTAGGGAGCACTTCACGTACTGCAACAGTGCAGCACCATCTAGTGAACATTAAGAGAAGTAAGGGGCAGTTACTACAATGAAAGACTGAGCCACAGCGTAAGGAGCTTCACCTCTAAAATAGCAGAACTATCTCCGTTGAAAGGAAGGCTCATGTGATAACATTAACCCACGTTCAAGGCCTGCCATCGAATGTTACTCAAGCAGAGAAGTACACGCCGCCAGTCTTACCCCCGTATTCAGAAATGCTCTTCGACTCGACTTTCACCCTTCACTTGACAGAGTTGAGCACTGCGCCGCTGCTCGGCTGAAAATGATGCTGCGCTACTCAAGAACTGCAGCAGATTATCGCTTATATACAGTGACTTGCCGTGCTTGGAGACGGTCCTCCCATCGGTTTTCCCAACTGAAGATGAAGCGTTGAGTGAAGGGACGTTCTAGAATACGGGGGTTAGGAGCAAGGAACTGAGGGGGAGTGGGGCGGGGGCCTTATTGTTAACTTTAGCTTTAAGAGTGTAATCACTGGTGCGCGCGCTATTTTGGCAGGCATTACAGATGGCTCGTATACCTTCCATGTGTTGAACTCTCAATGCGAATAGGCTGTGCGAAAAGTGCTTCACTTTCCGCAGCGGCCACATATATATGTGGTATGCACAGAGCCTTGCTCGCAAGGCGGCTACACCATCCATCCCTACGTTTTTGTAGCTCCTTTGGTACGCGCTGTTCGTGCTGTGTGTTTATCTGCATGCAAAGGGTGTTCTGGGTGTCTTTAGTCCTCAAAGTCTCAGTACAGATATCGAACACAGCGCACACACCATGTTTCTTACGCATGAAACGAGTGCGCGCAATTTCGAAATAACAAGCTCACCGCTAGTGCTCCTCACAAATAACGTCAAGACCTACTTAGTATAAAAATACAACTAGTTGATTTCGGACTCACTGCTAAGAGCGTGAAACTAACAGATTGTATCTTTCCGACCCAATATTCCGTAACCCAACAGAACGCTGCTTAAAGAGGCAACCCCTCCAGGTGCCAAAGCAGCTTTCTTTCGTGCTTTCAGTTATCTCAACGAGAAGTAAAGGTTAATAGTAAAAAAAGTTTACGAGGAGTCTCATAATGCCTCGAGATAGTACGCAGGCCTTTCGAGGGATGCAGCCTGCCCTTCTCCAAAATGAAGGAATCAATGCAATGCCGTGATGTTAATTTTTTTAAACCGTCAACTATTGACTCTGAAAACCGAGAGACGGATGTGTTACAAGGCTTAGCCGCTTCACAGTGGGCCTTCCAACATCAGGGCTGTCAGCGATGGGCCCACTACTGAAAGCTGCGTATATGAAAACCAAATTGCTGCCTTTCCAACTAGGCAGCATGCTTTAGTTAATGAGGTCGCATTTTTTTAAAAGAAAGCAGACAAAAATTTTGAATTTGCACACTAGCACTCACACGCTTGGAAGGGCAGGGTCCTTTATGGGCTTTTACTGCAAACAGCAATTTGCTGGTGAAAGAAATTATGCAAAAGCCCTTCTCAATGAAGATCTTCGAATAAAGTATATTATAAAAAAAGTGTCAACACGTTCCCGTCATTTACATGTTCTTCTGTGAATGCAAAGCACGGAAAATTAGACTGCGATGTCCAGAAGTAGATGCGACAGACATTCTGGCAGCATGCGTGCAGTTATTAGTGAAAATTGCTTTAATTACAAGCCATGCAACTATTGAAACAAGCTATGAGGAGCGTTCCTGGAACCGACGACATTGGCCAATGAATCGCAGACACAGTTGCACCCTACTGACTGGACTAGACATCACGAACTCCTGTGGATGCGCATTTTGCCGTTGAGCCAACTTGCATAACAAAAGTTGCCTTTGCACCGAGAACAGCACAGCTGATATGCATGATTGCCGTTTATTTAGTCGAATGGTTTTAAGTATGTGGTTGTGACTTTGATGGCTCCGAGAACAATGATGCACATATTTTGATGCACTGGCGTGGCAACTGCCAGTGACAGATGCTCCCAAATCCAACTTCAGTGCAGCTTGGTGCAATTTTCGCAGATATAAGGATGGCACAGTAAATATAATTTGGCTAACTGGCGCAGAAGTGGAATCACTTCTGGTGGCACAAGGCGTCCGCCGTCTTGGTACTTGTTGACAAAATCCGCCAGGACGCATCCACTTCGTCAGTGAAGTTCAGTGCACCTTTTCACAACTAATGCAACTGATTAAAAATATGCTGTAATACTGCTTAAACTATTAAATAATTTGAGTGAAGTACGAAAAACGTATATAGTAGATTTTCACTAAACGAAAATATAATAAACAAAACAACTGCCTCCAGCACAATTGGTTTTATACTTAGACTGTCCACCCTTGTTCATCTATCAGTAAACAAAACTCTTAAATGAAACACATTTTCCTGGTCCCTCCAGGTTTTCATTCACCGTAATTTTATTGAAAACTGGCGGTGCCTAAACAAACATTTTTTTGTTGCTTGTGTTTCGCTGATTCTGTGCCTACTGTTAGTTTTCCTTACGGTGTAAGAAAAATAATTTAGGTGTGGACACTCCGCCCGACAGCGCATCCACATAATGTTCGCCTCTCTTCCTTCTCTCCGTCCCCATGTCACAGCGCCTCCCACGCAACCGCGGCCTGCGCATGTACTATAGAAGACGAGATGCTTGCGAAGCATCTGTAACGGCGTTGCGCACGTGAGAAGTATAATACTTTTTTTTTTCAACGCCATGCATTGATTGATTTGTGGGGTTTAACGTCCCAAAACCACCATTTGATTATGAGAGACGCCGTAGTGGAGGGCTCCGGAAATTTTGACCACCTGGGGTTCTTTAACGTGCACCCAAATCTGAGTACACGGGCCTACAACATTTCCGCCTCCATCGGAAATGCAGCCGCCGCAGCCGGGAATCGAACCCGCGACCTGCGGGTCAGCAGCCGAGTACCTTAGCCACTAGACCACCGCGGCGGGTTTTCAACGCCATGCAGCCAATACCAGCATTCGCTGCATGTTGCATTTTTCGGTCACGAGCAGTCGCAGTCGCTAGAAACACGGTATGCATTCCATGCTCTAGTTGTTAGTGTGCACGGTTAAAAAAAATGCAATAAGATGAAAAAAAAATGAAGAAAGACGCACGTTCGCCTCGTCGCAATAGGTTTCTTGAAGGGGTCGTGAAACGTCCGCTTTACAACGACAATGCGGCACCATCGGCAGCTACATGCGCTAACTGTGTCATCAGCCCGAGTGAACCTGCAATAGACCCTTTGCCTATCGAGGAACCCGAAACTCTATGGCATATCGAGCATGCGCAAGAGGCGCTGATCGGCGTCTGCCATAAGCAATCCACGTCCAACAAGACCGCTGCTTAATATGATGTCAGAGTTCAAGTTAGCGCCGATTGCATATGACAAAGACGCTGATGAGTGTCCCAGTTGCACGCACTCGCAAGTACCGAAGAGTTCCGCGTTCCTCGATAGGCAAAACATTACTTATGATGATGTCACCTAGTTTGTGCGTGTGGACGCCGGTGGCTTCGCATTGTCGCTTTAGAGCGATCGTTTCACGATCTATTTAAACCCCCATGTCGCAGCCCCCCCCCCACCCCTGAAACTGCGGCGGGGACACGTATTAAAGGCGAACATTATCTGGACGCACTCTCCTTCGCAGCAGCCATAGAGTGTCCACATCTAAATTATTTTTCTCACACCGTGGTTTTCCTGCAGTAAAGCTATTTTATTGCTGCTTGAGCTAACAATTTTGTAGCAAAAATTTACCTACCCTCACACCCAGGGCCTATACTTGACGAGTTAAGGATGTCTTATTAAGGGAGGTTTCTGAAGCTCACCTACTTTTTCTTATCCTTTAGTAAGTAGCTTTACCGCAATAAGTTAAGGCTGGTTCATAAATACGGCGGTTAGCATTGCCTGTGGAAAGTGTAGTGTACCAGTGACTGAACCACTTTTGATGTTTTTTTAAATCCTTGAAGTCTTTTTGACAGGATGACAATATTTACCTTGCTTCGTGCCTAGATTTTTTTTTCTTGTATGTGATAATTAGTGCATAAGAAGCTCTGATGTAATACATGAAGCTGATAGGGATATTCTTTGTAAAACACTAAAGGGAACAGCTAATTTTCAATGATGTCATCCTGCGTAGTGTAAAAACCACTTGGACATTCCTGGCAAGTTTTGCTACAATGCTAGGCTTTTCACCAGCAAACTGTTACCCGATTATGTGATCATCTGCCTAACTACACCACTGCGGAACAAAGACCGCTCCCATGTTCCGCCAGTCAACTTGGTCCTGTGCTTGCTGTTGCCCTTTATACCCGCAAACTTCCTATTCTCATCTGCCCACCTAACTTTCTGTCTCCCCCATTACCCGCTTGCCTTATCTGAGAATCTAAGTCATTTAGCCAGAATGATCAGCGGTTATCTTGCCTACCCGATACTTGCCCGACCCACGTCCATTTCTTCTTGATTTGAACTATGATATCCGTAGCCCCAGTTTGTTCCCTGACCCATTCTACTCTCTTCCCGTCCCCTGTCATTTCCTTTCCATCGCTTGCTGCGTCGTCCTCAACTTAAGCTACCTCTTTGCAAGCCTCCAGGCTTCTGCTTCGTAGGTAAGTACCGGCAAGGTTTTCAGACAATGTCAGTTGGAAAAGCCCGCTCCGGAGACAGCACCACTTCGTATCCGCTCCGAGGGTGGGGCTGACCAAGCGTTGAGATCGAGTCGCCGCCTCAGCCGGCTATCGACCACTTCCCACGGCAGCGTTTAAGGCCGTTTTATTTTGTGTGTGTGTGTTCGCTTGCTCAGACCAGTGGTGGGAGCCTGAAGGCTAGATTTCGGTAATCGCAAATGGTATTTCACATGTGACACGACGATCAAGAAGGCTTCATTGAATCAGCAGTTTAACGTAGTAGACATGCCGACCTGTAGCGCGCCGGGCAGTCAAAGTGGCTGAGCCTCCGAGGAAAACACTTGCGATTGGTGGCACTTCTTGAAAGCCCCAAATGATCATGCAGTTTCCAAGGCCTGAACAGCTGCTGTTCCATGAAAATCCTTCTAGGTGACAGTCAAGACCCATATTCGCGATCTACATTTGGAATTCGAGAACCTAATCAATTGCTACGATCACATCGCAGGCAGAAACGTCTAAATTCCCAGTAGAAGGTGGACACTTAAGCTCTGTGCTATTTTTTTTTAATTTCCCCGAATATTCCTGCACACTTGTCAAAACCAGTGGTCCTAGAACGCAAAAGAAAGCCCCCGAAACTTGGAGAAACCGCGAATTTCAAGGGTCATGTGTCGGCAAGTGGTGGTGATGTGCCTGACGTTACCTTTGAAAACAGTGATGTTGACGAAGCTACTGGCGTCCCCTGTGATCCAGAGCTGTGTCCAAGGGTCGCAACTTGGTTCTCTGCTTCACAAGACCAAACAAAGTTTTAATCCTGTTATGTCGAGCTTATCAAGGAAGTTTTTCTTTGTTTTTTTTTTCAAACTCTGTTCCTTTTGCGCTGAAAGCTTTAAAAGCGAAGTCAACGAGACGATAGCACTACGAAACTGAGTGGCTGATTACTTGCCTGCTCCTTAAAATATTGAGCTCTGCTGCTTATAGTTTGATGTCAAAGGTGAATATACTCCCTCTGCCAACATCCTCACGCCTTATATCAAAAGGGAATGCCTTCCGAATTTAGGTTCAATAAGACTTCGCTCAGCAGCATCGGCTGTTCTGCTAGAGGAAGGCCGGTCATGAGTTAGTCCACTGCTTGACTGGTACACACTTTTCAAAGCTGTGTTTTCATTTTCCGAATGTTGTTTTTCGCTTTCTCTCGAAAGACTGTGGCCCTGATAACAGTCTTTCGTGAGTTTTTAGTAGTCGAGAGTAATTTTTGGTGAACCCTTGTTGGTTTCGTAGATTTTTTTTTTCGTCTACCGTGCTCGCTGATGCTTCCTTGTGCTCTTGCATGGTGGGCATAAGTCTTCCCTGGACAGCCCAAAACACTTAGTGCTTCTCCACACGTCCCAAATCTTGAGGGCTGATGTTGCGGTCGAAATCGAAGGCAATAAGCTGCTATGCCAGCCCGTGCATATTTTCAGGCGATCAACATAACTGAGAAAAGCTGATACCATCTGCAAGCTTGCGATTTTCAGCTGGCTTTATATACCATGTTCGCTGTATGCGCACGTGCCTTGGGGGAACAAGCTTCCCCCTAGAACTGAGGACAACGATGAAGTATTTTGTTACCGCCACTGCCTTGTCGATTTTTATGTCAAACAACTTTGAGCAAAAAAAAAAAAAAAAAACTGCCTGGGTAAGTAAGCTCGACATTCCAGAATTGGAACTTCGGTCTAATAATGCAAGGAACCAAGCTGCTACCTCTGGACACAACTCTGGATTGGAGGGGACAACAATAGCTTCGTCAACATCATTGTTCTCCATGTTAACATCAGACTCATCGCCACCACTTGCCCTCACGGCCCTCAAAATTCGCGGCTTCGTTTTGCACTTTAATGTCGCTGGTATAGACAAGCGTGCAGGAATATTCGGGAAAATTTGAGGGAAAGGCACCAGGCTTAAGTGTCCATGTACCACGTGGAATTCTAACAAAGTTTGCGCCTACGATGTGCTGGTAGCAATTGATTAGATACTCGGACTCCTCCCAATTTAGACCGCCAATGTAGGTCTTGACTGTCACTCGAAAAGATTTTCATGGAATAGAAGCTGTCCACGCCTTGAGAACTGCAAGGTCATTTGGAACTTTGAAATGTGCTACCAATCGCAAGGGTTTTCATCGGAGGCATGGCTGCTTCGACAGCCCGGCGCACTGCAGGTCGGCATATTTACTACGTTTAAAACTGCTAATTTACCCAAGCATGCTTGATCTTCGTGTCAAATGTGAAATACAATTTGCCAAAAGGCTTCTCCAAATAAAAGGTATTTAAGTACTCTCAGTGTGTCATGTATTGCACTGCGTTCTATTTTTTCTTAAAATTTTCTTCCTTCAATTTCGAAACCTTTCTCTTAACTGCTCCGATAATATTGGCTACAATCCAAAGAGTTTGTGTATGAGAGGCATCTTTGCATAAAAACTATACCATTTATGTCAGCTGTGCTAGCTGTGAGCCCTGCTAGCTCACCAGCATAAATTGCAGGGTTGCCCCGCTGATTCGCGCAAGACTGTCAGTGTAGCCTGTCTATTTTTCCTTAGCTAGCCCCGCCGTGGTGGTGTAGTGGCTAAGGTATTCGGCTGCTGACCCGCATGTCGCGGGATCGAATCGCGACTGCGATGGCTGCATTTCAGATAGAGGCGGAAATGCTGTAGGCCCGTGTGCTCAGATTCGGGTGCATGTTAAAGAACCCCAGGTGGTCAAAATTTCCGGAGCCCTCCACTGCGGCATCTCTCATAATCATATGATGGTTTTGGGATGGTAAACCCTACATATCATCATTATTGTCCCTTAGCTGTTCAAGAAGAAGCATAAGCATTTCAAAATATGTTTTTACACGCAAATTATATGAAGTATATTTCTAACAGGCTCGTTCGCTTAGAATCATCCACAATCTTAAGGCACAGATGAACGCTATTGATTGCCGAGGCACAGGCAGGCCAGAGTGGTCGAGTGCCACTTTTGGCTCTTTAAATATAGTGGGAAAAATTTGGGGGGCGGGGGGAAGAATGGAACAGGCTTTCCCGCTGTTTCGCATGCATAGGGAGCAGACGACACTCCTTACCTCTGCGACCGTGCGCACTTACTTTTTAGATATTGTCGGTAAACTTTCAGTACCGGAAAGATACCTGTTACATACTTTCCTCTTGAGGGTTAGTGATAGATTACTATTCATGATTTGAGAATGCTTGCAGAATGTGCTCCCCACCATTCTTGTTTGTCCAGTAGCTTCAATCTCAAAACTTGGCTATGTAGTTACTACTGGTCCTAAATAGACATACTCTTTTACAACTTCAAGTGCATTGCTACCTATCTCGAAGCGTTGTTCTCTCCCGAGGTTGTTGTAAGCTACTTTCGTTTTCTATGGATTGATTTCAAGACCTACCTTTCTGCTCTCCTTGTCCAATTCAGTAATCATGAAGTGCAATTCGTCTGCTGAGCTACTCAGCAATGCAATGTCATCGGTGAAGCACGGGTTACTAATGTACTCTCCATTAACACATATCCCTAACTCTTCCCTAGACCTCTGAAAACCTCCTGTAAGCACGCGGTAAATCGCAGTGGGGAGATCATATCCCCTTATCTTACACCCTCCTTTATTGGTCCGTTATGGAGCACTATGGTGGCAGTTGATCCTCAGTAGATTTCTTCTAGGATGTTTATATATGCTTTGTTGACGCCCAGGTTCCGCAGTGTCTGGATGACTACTGATATCACTACTGAATCAAACGCTTCTTCCTAATCTATGAAGGCTATGTATGGTGAGTGGGCATGTTGTGAGCATTTCTCCATCACCTGACATAGTATGAACAGTGATGGAACAGGGTGCATGGGTTTGGGAGCAGTCCTGGGACCAGGCAAAAGTGCTTTTTGTAGCGGGCTTGGAGTAGACAGAAAGAAGTTTTGGAGCAGGCTTGGAGCAGCCAGAAGGGCCTTTCGAGCAAGTTTAGAGCAGTAAGAATATTCAGAGTACATTTAACGTTGTTCAAAGCACTTGTGACGCTGCATTCTTGATACACTCAGATAAATTGTGCAATAGAAATTATATGGACATTCCAGATAGGTTTTTGCCATTGCCGTCATGTCCTGTATAAATTTCAGATTGATAACGTACAGCCGCGCACTGTATGTTCTATCCGTGAGTAAAAGCGCTGGAGCAGGGGTGACGAGCGCGGCTCACGCAGAGGTCAAATGACCCGGCACATCGCTGCTCAGAGGGTGCGTGCGATAGCATCAGATACATCCGCTTGAGATGCCTGTAGTCGGGCAAAGAGGAATCACTCCACTCGTCTTAGAAACGCAAACAAAAAAAACGAGGGAAGGGGGGCCGGGGCAGGTGTTGCTTGAGCAACTAAAATATAAACTTTGCTTCTAGGGACATGGTCGTGATCGCTGGTGCGTCCGCTAGCTCGGCTGCCATCAGAGGGTAACTCGCATACAGTTTTACGTGCTGCACTTTCATCACGAAGAGAATGTGCAAAAAGTGTTGCTCTTCTTGAAAAGGTCGACATTTTCATACACCAGCATTTCATACAGTTATGTGGATCGTATGCAAATGAGTAGGTGCCAGTCTCAGTTCGTATATAACCTTACGACTTGCTCCTATCGCATTTATTGCTCCACACTAGTGCAAGGCGACTTTCAGTTATGCACAGCCGCCCAGTTATATTTTTTGTTTTTTTCCTGAACCGCTGAGTCTATAAGTGGAAATCACCGTGACCAAATGAATTGAGAACATGAGCGTATGTTCGATGCGCAGTCATGTGCACAGTGCACCCAGATGCAGCTGTCTTAGCTAGGCTGTTCCGGATACCACCCCATTCTTTGAAGCGCTGTTACCGCCAATTCCTTGATTTATTCTCTGATTGATGCCATTGTGTTGTTATTAAGTGATGCTACCAAGGTCTTCCGATTCAGAGAAATTTTGGGAGCAGCAAAATTTTCATCTTGGAGCACTTAGCAGCAGCGAGATTTTCTACTTTGGAGCAATGTGGAGCAGCCAACCTCGCATCCTGAGGAGAAGCAAGCTGAATTTACATATAAACACATACAAAAATAGTCTGAGGCTCTTGTGAAGAGCTATAAATATTTAGATTCATTGCAAATTTCAAGGAGCCAATCATCTTAGAAGCACTCCCTCTTTCAGTGGTTGATGGAAGAATAATGTTATGCTATTGAGAATTCTGGAAAAACTTGTTCAGCGATTATTTCTGTAGCAAATGAACAGAATACTTGTTGAATAAATTTGTACTCCATGAAATAACAATATAAATACACCTATGTGGTTATCTGCAGATATGGTAGACAAACGCTGTGACGTACAATGCTATTAGACACAGTCTGAAGTGCATTTCCCTAAAATGAGTTCAAGAATTAAAAAAAGGTTTTTCAGGACTGATTACACTGCTGGGCGTATAATGACGTCATTCGGCTAGTCTCAGAAAGCCAACCTGCCCCGAACTCATCAAAGCGAGGGAGCAGGGGTGACAAAGGAGCAGGGGTGACAAACACAGCCAAAGCAGAGATAAGAAGAGCAGACCTATCTCCTTTGAACTTAGGGCAGATGCGATAACAGCACCTCCTTCCCATCAATTGTTACTAAAAACATGAGAAAGTCATGGGGGGGCATTATTATGACCTTAAGGGGCTTCAAGGGTGTGATAACTGGCGCACGCATTATGACTGGGATACCCTTCTACCTTGTACTTTCCATGCAAACAGACTGCAAAGAGTGCTTCACTCTCTAGAGCAGCACTGAGCCTGGATCGCAAGGCGACCACACCATCGTCACCCCCATTTCGGTGGTCCGTTCGTACGTGCTGTTCTTGCTGTACAGATAGAATCACATTGATCCAAGGGAGCGGAGCGCGTGCCTGTCGACACTGTTGTTGGCTGCGGCTTCTATGTAACATTAGCAAATATCTTCCGTTGATGCTTACATTACAGCACAAGGGCCTAACACACAGTACGACTATGTTTGGTAGCATTACGACGTCTCCCTTTACATATTTCTAAAAAAAAAAAGACACCAGCTGGAGCGGCCGGCTGGGTGCTATAGACAAGCCTGACTCATCTGTACGTGCATCGGTGTGCAAGAGATGTTTCGGGGCTCACTAGTCACCCAAGTTGCGGATATCGAACACAGTGCGTGCAGCAAGTTTTTGCAAGCGCGCGGATCTTGGAAATGGCAACCCCGCCGCTAGCGCTTCTCGCGGATAAGGTCTAGCCTTATTATTTGGTATAACAATACAATTTGTTGGTATCGCACTCTTTGCTTAGAGTAAGTGAAACTAACGAGTTATACCTTTTAGATCCTTTTGTCACTCAAAAGAATGCTGGCTAAAGGGACAATAATCACTCTAGTTGCCGAAGCTATCATCTTGTCAGTTATCTAAACACGAAGCAGATGTTAGTAGCACAGAAAGTTCACAAGCAATCTCGTTATGCCTCGAGATAGCGCGCGCCAGCTACTTGAAGCAATGCAGCAGCCTGCCCTCTACACCTCCCTTCAAAACAAAGCAATAAATGCGATGCCCTGATATTAAATTTTTTTTTTTTTACCATCAGCTATTTACCCTGTAAAGCGAGAGGCGAATGTGTAGCAAGGCGTAGTCGCTTCACAGGCGTTCCGATACCATAGCTGCCAACGATGACCTCACTATAGCTGCGTGTATTAGAACTGAATTGCAGCTGCTCCAACCAGGAGGCATGCTTTTATAAATAAGATGACGTCTAAAAAGATTGACTGACTGATATGTGGGGTTTAACGTCCCAAAACCACCATATCATTGAGAACGCTGTAGTGGAGGGCTCCAGAAATTTTGACCACCTGGCGTTCTTTAACATTGACCCAAATCTGAGCACACAGGCCTACAACATTTGACATCTAAAAAGAAAACACGCAACAATTTTCAATTTGGACCCTAACAACCTTGAGTTTGTAAAGGCAGGGTCTTTTAGGGGCATTTACTGCCACAGCGATTATAAACGCAGATGTGCTGGTGAAAGGAATTACGAAACAGCTCTTGTATATGATTATCCATGGATAAAGTATATTAGAAGAACGTGTCAACGCGTTCTCACCATTTATGTATTCTTCTGCTGACGCAAAGCACAGAAAATTAGATTGCGATGTCCAGACAGACATAACAGATATTGTAGCGGCACGTGTGCAGTTATTTGTGAAAATTGTTTTATTACATGCCACACAACTCTTCAAATGAACTATCAGCAGCGTTTCTGGAACGAACGATGTCCGCCGATGAATCGCCGCCAGTTTCACGCTGCCAATCTAGGATTAGACAGTCACGAGCCCCTGCGGAGAGCACGTTTCGCCGTTAAGCAGACTTTCACAACAGAGTTGCGTCTGCACCTAACATAGCATCGTGGATTTTAGGAAGCACTGTGCAGTCGCTGTTTATTCAGCGTAATAAAGTAGGTACGCAATTGTGACTTTGGTGGCCCTGAGAATAAGGTGCACATGTAATGACACGCCGGTGTGGGTACTGCCAGTGATAGACGCTCCCAAATTCAACTTTGGCGCAGTTAGGTTGATATTCCGTTGATATTATCAGAATAGCGTAGTAAATTTGATTTGACGCACTTTGGCAGCAGGAGTGGGATCACTGAGTGAGACATTGCAGTGCCCCGGCCGCTGGATAAGAACAAGGTGCGCCTTGTTGCATCATGTCACCGACAATGGGCGAGCACGTCTGGCCAGAGTTGACAGTTTCGGCTGCTTTTTTCGAGAGGGCAGCTGATGCTCCACCCATCAAAGCGGATGGCACGTAGTGTTTCAACGTGGTTCCATGAGGATTTGTGCATGTCTTTGTGCTTTTTTTGTGTACTTTTTCGTACTATATTTGTGTGCGATCGTCCGTAGGGGGGCAGTTTGCCTCATGTTTCCTGTGATCTAGTACGATTCTTTGGTGCGCGCGTGTGGCAGATGGTTTTTGATTGGTGTGACGCTGCGAAGCTGTTGTGTGCTGCTCAGCAGCTCGAACATGACAAAATAAGCTGCACTGAACCACAACGTATCTCCTACGAAATAGTTTTAAGAAGCGTATCGGTGTGCATATTCTTCGGAACAGAGCACATATTTCTGCCACAAACAAGCGCTGAACCAGACGAGCGCGCCGCCGCATTCACACGACAGCATCAAATCACCCTGCCGAACGTTACCTTCATAGGCGCGCGCAACAAAACAAGAAAACAAGCATGAAAAGGTGCCCAGGGCGTGTCCTTGCCTTCTTCACACACGACAGCCAACCAGCACAGATGAGGAAAAATCCAAGACATTGAAGCAAGGCCTATTTTGGTGGCGACCGTTTTTGCAGAAAAACCGGCGAGACGAAACCCTTTCCCTAAGCAGCCGCTTCTGGGTATGTACGTGCTACACGCAGTCCGATTACTTCAACCGTTGGCGAAACCGTGTACGATCCAAACTAGAGGTGTCGGAGGGTAGGGCGGGTGGTGAACATCGGCCAAGAAGTTGTGATGTTTGATCAGGTGAGAGTGAGTCCGCGTAGTGCTGTCAGTCAATGCCGAAGTAATCGAGCTACGACGCAACTGGAGTACTTTCTTGAAGAGTGTCGCCGGGACGATGACCAGGTGCTGCAGTTCCTTTCAGTGTTTCCTTGAAGAGAAATTTTCGAGACACGTTCGAAGAATTGTGGAGTACATGCGTGGGTTGAATCTTTGGAGCCGCTAAGTGTTCTTGCGCAGTTCATAATGCGTGTGATTGTATTTTTTGTGCGGTAAATTTGTTACCGTTGTTTTAAATACCTTCTAAGTGATTACGTGAGCTGTAATTGATAGCTGCCAGGTGTGCAAGTTTGTGTGATGCCTTTGCTGAGAATACTTATTCTATTTGTGTCATCAACTCCTGGTTTTTAACTGTTTTTAAACCACAACCAGCATTGTGCACTAAAAGAACCTACATTTGAATTGTGTGTGCTTTCACGGTGTGTTCCAGCGGGCCAATACGTCGGCCATTGGAATCTGCCCAGTGATTGCCTCCACACGAACGGAATCACTGACCCTTTTCATTCAGGTGAGTCAAACGGCCAGCATTCATGGAGGGTATTGGGACCTATACTCTACGAATGATTTGCTCTCTTAGGGCAACTGTTCACATGTGATGATTATGTGTGGTGCTTTGTGGCGCAAGGGCCAATTGATGGCCAAAGAGCGCCATTTCGATGAGTAGAGATGCGGACAATGATATGTTGCGTGGCTGTATAGGGGCCTTAAAATTCCTCGCGATAATGCGGGATAAAAACATAAGTATTAAGATCATGACAGTGGCGTGATATGCACAGTAAAAAGGGTGACAAAGGTTTTGATAATAAAAACATGTAAAAATATTTGGCACTAGCACAAGTGCCTCATCAGTGCCCTTGTGTCCAAGGGCTGTGAGGCAAGTGCTTTTAAATATAGTCACTGCAGCAGCAACCTCTCTTCAGAGGTCACGCTACGCAATGCCTGGGTATATTACATAGTAAAAACCGACATCTCTTAAAAAAGCTAGCAATGATTTATGGGTGAAAAGTGGTTCCCTACCGACAAACACTTGCGGGGTGTAATGGTATATGTTGTCGGTAGGGTAATGGAAAGTGTTGTCTTCTTAGAGTGTCTAATGGTTTACATTGGATTAAAACTGTTAAGAACTGTTAGTGCCTTCACCACATTATCACACAATGGTGGATCGCCACCGGAACAAAAGATGTGTGTGTGTCGTGTATGGGTGTCCTATCCTGAGTCTTGTTAGTGTTACCTCTGTTAGACGCGATTTTGATACTGGTGGTCAATGGCCAAGGTGTGGCTTGATAACGTGTAGCTTGTTTTGTGTGTGTCTATCCCACTTGCTCTGCCAGTAGTCCCTGAGCTTTCGTTTGAGAGACAGCTTAAGATCAAGGGGCGGGATCGATATGGGTTTAGTGGCACCTGATTTCGTGGACGGCTGCAGCAAGCTGATCCGCCATCACGTTGCCTTGAATCTCTCGGTGCCCTGGCACCCAGCACACTACAACATGTTGGTTGAGTGTGCAGAGTGTGCATAAAATGGAGTAAAGTGAGACGAGGAACAGGGTTTTTTTGTGTTTTTAAGACTGTGCAGAGCCGTTACCACACTGAGGGAGTCTGTATAAATTACTGCTTTTTGTAATTGTAATTGTTTGATGTGTTTAGCTGCCACAAGTATCGCGTAAGCTTCCGCTGTGAAGATACTTGTGCCTGGATGTAGAGGGCCAGCATCTGAAAAAGGAAGGGCCAACAACAGCGTAGGACAAAGAGGAGTTGGACTTGGAGGCATCTGTAAAGAACTCAGGACGTGTGTATTTATGTTGAAGTTCCAGGAAGTACGTTCGTATATGGGCAATAGGCGCATGTTTAGTAACTTCTAGGAAAGACATCGCAATCTATAGTCTGCCACTGTCCACGGTGGCGGGTATGCTACAGGAGCCATTAAACTGTGTTCAAGTGACACTCCAGTGTCCTCAGCTAGACCCTTCAGGCGAACTGAGAAGGGCTGCCTCATCGAAGGCCTGTTTTGAAACAGAATGGATCTTGACAAATCAATAGTAGTAGAGTACGAGGGGTGCTTCTTGTCTGCTTTCACCTTAAGAAAATAAACAATGGACATGTAAGTTCTCTGCAGATGAAGCGACCACTCATTTGACTCAACGTAAAGGCTTTCTACGGGGCTGGTGCGAAAAGCACCCGTAGAAAGGCGGATGCCCAAATGGTGCACGGGGTCCAGCATCTTCAAAGCACTTTGAGTCGCAGAGTGATAAACAATGGCCCCATAATCTAAGCGGGTGCGAATGAGGCTTCTATACAGGTTCACGAGACATTGCCTGTCACTACCCCACGTAGTACGTGACAACACTTTTATAACATTCATGGCTTTTAAACATTTTGTTTTTAAATACTTGATGTGCGGTACGAAGGTCAACTTGTTGTCCAAGATTAAGCCTAAGAATTTATGCTCCGCATTGACAGACAGACGTTGACCGTTCAGTTCAATGTCAGGTTCTGAGTGCACGCCTCTTTTTCGGGAGAACAAGACACAGGTGCTTTTTTCTGGGTTCAGCCGGAATCCGTTTTCCTCTGCCCATTTGGACACCTTGTTTAAACCTAACTGAACCTGCCGCTCACACATTGCTAGGTTGCATGACACAAAGCCAAGTTGGACGTCATCTACATATGTGGAATAAAACATGTTGCGGGGGATGGACAGGTGCAAGGAATTCATTTTGATAGTAAAAAGTGTACAACTAAGTACACCACCATGCGGTACTCCCGTTTCTTGCACAAATGTTTGGGAGAGAATACTGCCCACACGGACACGGAATTTCCGATTGGACAAGTAACTCTCAATTATGGAAAGCATTCTACCGCGCACACCCAGGTGAGACAAGTCTCTTAATATGCCAAAACGCCATGTTGTGTCGTAGGCCTTCTCGATATCGAGAAACACAGAGAGGAAGTATTGTTTGTGGACGAAAGCGTCTCGGATCTGTGCCTCGATATGCACCAGATGGTCGGTGGTGGATCTACCCTCTCGAAACCCACATTGGTATGGGTCGAGCAATTTGTTTGTTTCTAAGTAGTGGAGTAAGCGGCAATTAATCATTTTTTCAAATAGCTTGCAGAGGCAGCTTGTTAACGCTATAGGTCTGTAACTTGATACAGTAGAGGGATCCTTTCCCTGCTTCAAAATTGGAATTATAACAGCCTCCTTCCAGGAGGAGGGGATCACACCTGAAAACCATATGCGATTATAAAGAGAGAGGAGGGTTTCTTTAGTTTCGGAGGGTAGTTCCTTCAGCATCGCGTACATTACGTTGTCAGAACCTGGGGTAGATGTATTACAGCAGCTGAGTGCTGTTCGCAGTTCTGCTAAGCAGAATGGTGCATTATATGCCTTATTTCTTGCGGATTTTCTTTCTAACTTTTGTTTTTCTATTTGTGCCTTGTAATTCTGGAAGGATTCGGAGTAGTGTGAGGACCTCGATATGTGTTCGAAATGTGTGCCAAGAAAGTTGGCTTGATCCTCCAAGCTTTCCCCGAGGCTATTTACTAGTGGAAGAGAATACGTTTGTTGGCCCTTAATTTTCTTTACCTTATTCCACACTTTTCCCTCATCTGTGTACGAGTTGATACTCGATATAAACTTTGTCCAGCTCTCTCGTCTAGCTTGTCAACGCGTTCTCCTTGCCTGCGATTTGACCCGCTTGAAATTTTCCAGGTTTTCTGCTGTAGGGGAATCGCGAAGCAACGCCCATGCTTTGTTCCGAGTGGTCCGTGCTTTCCTGCATGCGTCGTTCCACCATGGGACTCATTGTTTAGAAGACATGCCACTCGTTATGGCAATACATTTAGATGCGGCATCAAGTATAAAAGCTGTAAAATACGTGACAGCGTCATCTATGGTCAGGGCAGACAGCTCAGTCCATGTCATGTGTGTAAAGTTCTATAGCCTTCCCAATCAGCTGAGTCAATCTTCCATTGAGGAACCTGCGGGGGTAGTTGATCTTTGTTCAGCGCACTCAGGATGATTGGGAAGTGATCACTCCCATAAGGGTTTTTAAGAACGTTCCACTTAAAAACAGGTAAAAGGGACGGCGATGAAATGCTAAGATCTATGGAGGAGTATGTGTTGTTTGCAAGGCTAAAATACGTAGGCTCCTTTATATTTAAAAGACAAACTAGAAGAGAAAAGGAGCTGCTCAATGAGACGTCCTCGCCCATCACAGTGAGAATCGCCCCACAGGACATTGTGTGCATTAAAATCACCTAGAACCAGAAACGGCTCTGGGAGTTCATCTATTAATGATTCTAGATCACGTCTGTGTAGCTGTTGATGCGGTGGTATGTACACAAAACATATGATAATGAGTTTGTTAAAAAGTACAACTCGAATGGCCACTGCCGTTTGGAGCTTCAAATGCTGGCATGCTATACTACGATCAGCTATAATGGCTACACCGCCAGATGGTACGACAGCATCCTCCCGGTCTTTTCGGAAAATAATATATTGTCGTAGGAAGTCCTTGTGCTTAGGAGTTAAGTGCGTTTCTTGCACACATAGCACTTTCGCGTTGAACTTACTCAGAAGTTCGTTCTTGGACGTCAGCTAAATTTCTAAGTATGCCCCTCACGTTCCACTGTATGATGTCCATAATGGAAGAAAAAAAAAAAAGGAAGAAATGCTGTGTGCAGAAAAGACGGAGATTAGCTCATTTTACAGGGCCTTTGTCAGGCCCTGTAATCGGTGTTCTGTCCTTTTTGGGGCGGTCGAGAGAAGCTCGCCGCTCGTTCGAAGCTTCCTGCGCCGTTTGGCTTGAACTGGTGTCCATAGCCTCTTGCGAGGCACTGGACGCCCACTCTACAGAGCGATCTGTGCGTCGCTTAGACTTCGCCTCGATCGACGAAGTCTTTGTCCCCACCGAGCTGGGGGTCGATAAAGCCCCCTTGGCCTCGTGATTGCCCTGGCTACTGCCAGAGCTTGTAGAGGTCACTGGTGTGGACAGGCTGAATGTGGGCAGGGCAGCGCTGGCTGCTCCCGCCGTAGGGGCTTGTGGCGTTGGCCTCGGCACGCTAGGCGCGGTCCGGGCAACTGCCAAGGGCCTTTGTGGTGCCGCCCCTCGTTGCACCACTTCGGCGAAAGGTATTTTTAGTGCCGATGTTAACGACATCCGTTGTCTTGCTTCCCTGAATGTGATATTTTCCTTTACTTTTTTAGCTATTATTTCTTTTTCTTTTTTCCAGGCTGCGCAAGCTCTGGAGTATGCGGGGTGACTACCTTCGCAGTTAGCACAGAGGACCTCATCATGACTACATTCATCAGCACTGTGGCCGGTTGTGCCACACTTAGCACAAATCAGCTGTCCTTGGCAGCTCTGGGATGCATGACCAAATCGCTGGCATTTGATTGATTTGTGGGGTTTAACGTCCCAAAACCACCATTTGATTATGAGACGCCGTAGTGGAGGACTCGGGAAATTTTGACCACCTGGGGTTCTTTAACGTGCACCCAAATCTGAGTACACGGGCCTACAACATTTCCGCTTCCATCGGAAATGCAGCCGCCGCAGCCGGGAATCGAACCCGCGACCTGCGGGTCAGCAGTCGAGTACCTTAGCCACTAGACCACCGCGGCGGGGCAAATCGCTGGCATTTGAAACAACGCCTCGTGTTTGGAATGAAGGGTCGGACATGGAGTTTTATATAACCAGTTTCGAGAGTCTCAGGTAAAGTGGTTGAGTTAAAGGTGAGTATTAAGTGCTTTGTTGCTATTTCGTTGTTGTTACGTCTGATTTTGATGCGCTGGACATGTATTACACCTTGGTCCTTCCATCCATCAAGAAGCTCTTCTTCACTCAGTGTCATCAAATCTTTGTCCGATACCACGCCCTTCACTGTATTCATGGTACGATGTGCGCTCACAGATACGGGGATGTTACCAAAGGCTACAAGGTGCGAGAGTTTGTTGTACTGTTCCTTGTCTTTTAATTCGAGAAGCAGATCTCCACTTGCCATCTTCGTGGCCTTATGGCCGGTTCCAATGGTCTCTCTCAAGCACTTGGCCACAAGGAAGGGCGAGATCGCTCTAGCTTTTGTAGATTATTTTCGCAGTGGAGGACATGGTATTTTGGGAAAGTTTCTCTGTTTTTCGGCCAAAGTAGTGAAGTTGCGTCGGTGCGTACCCTTTTCGAGGCACGATCAGTTAGAGAGGGGGTCGAGGATCCCATGGAAAAATGTGTATTTTTCGGTAACGGCGCCTACCACCCACCTATGGAGTCCAACAAGGGGACGTGGCAGAGCATGTGGGCATGTCTGCGCAACGCCAGCAGTACGCAGTTACTATAACCCAATATGGTTTACCCTAGTTTGGATAGCCACACAAGGTTAACCCTGGCCGCCAGGAAAAACAGAAGTAAATTGAAGAGAGGAGAGAACAGGAAAAATGTAAAGTGAGAATAAAAGACGAAGATGTAGGGAGAAAGAGAGATAGGAAAAGGCGACTACCGATTTCCCCTGAGTGGGTCAGCCCAGGGGTGCCGTCTACGTGTAAGCCGGGGCCAAAGGGGTGTGTTGCCTCCGCCGGGGGGCCTTAAAGGTCCAATCACCCAGCCTTGCTCAACCCCCCCCCCCCCCCAAATCCCCTTTTCCCAGGACACAGCAAAGCCACGCACGGCTAGGCGTGGGAGGGAGTCAAAACTCCCCCGTTAGCTCGGGTCCGTGGTGTCGCTACACACCAAACGCCTACTTGCGCAGGCGCCCCTGCGGGGAACTGTTCACATGTGGTGTAACAGGTAATCCTTAGAATGATTCAAAATCGAACCTGTGATGTGCACCTACGAAACGCATTATTTACAGCCTACTGTACTGCGTAGAAATGCATGTGAAAGCCTTCCTCCTGGGAAGAGGGGTGGCGCCAGAGCGAATGCCGACGTGGACTAGGCCCGTCCAGACACTTTGGCGGCATGCAACAAGTCAAACCTTGTTTTTTCATCTAGTAACAGTGGCAGTGCAGTCGAGAGGCTCTTTTCCGAGAGGCACCTAGGTGGCATCCCTGTAGCACCTAATGTGGGGCTTGGCTTGTCAAAGGTTCTCGCCATGGACAACTGAGCT
The DNA here is from genome assembly GCA_013436015.1 of Rhipicephalus annulatus. Taxonomy (NCBI): domain Eukaryota; kingdom Metazoa; phylum Arthropoda; class Arachnida; order Ixodida; family Ixodidae; genus Rhipicephalus; species Rhipicephalus annulatus. The sequence continues at coordinate 131,204 of WOVY01010943.1, read as the reverse complement.
TCAATGTCCTCTCGCTGTCTGTATTGTCATGAGGTGCACAAACCAGTCATGTACAAATGCTCAGCTTTGGCCACGCAGAAACTGTGTTCACCTAAATTTAGGAAAGTCTCGAATGCCCTCCTGGCACAATAGACTCGGACTTCTGCCCCTGTTATAAAAGTGAGCTGTCGCTTGGAAGAGCAGACTCCTGTCAATTCGACCTCTATTATTAAATTAGATGTTCTGCTTAAAGGGGGCCACGACACCTAACAGTTAGTGGTTTTAAGCAAAAACTAGAAGTAGAGGGTATAATGTGCCTAAACAAATATAAAGAGTGGGCCGTAAAATAATATTTAAGTGCAAAACAAGCCTCATGAGTCATTTGTAAACCTGGCCGAACGCCCGTGACTGCCATTTTGCCAGGGTGTGTGAGTGACGTCAACTGCAGCAAGTAGCGGAGCCATCATCTTCTATCACAGTTTCAGCCACCGCACATCGTTCAATTTCAGCACCAAGCTGAAGGAAACTAAAATATCTTGATTTCATGCATCGCAGAACACGGAACAATATCTTTCGCTGGAGGGCAGACACCAGCATAGCTAGCTGCTTGTTACGTCGCAAGTGCCCCAGTGCTCCCCAACTCACTCACGTGTTTATAAAAATATTCAATTATAAATCAAGTGCGCAATCAAATGTGCTGAAATTTTGCCAGCTTATTTGTGAATGCTTCAATTTGACCCACATAGCACGAATTATGACCAATGATTGGGCGTCGTGCCCCCTTTTCAATCTTAACTAGCCAAACAGTCCCGCTAAAAAAGAAAAGTTAGATAACTACTGAAAAGAAAACTTGCTTGGTTGGAGCCTCCCGACGTGTGGCTTGAAATATTTCATCCTCGAGTCGCTTCAGTCAGTACAACTGGCACGCCTCTGTTCCTTACACCAAGAAGAACAGACAGACTGAAAAACCAATATAAAAGACTGACTGAAAAACCAAATTAACTTCATTATTTCACAGCACATTTTTGGGCATGTTTTTGGGCTATTTAAAACTAGTCTTTACAGTGCAAAAAACAAGCTCAAGCAAATGAGAAAGAAGAGCGAATCAGACTCCACGGCTCCCTTCTGGGACTAACATCGCGCATTGTAGCAAAAGTAATGTGAAGATTTTAACTCCCCACTGTGGACAGTTGGTATTTCGTATGTACAACTAAAGAAATACAAATAATACCAATCTAAAACTCCTCGGCTTTATTATCTGTTGAGTCAAAGCCCTGCACAACAAAAAGGGTCCCTTCAGTTGATTTTCATTCTTTCCTTCAGCATTTGGGCCAGCGTTGTACAGCCGCGGCCACGTCTGTGTAGTACGCGTGAGCAGCCACTCTTTGCTGTGCGGGGCGAAACCTTGGGTCAGTTTCTCACTCTGAAATTGTCTGTCAGGAGCATGCGCGGCCTAGGCCTGGTTGTCAGGCTGACCAAGTCAGAATCCGATGATGCCCGCAGGTTTCGCTGAGAGCAAAAACCGGCTGCTCGCGTGCTCTACACAAGCGTGGTCGTGGCTGTACTTTTTCAAGCAAGTCCTTTTCATTTTGTGCAGGGTTGAACAATGTAGCCGACCTACCATAAGTACTTCGTTTTGTTCCTTTGAAAAAAAAAAGATAGTTAAAAATAAAGCATTAAATCACCAAAATTGCTTAAAAGTCCAATTCACTTTTTGTAAATATCTTGACATCTAGACAAAAATGCAAAATTAGGACATGAATGGCCCAAGATATCGCTAGCTGCGATGATGCTGTACATATAGAGTATTGACAAAAATCTTATGCAAATAGACGAAATGACAGCCAAGAACATACAAAACAGAGACACTGTGCATTCTAGCTCTAAAAATGTTCCAATGTATACACAAGTCCTTGCTCTGTGCTTAGTGCATTGTGAACTGTATGAAAAATAAAGGCATAGCTACTATCATTAAAAGCAGCTGGTCTTCTAAAAACTGCAGCACACGTGAATTCAGGAGACTGCTTGGTTCCCAACTGGACAGCGTACTGACACACAAGCCAACTTTTTCCCCTTGGGAAGTTTGGCAGACGAGACTGCTGACTGGATTGAAGGTACAGCAGTTGTTTTCTCATAAAGACTTCTTGCAGCAACTAAGTACATAGAGTACTTGAAAATGAAAGTAGGATTTTAAAGGATTCACACGGAAACACTGAAGTTAACAATCTTCAAAGATGACGCATTAATGAAGTTAAACACAGGTATAAGCGTTCCATGTATGCAGCACGCATATAAAGCCTGAAACGATGTCCGTTTCAAGTTCCCTGAAGCTTCAAAGATTGTGCGCATGTCCAATTAATAAAAACCTCCTTGAAGAAGAAAATCGATAGAGATTTGTTCATGCCAGCACAGGATGACAGTCCAGGACAGCTGTACAACACATTTCAACAGTTCGGCACATGAAAGAAATGTGCCAGACTATAATTTTTATAAACTGTGGAATTTATGTGCCAAAAGCTTGACATGAATATGGGCATGCTGCAGTGTGAAATTCCAAGTTAATTTTGACCACATTAGGTTACCTAATGCAACTCCGCACCATGAGCGTTCAGATCTTGAGCTAGATTTGAAGCTATTTCCTTTGTGTGTAATTTGCGCCATCTCGAAATGGCGTCGTGCAAGCGGAATGGCTGCCGTCGCAAGTTTTCTGAAGGTCGTTCCAGGGTTGTTGATTGGCTCTCACTCGGTGCGCATTTTGAGTGCACCAGGCCGAGGCTCCTATTGGCTGACGTGGCCGGGACGCTTTTCAATTCAATAGCGCCGTTTCACGTTTCCCATTGGCTGGTGTGACCAAGTCATATATATATATATATATATATATATATATATATATATATTTTTTTTTCCCCTCACGTTCGCGTACGCCTGCTCTTGTGCTCATGCATGTTTTTCGAGACACAGTGTTTGTGCTTTGCGCCTGTAGTTTATACACGCGATTGAGATGTCCGGAGACTCACCTCAAACTGTCTTCCCAATGAGTCTTTGGAAGCGGTCAAGAGCGGACTTAAAACAAGAAGGTACCGGCTAGAAGTGCACCATCAGGGCGAGAGGTTGGTGGAGTTGGTGCCCATTAGGCACCTTTAGGTTTACGATCCGCTCCGTGTACAGAATGATTGCGCGAGCAGCGGAACAGAGAGCACATGCCATGCTCCGCTTACGAAGACAATATAGCGAAGAATGAAGGTGCGTTCACTTGGTCTTGTCATAATGTTCCTAACACACTTGTCACAAATGCGAAATCTATGCGGTTCCCTGAGCATCCTGCCCTGTCTTGGGACGCTACATATGCGCGTGGCTGAGCGTAAGTAACACTCGACTCATAGAGACTTATTACACAAGGCAGCATGCTGCCCAATATCCAGGCAGTTAATTAACGATTAATGTGCAGGTGATTAATTAATGTGGATCGAGTTCTAAATCATTTACGAAGAAGCAGTGGCTTTATTGTAATACATCGTGGTCTTTTCAGGTCCGTTGCATTTCAGGACAGCTGCATTTTAAACTGAACCAAAAAATATGAAAAAGTGCCTTAATCACCCGTAAAAAATGGCCTATTACTTCACTTAATTTCTCGTAATCTGAGAACTACTTGAGGTATATTGAAACTTATTACATCATTCCAAACAATAGAAAGAAATACATATGCACACTTAATTTCATTAAATATCTCTAATGACAAAAATTTCATTTTTAAGACCTGCATGTCCCCTTAAGGCACGTTTACACTAGCAAGACACGGCACCGATTTTGGCCTGCCGACTGTCTGCGAGAGAGTCTTTTGTCATGTCATCATTCCATTCACACTACAACGACGCCAACAGCCTGCCGATTGTCAGCGGCATGCCTGGTCGGCGTCTTCCTGTGCTCGTGGCCTGTTGTCTGCTAATACTCTGGTCACACGGGAAGCGCATGCGGCGACACTGACCAGACTTGCGTGGTGGTGGGATGGTAGAGATTAGGAGAAGGAAGAAGACGCTGAAGGTGAAGCGGGGCACCCATCCGGCTGTGATGAATTGGCTCATATTTGGACGGCTGTCAACAGGCCCGCATCGTTTCGGCAACTTCTGAAAGTGCGGTTATAAAGTTATCAGTGTTGCGTTCATGCGGGTAAGTTATGCCCAGCTATGCTCGTCTGGGGGAAAATTTAAGAAAAGCCGATGCTGTCGCAGTGTCGAATGTTTGCCTTTAAGCAGTGGGATGTGTATATGGCGGCGATTAAACAAAGATAGAACCTAAAGTGGTCGAAGTAGATAGGCTAAACGGGCTGAGCGATTTTTATTTGTATCTGCGAAGTATATGGGACTCATTCTCAGGATCCTACACCACGTTATGTTACTGCAACTCGTTTATAGGAAGAGCTTTTGCGAGTAACTAGTAATGTTCTTCCAAGTATTGGTATGATGATACACTAACTGGTGATAAGTTGGGCAATTATTTCTGTTTTACACTTTAGTGCCACGTACGACATTGAAACTTGACCTTCTTAACAGAGTTGCATGAAAAAAAAAAACGGACAAATATTCTTTGATCTATCACTGCATTGTAGAGAGTGCAGCTGCGCTACTTTGTTTGGTGATACGGTAGTCCAAACTAGATTCAAGGAAAAGGTAGCGCAGGAAATTGAAGAGACGTATTTTATCAACAAAAAGCTGGTGATTCGTGTATCGCGAAGCCATTTGTTATATTACTTGCCACTGAGGTAGGTTTTCTGGAGGTGAACCATTAATACAATCTGACTGCTCATCTAATCTTTGCTTTCACTGCACATGTTCTCGTAACCACATATATGTGTTTTCTCCAATAAAAATTGTCTTCCCTTTGTACTTCAATTTTTTCGCGCAACTCTGTTAAGATGAATTACCAACTCGCCCAGTGCTTAACAAAACTTAATAGTGAGATCCTCCAGAATGGATAAAAATATCCGATAGATGAGCTATATTGCGATGTGAGATGCAGCCATACGCAAATAAAGATGTTCGCGGAAGCTATGCATGGCAAGTAATATGTGTAAATAGAAAATTATGCATGTTGTTCTATTAAGCTCCACTTCTACTTCGTTGCAAAGATCCATCTTTTATGGCTCACTGCCAACTGGAAACCACGTTTTTTTTTTTTTTTCGCTCCTGTGCCCTACCTGTGGAATTGGTTATCTCGGGCTTCGGTTGGGGGGGGGGGGGGGGGTACGATGCCACCTGCCACCCCTCAGGTAAAGGAGAGCACACAAAAGGTGTGCCGAGAAAAAACTTCAGGCATGCTCCCTGCTCTACCATTGTACCTCTTCAGCTACACCGGGCAGCCCCCCCCCCCCCCCCCGCTGTAATCCATGGTGACGAGAGACAGGGGTGGCGGCCACAATAGGGAAGCGAACAAAAGACTTCTGTTGGCTGCTCCAAATGCCTATTCAGACACTGTGGAAGCCTCAGGGAGGGCATTGTTAACTCCCTCAAGATTACCTCCTTCGTGATCATTTGAAGCAAAGACAGTGGGCGAATTTTCACTCAGCCGCGGATCTTCCGACGACACGCCCGCCCACGACAGGTCTGTGAGTACATTTTGCTAGAGTTTTCGGTCTCTCATCATGTTACACTACGACGACATGCTGTCTTTTGAGGCGGCGGCAGCGGCCTAGTGGGACCAGGGGGTCTGGCGCCTTTGTCGGCGGGCGACTAGTCTGCCGATGATTTGAGTGTGCCCCGTGCCTTCGGCAGGCTCATGTCAGGGTCGTGTCGCTCTAGTGTAAACGCGCCTTTAAAGGGCCACTCACCAGGCCCCATAACAAATTTTAGTTAGACGGTGAAAATTGCTGAGTGTCCGATAAACATTTTGCCACAATAGTTTTTTTAATCGGTTCATTACGAGCCGAGAAAACTTTTTAGAAGTGGCGCAAAACGAGGATGAGAGGAGGCGAGCTCAGAACCCTTGCCACTCCTCCGTGTAGCCTTCCCAAGACAAATCTCTTCCCTACACTCTCCGGCATCCGACAAAGAGGCCACGTGCGCATGACGTGTCCGAACAAGCCCAACCGCCGTGCACACGAGCTGCCTTTTTTTTTTTTTTGTTGACCAGCATTGTTTTGAGGTCTACTGCCCGTTTCTGCGGGATGGTATGGAAATGTTGGTTTAGACGCGGTAGAATAGATGAACACAATGAGTGCACGAACGCGTAGGAGCGTTCCACGGCTGTCGTCTGTTCGAGGCGCTGACCGCGGCTGCAGAAACACAAATGCATGCGAAACGCTGGCACAGTAGCCCTGCATCTCTTGGCAATTCACGGGGGGGGGGGGGGGGGGGGATGAAGAAAAAAGAATGCTCACATTCCCTTATTGTGCCTCCTTATTCATTTCAAGATTTATTAATCTCTTCAAGCAAAAAATACATAAACCACGCATGCTGTGTTAAATATTTTCGCCATGTCACGTGCCACTGTTGGCAACATCAGAGCATAGTCGTCTACATAGAGGACCAACGTCACTGCATTGCGGTGTATGTAGGGCCATTTATACACGCACGTCATGCCCCCATTCTCTGGGCGCGCGCTTGCAAAAGGAAGGGGAGCAGCGTTCATGATGAAATTTGACCCATTTCCGCGACACATAGCGTTGCAAATTTTGGCCGACATGATCATGAACACCTCATCTACGCATTGTGCTTGTTAGCTCAAAATTGTCAAACCTGGTAAGTAGCCCTTTGAGATTCATACTGACAAATATTAGTGGAGTTTCATGGTGTGAATATATATTAAGTTTGCCAGTTTCTTCTCACTACCAGAACTACAAAAACAAAATCACATGCACATCCAATTCCAGATGGTTAAGCATTCTATTGTCAATGTTATGTTAATAGTCTACTTCTTCAAGTTGGCAAGACAATAAAATTAGGGCGAGTACTGCTAAATGAGTGCAATAGTATGAAAAAGTTGGCCCAGTTGATAAGGTAGCATATTTACGTAGTAATAAAGACTGGGTTAAAAAGAAGGGACACATAGACTGCGCTCGTGCGTGTCCCTTCTTTTTAACCCAGTCTATTTTTGCGCCGTACCAAACATACTGCCAAATGATTCTGTTGTGAGTTGGGTAGTTTTATTCTGCCTTTTGCTTCATTATATGAATTAAATAATTTGACTAGCTTCGCTAGTCCCCTCAGGTGATAGAATAATGAAAGTAAACTATATTCTTCAAGCAGCATTTTCCAATTTCACAGGAAACTGCTAGGTAGAACATGTAAGGCGCTTCGCGAGGACATAAAAAAATGGGCATTTAAATATGGTCACAGAAAATGCGAATGATTAAATAAACAACCATGCCAAAGACAAAGTACAACCATATTACGCACGTCTTATCAAATCGAACAGAGTCCATGTCTTTGTTCCAAGTGGTCCCAACACTGCTGCAGACCTAGTCTCAGTCAAGGGTGCTTTGAAAAATGGAGCAAGCTGTAAAATGCAAGACGCAGTCACAAAATGATTAGCCGAGAATGGAGCTACACAGCAAAAGTGACTTAATACACAATACACAATACACAAAATGAAAATATTCTAAGAAGCGACGAGACTTAAAAATGTTTTTTCCAAACTTACAAATATTTTGTTTTTAATTGCTTTCACAAGTTCAGTCATTGTCTAGAGTCCCCTGGAAACTTTCCCCAGACTGGCTGCCATTGGATTTCACACGAGACACTAACCCAAATCACACGCTGAAAACAACAATGAGCTCTCGTAACTGAAGTCATCTTAAAGAGCATTCACTTGCATGTTTGAAATGAGTTTTTTTCTTGAGATGCAATTTTTGGGCGACTTCTTAATATTGTATGTCATGTTTTGATACTTCTGATGGCCAAATCAAGATGAAATTCTTGCCACGTATTCCTCAATATGTGAAGACTGCTAGTCAATTTATTAAAGCATGACATCACTTATATAATTATTATGAACTTACACTAGGCAATAAGCATGGGCTGTGCACTTGAAACATTACAATTTTTCTCGGTTCATTAAGTGTATTATACATACTTTCTTCATGGTTACTTGCATTCTACAGTTAACGCGGAGAAATAAGAGCCATTAATGACTCATAATTAGAAAAGCTTAGCAGCCCAAAAAGACTGTTCAATAAGAGATATTTCACACATTACCATAGCACAAAACAAAAATTATGCAACTTTTGATATAACTAATTACATATTTGGAATGAGCATAACTACTTCTGTACACAGCCAACATCTTATTGCCTTGAGCTCCAGATTGGAGAAATTTTTTTTAATCACATCTCTTAATATGCACCTACAAAGAGTACCTATTACCCATATATGACAACTTCAGGATATTACCAAAAATATTTCCTTTTCTTGATAATAGCTTCCAAGGTCTCGGAAAAAATAAAACTTTTATTACAAAGAAAACTTTTTAGGTGAAACCATGTTTGTTGTTCTGGTCACTATTGTTGAAGTAGTGCTGATTTAATGTATGAGGAAAGTTTGATTGAAACAGTAGTAGTATTTGCTAACTTTTATTAGAAAATACACTTTTTAGTTCATGTTACAATAAGGAATTGCCCCATTTTTATTAGAAGTCAAAAATACTTAGGCATACTTTATGTTCCCGCGAGTTTCATTTTGTGCATTTAGCTTTCTTTGAAAAAAAAAAAAAAAAGCCTCATGCGGCCGGAGCCGTTCCATGGCATCACCACCCTGCGGCAAGAAATGCATCCGACACAAATGTGGCTTTTGATTTATGTCAGCTATTGCTCACTAACGTGCAGTCTGCTGTTCAACATCATACAGAAAGCTACAGCAGCTCCAAAGAGAGTGGCTTCTGTATACATAGAAAGCATCTCAGAAAATAGCAACTTTGCACTTTGTTTCTGAACTCTAATTGCCAAGCACAAATGCAAAATTTGGCTTAGCTGCTTGTGGCAACGTTGGCTCTCTGCAAAATGAATTTTTTCACCAAGCCCATGAGGCGGTTCATGACCCTTTTAGTACATGAATTCTGCTCTTCATTATGTGCCCTTCTTGCAGGGGGAACATATGGTTACCATTCACTGTATCACTGCATAATCATGTAAAGAAAAGCGCATTGGCCAGCAGACCAGTCAGCGTAGTAAAGGTAGAAGTGGTGCCTATGTATCCGATCACGGCTGCTTCTGTCAGCAAGACAGAAGCAGCATTAAAGTTAAAGCAACAAAAAATGCTTTGCTTGAGATCTGAGGTATAGACACTTACAGCAATGGGCTACGTGAAGTGCGAATAAAACTGCTTCCACTATCTGTGCTGTGAGGGATAGAGGCGAAGCTAGTCCAGTGTGTGCCAAAAAGGTAGGAGAAGTGAATGTAACCATTGATACTTTAGAGATCAGTCAACAGGTTTTGAATGTACCTTGCACTAACTACACCCAACAAGCAAAAGAGATGCTTACAGCTTTTGAACGCAGTGCATAGTCACCTGCCAGTGCAGTATATTCCCCTAACTTCACTGTCATGAACTTATTCGCTGCTGTCCTTAACATAGTTGCAGCATCACTTGCGAGAAATAGCCAAGTGCCAAACCGATTCAATATGGATTATTGTACTGAATAGTGTCACCCGAGGCACATGCATAAAAAAAGGCAGCGGTTGTAGAGAGGATGAATGCGTGTGGCAAATGACGGCACATAAAACTCTCATTTCAACTTCAAAAGGCAATCTTGAATGAAAGAATGTCAAATTTAAATACTGAGTGTAAAGATGAATGGGCCAAGTCTTACATTGAGGGGAGACGCATAGGGGACGGACCAACACCTTCTAAAAATTTTTCAGGCTTCTTCACATCCTCCTTTCCCCACATGCTACAGTCACGCAGAGGACGCAAAGGGGCCAATCGAAAAACTGGAAAAGCATCTGGCTACAATGGCTCCACGTCTGCTCACAACGCGCTTGCCCAGGCAAGTCGGTGCGTGTGCACCAAGCTGCTGTGCGATTTGTGTTCTTCGTGGCGTGTGTTCACGCTCAATTTGATGCTCTTCGTGCCCGTGAGAGCATCCTTTTTTGGAGTACACGTGTTAATGCCCAATGTGATGTTTGGCGCTAATTGCGAGGATCGCAATGACTGCAAGTTCGTGCAACATGAGCCCAACATGGGTCGGTGTGTTATATGACAATGGGCCAAAAGTGCACCTGTATTCATTCCCAAGTGATGACGCCCAGAAACAAGCACAGTATCGAGCTATCCCATGGAAGAGTTTTCATGCCAACTGTGCATTCCAAGGTAAAGAATTCTCGCATTGCTTTATCGGGTGTGTGAATCATCGTTCTTGGCTGCAACATCTGTAATTATCGAAAGGGAATACTCTTTTCGTATATAATAAGAATACTTCAACACAACGATGAAGAAGCATGCATTTCTCATGAATATTCACTTATCAGTGGGGTGTGTTTGTAAATGCACAGTGCTAAGAAGAATACCCCTCTCACAGCATAGTTAATAAAATAACTTCTATTTTGCTCTCACTGCCATAAAGTACACCTGGTTTGGTCTTGTGTGTTTTTTTTTTCTGCTTGTTGATGTGTGCAAACATCCTCCAAAGCCAAGCATGTTATGTAGCAAGTTAATGCGACAATAAAAATGTCTTTCTCATGATGCGCTGCAAGAAAAAAAACAAAAGTAGTAAAAAAATGTAATTTAATTTCATTGCAGATGCTGAAACCCACCTTCGAAGGTGGTTTTATTTTTCCTTTTCTTGCTTTTATTTTTTTTAAAGGAGAATTGTAGGCATATTACTTGCCTGGTCCATGGATAACAAAATTCAAAGTGTTGCGTAAAAAAACTAAGATGTTTGATTGCTTTGCTACGGGTATTACTGCCAATTTTTCTTTTTTTCATCTTTAAGAATAGCTTTCTGATCATAGCACAGTTAATTATGAAGGAACAGCTATTTGCAAGTTATATCTATACGTAGTGTGTTCCATGGGTTACAAGTTTATAACAGCCGCTTTTAGGAGCGAAGCTCCTTATAGCGGCACCCGTTTGTCCCTCGTAGCCGTTGTATATAACAAGTATAACATTTTGACCTCCAAGGTGGTGCCGGTTGAGAGATTTATTTCTTCTGTGCGTTGTTGAACAATAAAACATAGTGCTCAATGTACATACCAATGGCTGCTGATGGGGAATGAGAGACAGGAGCATTCGGCTTTTAGTTAACGCGCACACTGCGATCTCCATCAGCAGCCATTGGCATGTACATTGAGCCCTATCTGACAGGAAAAGGTTGCTACGTTATACTCGCTGGGCGTAACCTCCTCGGTTTTAGAAAGGTTTAGCGAGCGTTGGGCCGCAGTGCCATGAACACAGTGAACTAGTATATACCATCAACTCGAGGTGGTTAAAGGTGGGAAGTAGACCCGAAGCACAAGCCGTAAGAAAGTGTGCGTGTGCCATCTCTCGTTTAGTCCTTGGAATGCCCGCTGGATGGCAGTGCTTCTATATGGGGAATATATGATGAAAAGATGCGAGATGGTGGTAGTTGGAGTGTTGAATAGATGGACGAACGGACACACATACAGATGCATGGAATGGATGGACGCATGAACGGACACAGGGGCGGATGCATGGCAAATGCAGTGACGGACACATAAACAGACGCACGCACAGACGGGTGGATGGACGCATGGACGGTCCCACAGACGGACGGAAGCAAGAACAAATGGACAAATGAATGCTTCGCCCTACTCTCCATCATTCACTCTGTGGATATGCTGCCATTTTTTTTTTTTTTTGCACTCGCAGATTTGTGAGCTGCACTTCCAAGCAGACGATTTGATAACGACGCTGTCGCATGAAGATGAGTGAACAGGAAGGATATTGGAAGTAGAACAGGAGAAACGCAACCTGAAGCACAATGTTGCACCTTCTATCTTTCCAAACTGTCCAAAATACTTGTCTTCAAAGCCAACATGTTGTGAATTGCCAGCGAAGATGATCGCAAGAAGGGAGAGCGCTGCTTTGCAAGAAGCTACAAACAGGTCACGTGAGTCTAGAGAACTTGAGCAAAAAAGAAACAAGGTGTCTTTATATACGGACTTCAAGACGAAGCTGTCAGGGATCTGCAATATTAGTTTTTGGACAGCACCTATCAGTAACGAATGCGTAAGGTTTCTTGTCATTGAAAACAATCTTTTTCATGCAGTGACCAACACGGTATCACCATTTCGCTGGCATTTTCTTTGCTGGAACCACAGACCAACATTGATACATGTGAGAATGGTCACACCACAAAAACTACCTTGAGCTTTGCAGTTTGCACAGCAACTGATGTTGTCTTGAACAACATCTGCAGGTTGAAAAATGACAGCATCCAAGGTAGTGCACATAAAAGGCCGCAGCATAGAAATAAGCAACACTGAACAACAAGTGATGTTTTAACAGAATAAAGCTTATCTTGTGTCGTATGGTTTTTTTTCTCACGAGAAACTACCTTCAAAATGCTTCACTTCCCTAGCAAAAATTCTGATAGAGGTCTGTATCAGTCTGATACAGTTTCCTATAGGTTGTACCAGTCTTGTACCAGACTGATACAAAGTCTTACCAGTTCTTATAGACATTCATATCAGTCTGATACATTTTCTTACCAGTGCTACCAGTCTCATATCAGACTGATACAAAGTCTTACCAGTTATTATAGACATTCATATCAGTCTGATACATTTTCTTACCAGTGCTACCAGTCTCATATCAGACTGATACACAGTCTTACCAGTGCTACCAGCTTTTGAATAAGTTTGATTGGTCATTTCTATGGCATATATTAGTCTTTAGGTTTTTAGCCTTTTGTTCATTTATCGGATCTTCAAGATGCATTATTGTCATTTTAACGGTACTTCTTTTTTTGAGCACACTGCCCACATATATGTCATTGGTCATTTCTGCATGTATATTAGTGTATCAGTGTTTTCTATTGAACACTTGACGACTATTGTGTGAAATATTATGACTCAAAGAGTGCAACTGGCAGCTTTTGGATGCGTAGAATAAAATGTACAATGTTTCATGGTGGTGCATAATTGACAAACTGAGCTTTAAATATTCAAAGCAGCTTTCAGCCTAGATGAACGCTTTATTCTGTGTACAAATGGGATTGCAGGTGCCAGATAGCAACACAGTTAATGCTGACAATGATAGATGACGTCTAGAAATTTCAAGATACTAGTATCCAAAGCTTATCAGATGACAGTATAAACATAACTTGAAACAATACAAACAAAACTTCTCATCACAAAGCAATATTTACATAATTCTAAATTTTAATTTATAGGGCCAGTAAACATTCCAAGGGAGATAACTTAACAATCAGTCCACTACTGTGAAATGAGCTTGCTGATACAATAATTTTTCCAAGCGGCGTTGATTCGAAAGCCTCGGGTGGTGGCGCAGTTTCTCTCTTTCACAACACAAGCCAACGCCAGCTGTCTCTCCCACATAGTGCTTTGCCTTCAATGACGAGCCACTACATTAGTGTCATAATCCATACTGGATGAGATCATTTAAATAAACAATGAAATGCTTCTTTGAGTAATCATTAATTGACCTCATCATCAAAACTTAATGCCTCGCAAATCCACTGCCAGAAATATTTCAAAGCAAGTTGAGGGGTTTATTGCGCACTTCAACCGCTTTCTTTTTTTTTCTCGTCAGTCCCAACAAGCTGCGCCGAAAACTACAGGGAGGAATGGCAGTAAAGAAGTGCGATATGTAAGCACACATTATGAGCTAGAGCATGCTTGAAGAAACACCGTAGCTTTTTTGTGTTGCCATTCCCATGTGCGAGTGTGACTATGCAATGTTAGATTTTGGACAGCAGTGCCAGCATGTGGCAGCACACTGTGGCAAGAAGCACATTCGATTAAAACGCTGCTCTTGATTTATTTTGGCTATAGGCCAATAGCATGCTTTCAGTTGTTTTACACCACATACAGGCATCCGAAAATTCGAAGTGAGCACAGTCATCTATATGAAAAAAGTCACTTGCAGCTGCAAGATTTGGCTGATATGTTGATAGCAGCATATGTTATTCACAGGTGTGTCTTTACACAAAGCCCAAGCGGTGGCACAGGCCTGCTATATTACTTGCCTGTACAGTGGAATCTCGATGATACGAATCTCACGGGGTCACGAAAAATATTCGTATTAGCCGAAATTCGTATCATCGGAACAAATAAAACTACCTAAATTAACAAAGAGTCAGACGTGAACTCATCCAGGCACAAGTACGTGAAAAGCATTTATTCACTTGCCTCGGGTGGGCGGCGCACTGGTCAAGAAAAAGAAAAATCTTCCGATTCTTACAAGCCATCCTCCTGTCAAGGAGTGACAAAAACTCTTCAAACAACACGCTGTCATCCACGCCTTTTTGTTTGCGCGATAGACGCACGGCAAACGACTCTCGCGCTTGAAGCACCGAGGCTTTTGGAACTTTCCTACTACGGTCAGCTTAAGCTTTTCCGATCCGTCGGCTTTACAGCACAAGAGCACAGTAATACGCTCTTTGCTTTTTTCCTCCTCTGCATGTTTCGCCTTTTAAACAGAGGCTCTTTTCGGGTTGCAGGTTAAAAAAGAGACCTGCCTCATCAGCATTAAAAACATCACGAGGCTCATACTCTGCAATGAGTGACGGCAGCTTCTCTAACCAGTGGCTGACAACTGCCTCGTCAGCTTTTTTCACTTCGCCGCAGACCCTTTTGTAAACGAGAGCGTGCCTAGTCTTAAAGCGCTGCAGCCACCCCACCTGAGGCCCGAAATCCGTCGATATGCAGAGCAAGTGCAAACTCGTCGGCTTGCTCCCGCAAAACTTTGCCATCGATATTCACGCCAGCTGCGGTTACCTCTTTAAACCAAGTCAGGAGAGTCTCTTCAAGTTTCACGTGCTGAGCGGTCTTCGCTTGCTTTGCGTTGAACGTTGAATGAAAGCACGTTTTTCATTATGGTCTCTCGCTGTCCAACAACTGTGCTCAGTGTTGACGTTGCAAGGCCTAGCTCCTTAGCCAACTCCGTCCGCTTTCTCTTAGGATCCTCATAACCTTTCGAAGGATGTCTAATTTCTCCTTAAAGGAGAGTGTTTTTCGCTTGCGAGACATAGCTCGTTGCGACTAGGCAAAATGTCGCAAACACAAAGAACGCGTCCGAAGCAGAGCACTGCAACCACTCCGTCCAACGCCACGCAGAGAAAGAGGAAAAGCACAAGAGCAACAAAAGCGTCACCGCCCCACTTGACCCGCGCAGTCCGCCGCGTCGTCGCGTCCTCGCCGCCGCACCCAAAAACAGAGAAAGAAAGGAAACCGTGGCCAGCGCCATCTCTAAACCTAAACCGAAATCAAAGGGCGCAAGCAGTCTCCGAGGTCTCCGATATTGCGCACGCTGCGCGCCGATGTTGGAGGCGCCACGCGCTCTTGGCTGGCACCGTTGGCAAAATGCCAAACCGGCGGCGCAGCGCGCATTCCGGCGCACGGCTAGGGTGCCTAGCACGGCTGAGCGCTGTTCCATTTCGCGGCCGTCAGTGGGGCGGCGTTCATTCGTATCAAACGACGGGGGCAGAAAATCGATTCGTAACAAACATACTCTAGCGCATTGCAAAGTAATGGGGCTCGGCAGGGACCACAGAAAAATTCGTATCATCCGGAAATTGGTATTAGCCGTGATCGTATCATCGAGATTCCACTGTAATCCTCACAAGATTGATAAATCAAAAACCATGTACTAATTAAGCTAAAGCATTTGAATGCAAAACACACACACACACACACACACACACACAAGAAACTGCCTACCATGAGAAAAGTTTAGTTGTGAAGAGAACAACAATAGAAAGGATCGAGCCAACATTTAGTTGTCCTACCTTGCTAAAAAACTCATATTAAACTGGCTATATATGTCACAAGTTTTGAACAAGTTTGGTACATCAGCAACGTAGCAAACACATCCAACTTTCATGTGCAAACACACTGGCCACATCCTTCAAGCACAACTTTTTTTCTCTGTTTCTGAGCGAATATCAATGTGAGATGGGTTCTTGAATAATTTTGATGTAAGCCTCACACATGAGCACACACACAGAGCCTGACAGTTTATTGACATGCACCAGTGTAAAATAAATGTCATTGTTGCATTTAAAAAGTGTCGCTCATGCCAACATTGTCGCGAGCCGCATCTGCAGTCCGGTCGGAATCGCTGAGCGAGTTTTCCTCGAAGCCGTAAGTGTCGTCGGGATCAGGATTTTCATTGCTGTCACCATGCGCATCACTCAGACTTCACGTGTCAAAGGCCGCTACTCCAGAACATCAATTACCAGCTAAAGACTGAGGCATGCTCTTGCTGAGTGTAGCTGGTTGGCCGAATGCGCCTCCACCGCTCCTTGTCCGAGGTACTAAATATTGCGATCCAGGCTCCAAATAGCGTTTTTCTTTTTCTTCTTTTTGATCGAGGCTGGGGTTGAGTTGAATCCATCTCTCGTCGAACTTGAAACAAACTTCAAATAGCGCGCTTGATGGTGTCCACGCAAAGTGAGGCTGCGGGACTGATAATAAGTGAACGGGTAAAGATCGATTACATCGACCAAGGCTTCACATTCACAACCTGCTTGCTGTGCCTTGAATGTTAAGCACACGGCGCGGATTTCACCGAAAACTATAACATGTGCCGCGACATCACGGCGCGAGGTAGTGACTCTTCAGAACCCCTCGCGTGGTGAAGGTGTATTGTACTGTGGTCGCCACGAAGCAAGGTGTTCGTCGCCATCACGGAGGTCGCCATGGTGGTCGCTGACTGCCATCATGGCTAGATGATTGTAGCATATTAATGTGATAGATAAATGGATGAATGAATTGATATGGTTTTACCCTTTAAGTTGGGCGGCGGCTAACGTCATCTAGCCTAACCAACGCGAGTATGGCGACACAGCGCATGACCTTTGAAATTGCCGCTGCACGCCCGTCATTGCGCGTTTGCCATCTTTGAGGCTATGTATAGCGTCACCATTTTACAGTAATTGCATGCATTGTTTATATATTTTTTGCTGTGAGCTCTAAAAAAACTACCCTCTAAGGTTGTAAAAACATGAAGTAAATGTTTTGCAATTAAATATTTTTGTTTTCAAAAACAAAATTGCGTTGTGTTGAGGAAGAAGTCTAAACTACTTGGGAGATCCAGAAATGGCACTGCCATCGTCATCAATAGCAAGTTCGTGGCGGCCTTGGTGCGTGTGTAGTGCATGTGAACATTGTTGCGTCTCTTAATTTCTCAGTATCACGCCTGTACACTCGCAATTCTCCAAGATGTTTTGTTTCGCGATGATAATTAAAAATTAATAGTCCCGGTAAGTGCCTGTAAGTACATCGATCCGAAGTATACAGGCAATTTTGATCCTCACAAGTGGTACCGGGTGTTCTAGAAGGAAACACACACTGCGGCCACTATCACGCTCAAGTGATTAAGCTTTACGGTAAGTCCGCGCCTCTTGTATTCCCAATACGAAAACAAAAAGGAAGAAGCAGTCGTTCTGAAGTTATTTACTGGTCATATTTTCTTAGGCACCGAGGATGACGCAAGGAATGCAACAGAAAAACGACCGTCCATTCCGCAGACCCGATTGCGACTCCTCCGATAGCTGCAGTTCAAATGAAGTGGACAATAAGTCGGTTAAAAAAGTAAGTTGCAATTGGTCACACTGCAGCTGATATGCTACTTGCAGCGTAATTATTACCGACAGCCAAGTTTGGCTATCGTTGACATTGCGGCTGATGTGCTACTGCGGCGCAATTACAATCGACAGCCAATTTTGCTCTGCACGTGGTGCCGTGTCACACATGAAGCACCAATGCTCTGATATACTCCCCGCCCCCTTAGCGAATATATCAGAGCATCGCTGCTCCACTACTGCGCGGGCGCCGGAACGTCGTATTGAAGGTGTTAGTAAAGTTGCAGTATGCTAAAAAGCTATTTTATTCTATTGTGGCATGAGCGCAGCTTAGTCACATTTTTTTGTACAATTGACTGGTTTAAAATTATTTTTGCTTGTGCGGATATACGCCCTGTTTGTGCTTGCGAACTAGCAGTGAAATTTGTGTGTTGCGTTGTCTGCAGTTGTAAGAAACACGACGTCAAGCTGCTGTTAAGCAGAAGACAAAGCACGTCAGCAACCGTTTTAAGAAGCAGCAGGGAGGCCTGCTGTTTGCTAATGCTGAAAAAAAATAAACAGAGAAAGAGCTTCTGAAAGAAGTGAATATATATGCTCAGGGCTCAAAATACAAAAGCATTAGAAAGAATAAGCCTACTGGAAAATGCCCTTCACAGCGAAAATTTCCAAACAGGTTTATCATTTCTTCATAAGCTGTTGTAACGCACTGCTGCTAGGGTTGTATGCAGCAACAAGTTGCCCTATTCTTATAGCGTGCAATTTTGCTGAAAAGCAGAATGCAATGTAAGCTCATGGGTGGCATAGATGCATGCATGTTTTTCTAATCACTTGAAAATGTGCTTTTACAACTTTCACAGTGTGGTGGATATTAAAAAGAACACCACTTGGTCAAAATTTCTTGAGCCCTCCACTACGGCATCCCCACCATGGTTTTGAGACGTGACATGCAACGTATCATTACACTTTAATTGCATATCTCAACTGCATGCTATGTTTATCATATATATTATTTGATCATGCACACCTAGGATGGTACCGTGACAATTAAGGGTGCAATATACTTTATTTCTTAACACTCTACTTTTTCATTGCAGCAAAGAACCTTGTCCTTTGCGGATGTTGCAGCCGCAAGCCTCAAAAACAGAAACGACTTGCACCTTTGCCACCACTATGAGCTGCCACGCTGGAACCGCCACAGCGATCACGGACAGCCCTGAAGTAGCCCAGTCAAGTGTGAGGGAGACTGCACTGCTTATCAATTATGTGCCCACTGACAGAGAGGTATCGTAAAACTCTAGTATGCTTTGTCTTGAAGATATATTGCTTTGCTTTAATGAGAAAATGTGCATTGACAAACTAATGTGTGCACATCATCTTTGACTTGTTTTATAGGTGCATCGGAGCAAAGGAATTGCCGTTCCCAAGAGGTTGTACAATCACCCCATGGGCTTGAAAAGACAGACCCGTTTTGTTCGTGAGGCGGCCGTTACCATTTTTATACAGCAGGCCAAGTCGGTAGAAGTGTTACTGGCGCAGCCTCCAATCGGTCTAAAGGGGAGGCGAAATCTCCCAAGGAGAAAGAAACATATGCTGTGTTTTCAGGTAGGTGAAATTTTGCAATCTGACCGAAATTTATGGAAGTTGGTGGCTCGATCCATTTTTGCACGTAATCAGCCGAGGTTTCACTGCCAACTTGTGTTATAATTACTTACTAAAGCTTCAAGTGTAGCTTTTGCCTACTGGAGCTGGGTACTTTTATGCAAGAATTCACAAACTAATTTTAAACAATATTAGAGAGGCAGACTGGTAGAACTACTTATTTTCTTGTCATATTGACTCCTCTATTTAGAGTGCACACAATTGTCGCTTAATAAGTGCCTGTAACTTGCTTTGTTTTTGATCATGCAGATTTCTTCAACCATTTTTTTGAAGCACACCGTTCTGATTGGAGAGGTGGAGCAAATGAAGAAGCTCCTCAATAAAGCTTTGGCAAACAAAATTAATGACTTTATGAAATCAAAAGATTAACCAAGGAATGGCACATCAAATAAAATATTTTGTTTGATTTCTGTGTCCATATTTGTGTCCTGCTTGCTCTGATGTAGCCGTGCATCTGCCAGTTGGCTAAGCACCGATTCGCTTGTGGGCCTATCAGAGTAGAATGCTACACTTATAGGCTGGCAACACGAGTACTGGTACACTGATAGACTGGTACACTGATAGACTGGTACACTCATAGACTGATACACCTATAGACTGATACACTTATAGACTGATACAACTGTCAATAACCTGATAGCCTATCAGTTTTTCTATCAGAATTTTCGCTAGGGTTGCGCCCGAGAAAGATTCTCAAATTCATGACATTGTATTTCGCACCCATCACAGACTATTACAACATCAGCAGAAGCGAGTGTGACGCTCCAGAATACCAGAACACAGCGCCCTCACGGGCACACATGGTGACGTCATGCAACCATCGGAAAGGCCTTAGGAATCTAGGGAGCGTTGGACTGACTACTAGCATGTTCTAAACCATATGCCCTGCCATTAGGTGGCGGCCACCCTCTGCCAATTTTGCATGAGTCCACTGACATAAAACATCAATAAGGAGCTATCGCTGCTAGGCCACATGTGAAAATCTGGAGTTTAAAACGCCCAAAATGTTCTTCCTATACATGTTTGTATACGTGTTTGTACATGCGTGATCGTAGATGTAAACACATGCAACATTAAGAAACATAGGGGGAAGGGTTTGAACCCCCTACTTCGAAATGAAATGCTGGAACATGTGGCGCATTTTGCGAGTGCATGACCAACGCTCGCTGTTTTAATTAACGGAATGAACCGCGCCTTGCAGACGTTGGGGCGCGTTCTCTTGCTGTGTGCAATTAAGAGATCGTGACTCAGTATTAGGGACGACGGGGAAAACTGAATAGAGTCGCAGCAGGCGGTGCGCTGCCCCCCCTCCTTTTTTTTTCACAGCTGATCGTGCTGCGTCGACCGCGTGCCACGACGGGGACGATACACTTCCCCTAGTTGTGTGAGCGCAAGACATATGGTTGGGACTCGTGTAATGTGACGAATAAACCTCCCAAGGCTGGCTAATCGGGGTACGTCAGATATGCTTCTGCTATATACGCCTGGAAGGCTGCTTTATCGACGCAGTTGGAGCGAATTAAGCACGACTCGCGCCTACCTGTAATTAGGACCCCGCCTACGAGAGTCGCCGTCGCTTGCAGGGCCCCACCCACAATAAGCACAAACGACCGGAATTCCAAATAACGAATGCTTATGTGGGGTCCCATTTACAGGTACACGCGAGTCGCGCTTAATTCGCTCCAACTGCGTCGATAAAGCAGCCTTCCAGGCGTATATAGCTGTAGCATATCCGACGTGCACGAGTCCGAACGATATAGCTTGTGCTGACACAGCTACGCGTCCCCGCCGTGGCACGCGGTCGACGCGGCATGATCAGCTATGAAAAAAAAAAGGAGGGGGGGGAGGGGGCAGCGCACCGCCTGCTGCAACTCTATTGAGTTTTCCCCGTCGTCCCTAATACTGAGCAACGATCTCTTAATTGCACAGTTGCGCGCACAGCAAGAGAACACGCCCCGAGTTCTGTAACGAACGATTCATTGCGCTAATTACGTCGCACACACTCGCGGACAAGTTCATTGCACTCGCGAAATGCACGGCGGACCACGCGTCGTTGATTCCCTAACTCTGAGACACGATCTCTTAATTGCACAGCAGCGCACACAGCAAGAAAACACGCCCCAACGTCTGCAAGGCGCGGCTCATTCCGTTAATTAAAACGGCGAGCGTCGATCATGCACTCGCAAAATGCACAGCGGACGACACCACACCCTCACGGAGAAGCCACTACTAAGGGGGCAAATTTCTTTGCCAAATTTGGTAGCAGTCTGGCAACAACCACCCCCCAAAGTCTGGCAGCCAAACAGAACCTTGCCGGAGCCACGGTCTTAACAATTCTTTTAAGCAACCGAGTACAATAGAGGTTTATAGTTCGACGTTTTTACGCTCCGCTTAGCAGCTAAGCGGTGCGCATGCGCCCTCCACTAAGGCCTTAAGCGGGTTACCGGAGCGGGGAATACGGTCCGCTTACGAGCAGCCTAAGCGGAGCGCGGTGCGTTGCTGTCGTTTTTGCAAGCGGAATGGGGACAACGCGCGCGCCCTCTCTCGTGCGTGCAGCAAGTTTGCTCATTTCAAGATGGCTGCCTCCGGAGATGGCGCGCTTTGGGGGACAACGCGCGCGCCCTCTCTCGTGCGTGCAGGAACTTTGCTCATTTCAAGATGGCTGCCTCCGGAGATGGCGCGCTTTGGGGGACAACGCGTGCGCCCTCTCTCGTGCGTGCAGCAAGTTTGCTCATTTCAAGATGGCTGCCTCCAGGAGATGGCGCGCTTTCCGCGAGTGCTTGCATGGTTATGCAAAGAGTTTTAACGGTGAAAAATAAAAACGCCGAAACCAGACACGCGTCAAAAGCGCAAACAACATACAGTGAATGCTTGCAATAGTTCTGGAACGGAACCTTGCTGGCTTTTGAGTGGTTACTATCAAGTCCGAGCTTGCTTCTTTGTAAAAAAAAAAAAAATAGACGGTTAATACATTGAAAATGGATTTTAGATACTTCGTGAAAAGATAATCTATACGTCATTGCTTTGTATACGTGAAAAAAATGTTTTTTTATTTTGTTTACCGACAATGAAAACGACCACAGGGCGCTGCAACTGTGAAAGGTCCGCTTCGCTGCCGGCAACGAATAACTAAAAGAGAAAAATCAGCCGCCGCTCCGCTGCGGTTTCGCGGGTGCTCCCGGAGCGGGGCGGACAACAAAAACGTCAAACTAAAAACCTCTAATAATACTAACAGAACTGCCCATGCAAAGGTGCGTTTGTGTAATGTCGAACAAATGCAATTGAAACAATGTTTTGTAGCGCGAGCTCGCGCTACAAAGCACGCTTTGAAATGCATCACCAACAAACCGACATTCCAACTCGATGAACAAAGGCGTGCGCGGAACGCGACAGATAACCAACGCATCATTTTGGTTGTCTGACCGTTAACGGCTTATATGCTTAGGACAATGAGCCGTATTATTCGAATGAAAAATGTTTTACACACCAAGCCCTACATCCACACACGGCTCTCGACGCAAACGAGAAACTTACCAAGGGACCGCAAGCACTACGCACAACCACTCACTCCAACGGTTGCTCACGGAGTAATGAAGGAAAAGCAAGGCACAGAACACCTACCAGCGTAAAAGGCGCGAAAATAGCAACGTTGCCAGATGAGCAGAATCAGTGAGACTAAACGCAGGCCAAGACAAAAAAAAAACTTTGAAACCTAAAAATGCCATTTAAAAATACTAAAAAAATCAATTATACAAAAAATTAAAACGAAGAAGTTTTATTTTGAAAGTTTGTTACTAAATGACCCCCAGCTTGAGGTGACCGCTGAGTAGAGGTGTGCACTAAGTTTTCACTACACCGCCAACGCCAACCGATCGGCGCGCCGCCGCCAATGTACTTTTTTTTTTGGGGGGGGGGGGGCGTGTTATTTTTTTACGATTGAATTTTTTTAACCTGGCTTTCTTTGGCAGTTAATTCTGCCACCAGGTAAATTGTGGGTCCTTTCTTAATTCTGCCCTCTTGTAAACGCATCGCAATTGATTCATCTGCCGGTTGCAGTTAAATAACCTGATGAGAAAAACATGTTCAGTACTCTTATTAATATAGGAAGGAAGTGTTGGTTGAGTGTACTAGGAATGCTGAGTGGCGTGACCGTGCCTCGCCACCTGATCCCTTCCGCGTTGCCCGCAGTGGCAGCGCTGCAGTTGAACAGTACTGAAAAAACCACGCGCCGCGTGCAGAAACTGCTATGCGCTTCGGCTCCTCCGTCGCGATTTCTTGATGCAGATTTCTCCGCACCTGCCCATCATTCATGTATAGCACATGATGCATTAGTCCTTGAAGTATGACACGCCCATCTCCTGAATTGGAGCTCCATAAAAGTTGTTGCGAGAGATATAATTCAGAAAGGGTGTGTCTTATACTGATTTCTTCTCTCCTAACTCTTTTTTCGTTGGTTAGGCGTCTACAATATTCAGAATAACTGAGCTGATTTATGCTCAGGTATTCTCAAAATGCTGTGCTCAAAAAGCTGTGAGATTAAAAAACAAATACTGTGACACACGCACGCAGAACCAGAAAGCTACAAGAAAAGAGGGGAGAGGAAAGAAATCTGAACCCCCTACACCATGAAATGTTTTGCTAATTTAACTTTTTAGGGTATACTAAAATAGTTACAGGCAATCACAGCGACCACCAATTGCTAAAGTTAGGCGTTATGCTGCACACCACACGCCCCCCCCCCCCCCAAAAAAAAAAAAGAACTTCTGGGTAGCCCTGCGCCACTAGTTTACAGCTGGCAAAGCGGAACATAGCGTGTCTTTACAAATGCGCACTGTAGATTTCACCTTTTCAAGTATGAGGTCGCAAAACTAGTTCGAGTCTAACGTAGTCGGACGAGAAAAGCACCACCTAAAAATAGTAACTGTGCTAAGGGCATAAAATATAGCCCCACCGCGGTTGTCCAGTGGCTAAGGCACTCGGCTGCTGACCCGCAGGTCGCGGGTTCGATTCCCGGCTGCGGCGGCTGCACTTCCGATGGAGGCGGAAATGTTGTAGGCCCGTGTACTCAGATTTTGGTGCACGTTAAAGAACCCCAGGTGGTCAAAATTTGCGGAGTCCTCCACTGCGGCGTCTCTCATCATCAAATGGTGGTTTTGGGACGTTAAACCCCACAAATCAATCAAATATATATATATATATAAATATATAATCTTATTATTATTGTGTCAAAACACGGAAAAACGAGCTCTTAGGTATACACTTCTTTCCCTTATTTCATTAAACAAGGGTCTCGTACTGGCGGACTTGGTGTCATTAGGTTGTATACGAGGGACTATTAATCAGCTGCCCACTCGTGATAAGTTTACGTGCTACTTGACGCCAAACATGCGCATAAACAGTGTTTCACACTCGTCGCTTTGCTTATAGATGGTGCTGAGTGACACTCCTACTTCTAAATTCACATATAAACCTAAAAAGAGTGGAAGGATGGAAGGCCGCTGTGGTAGTTTAGTGGTTAGAGCATCGAACGCGTTATTCAAAGGTCGTAGGTTCGATCCCTGCTCATCGCTGGTTATTTTTTCATCCGCTTTTTCTTCTTCTTATTTACATTCCATTGGTTCTAATAACTTCCCCTGTACATTTGGCATTACTGTCCGTTAGATCTCATTAATATTGTGTCAAAACACGGAAAACGAGCTCTCAGGTATACACTTCTATATACACCAAGTCTGCCTGCCAGTACGAGACCCTCGTTTAATGAAATAAGGGAAAGAAGTGTATACCCCTAAGGGCTCGTTTCTCTCTCTCTCTCTCTCTCTCTCTCTATATATATATATATATATATATATATATATATATATATATATATATATATATATATATATATGGCAAGCACTCTCAAATTATGACAGGTAGATTGCCACTATCCCTCAAGAGGAACCTATATAACAGATGTATCTTGCCGGTACTTAGCTACGGAGCAGAAACCTGGAGACTGTCAAAGAGGGTTCAGCTTAAATTGAGGACGACAGAGCGAGCAATGGAAAGAAAAATGGTAGGTGTAACCTCAAGAGACAAGAAGAGAGCAGAGTGGATTAGGGGACAAACGGGGGTTAAGGATATCATAGTTGAAATAAAGAAAAGGAAATGGACATGGGCCGGGCATGTAGCGCGTAGACAGGATAACCGCTGGTCATTAAGGCTAACTAACTGGATTCCCAGAGAAGGGAAGCGGGTTAGGGGGAGACAGAAGGTTAGGTGGGCAGACGAGATTAAGAAGTTTGCAGGTATAAATTGGCAGCAGCAAGCACAGGACCGGGTTAACTGGCGGAACATGGGAGAGGCCTTTGTCTTGCAGTGGACGTAGTCAGGCTGATGATGATGATGAATATTGTGAAAACGAGCCCTTAGATATACAGTTCTCTCTTTGTCTCTCTCTCTCTCAATATATATATATATATATATATATATATATATATATATATATATATATATATATATATATATATATATATATATATATATATAGAGTTAGGAGAGAAGAAATCAGTATAAGACACACCCTTTCTGAATTATATCTCTCGCAACAACTTTTATGGAGCTCCAATTCAGGAGATGGGCGTGTCATACTTCAAGGACTAATGCATCATGTGCTATACATGATATATATATATATATATATATATATATATATATATATATAATATATATATATATATATGTAATGGATGAGACATGGCGTCAGTCAGAACACCAGTTTATTCTGACACTTCGTCTTCCTCCTCTTTCTTCCCCACATTCACTTGTGAAGCGTCACACGTTTCCCCCTCCCCCCGAGAGAGCGTCAACTTATTGGGACAATAGTAGCGACGCAGTTTGTTGACGTGCACAATATCAGTAGTTCTGCTTAACGGAGCTACACATCGGTCGATCTCATAGTTCACAGGAGAGACTCTGCGAAGAATTGTGTAAGGTCCTTCCATGACTGAACTGAGCTTTCCTTTGTTCGGGTGCCAAGGTGTTTCGTAGAGGACCAATTCACCAGGTTGGAGATCTTGTCGGTAGGAATTTTTTGTCGTAGATTATCTTGTTCTTCTCATGATAGGCAAGCGTGTTCTTGATTGCACTTTTCCTTGCTTCTTGCACACTCTCCATTGGTGCGTCTAAAATTGTGTCGTATGAAGGAATTCCATACATTAGGTACGATGGTGGATATCGTGTTACTTCATGTGGGGTTCTGTTGTATTCATCGACAACATCCGAAAGATGTTTGACCCAAGACTTCTGTGGCTGCTCATTCATTTTGCACTTTAGCCGGTTTAGCCGGGTCTGATTTGTACGTTCGTTCATGCCATTACATTGAGGGTGTTGGGAGGATGTGAACAATTGGTGGACACCATTGCGTTTTAGAAACTGCTTGAATTTTCCAGCTGTGAAAGCTGGTCCACGATCAGATAGGAACTTCTTGGGTTTTCCTGCTGCAAAGATGGCGGTGATGCACGAAATGTATGCGTCACAAGTTTCGTTCTTGTGGGGAAACGCCCAGACATACCGCGTAGCGTGGTCGATCGCCAAGTGAATAAACTTCTTTGTCGAGCCATATCCTGAAAAGCCACCTATAGTGTCCATTGCTAAAAGATCGAAGGGTTGTTCTGCAGGTGGTAGTGACTCGAGAGAGCCAAATCTCTTGGTTTTCGGCTTCTTGCAACGCTGACATATGTCACAGTGGCGGACGTAGGATGAAACGTCTGTGATGATTTCCGGCCAATAGTAGGATGATGACAACAAGCCCAGAGTTTTCTTTACTCCGACGTGTCCGAACTGACAGTGCGCTTTCTGCAGAAGGCCCAGTCGAAGCTTGAGAGGAACGTACACTTTGCGAATTCCCTTACGTGTCACGATAGTGACCCCGTTTTCCGTTGTGTACTTGCAGCGAGGGTGGTCATCCTGGTAAGTTTGAAGTTCTGGTAATGAAAGGAGTTGAACCATAGGGCTTCGCGAAAATGCGTCCGCCTCGATGTTTTCGCTGCCTTTTTGATGTCGAATGTTAACGTCATACATGGACAGCTTCAAAGACCATCGAAAGAGCCGGCCATGTGGGTTTTTTATGTTTCTGAGCCATTGTAAAGCAGCATGATCGGTGACAACAGTGAATGGTCGTCCATGTAAGTAGCAGTGCCACTTGTCAACAGCGTCAATTATAGCGAGGCATTCGAGCTCTGTAATGGCATAATTTAATTCGTGCGCGAGTAGCTTACGCGAGTGATAGGCAACGGGGTGTTCTTTACCATCATGATCTCTTTGCTTCAGAACTGCACTTACGCCTATGTTAGATGCGTCGCAATAAAGAATGCATGGTTTCTCGCAAGAAAAAATTCGTAAAATGGGTTCTTTGGTCAGACAGTATTTCATGTTCTCAAAGGCTTGTTCACATGAGGAATCTCATTCCCATGGTGTGTCCTTCTTCAACAGCTTCGTAAGTGGGAAAACTATGTCACTGAAGTGCGGTATAAACTGGCGGTAAACGTTGGTGGTGCCTAAAAAACGCTGAAGCTCTTTCGGGGATTTCGGTCTTGGGAATCGCAAAACAGCTTCTATGTTTCTTCGTATAGGCGACACTGTATCGTGCGACACTCTGTGACCCAGATATTCAATAGAATCTTGGGCAAAATGGCATTTCTTCAATTTAAGTTTTATATTCTCCATTTTTAGGACATGCAAGAGAGCTTGGAGGTGCTGTAGGTGCTCAGTAAATGTGTCGGAGAAGACTACGATATCATCAAAATAATTAACGACATTCTTTAAGTTATGTTTTCTGATAACTGATTTCACAGCTCTTTCGAATGTAGCAGGAGCATTTTTCAAACCGAAAGGCATAACAAGCCACTCATAATGGCCATTCGGCGTGACAAAAGCTGTTTTTGGGATGTCCTGTGGGTTCATTTTGACATGCCAATAGCCTGATGTGATATCCAATGTCGAAAAATATTTCGATTTTCCCAGGTAGTCTAGAACATCGTCTATACGCGGAATAGGTTGGTAGTCAGGCACAGTGACAGAGTTAAGCTTTCGATAATCAATGCATAAACGTGTGCGTCCTTCACCTTTTTTCTCTGCAAGAATGACTGGAGCC
This sequence comes from Rhipicephalus annulatus, assembly GCA_013436015.1. Lineage (NCBI taxonomy): Eukaryota > Metazoa > Arthropoda > Arachnida > Ixodida > Ixodidae > Rhipicephalus > Rhipicephalus annulatus. Next base: position 102,718 of record WOVY01010943.1, on the reverse strand, counting down.
GCGTATGGGAAAAAAGATGGATGCACTACACCTTGCTTGAGAAGTAAGTCCACTTGCTTGACAATTTCCTCTTTGTCTGCCAGGGAGCATCGATACGGTGGTCTGTGGATAGGCACGTTGTTGCTGAGGGCAATGCAGTGTCGTTCCTCCGCGATACATCCGAAGTCCACCTGAGACTTTGAGAAAATGTCTTCGTAATTGTGAAGCACCTCTCTCAAAGCAGCTTGTTGCGATGGTGGAAGGTGCGTGACATCAACGGCTTGGAGAGGGGTTGTATCGGCGCTGAAGACGCACTTTTGTGTTTGAAAGGAATTCTGCAAAGCTTTGTTGTCTTGAAACAAAGTCATTGTGTTTAAATCCAGTGATAGGTTGAAAAAGGAGGCGTTGTCCAGGCCTAGCAAGAATTCAGTCTTCATGCCTGGTAGAACGTGTGCTTGGACTGCCCGCTTTAACTTCCCTATTTCCAACTGTATGCGTACGCGGCCCAAAGTTTTTGTGGTTGAGGTGACTTGTTGGACACTAATGCATGAATCCTTGAGCAACTGCAGCTTGAGTTTTTTGAACACAACTTCATTGATACAGGTAATAGTCGCTCCTGTATCCAGAGTTGCGTTCACCATGTGTCCGTTCACAAGTGCACCAAAACGTATTAATGAGCCTTTGGGCCGCCCTCTTCGTTTCCCTGGTTGTCAGTTAGAGCAGACACCATTTCACGACGAGGGCACTCATTGTGCCAGTGAAACTGATTCGGCAAACCAGCAGATGCACAATGTCGGCACTCACTGTGAGGGGTGCGCATCAATCTTGTAGGGAGCCATGGTCGCGTAGAATGAGGCTCTCGACGCATGAGCTGCCGTTTTGACGAGTGTTGGGAAGCATCTCTGTGGACAGAGTCTTCCGCTTGAAGCGCAGCAGCAAGCCACTTGGCTGGGGTGGTGAGCGTCAATCCAGCGAAGCGCATTTCGATCTCTTTAGGTACACCATCAGTCAATCCTGATACTATGTGAACGTCTTTTAAGTCTGCGAGGCGACCAAGGTGTGTCTTCTCTTCGTAGTAGTGCCTGATGCGCTGTTCTCTTTTGAGCCTGCAGTGTATGAATTGGCGGAAAGGCTCGCTAACAGGTGTAGAAAATCGTGATATCATGCTTGCTTTGATGCCTTCCCCACGTATCTTCTGCGTCGAATATCTCGGTGAGGTACCAGCGGAATGCCTCACCTTCCAGTTACTCGCTGATGCAGTCGATGCGATCTCGTTCGGACCAGCTGACGTTGCTCGCCTTCGTTTCGAAGAGGTGCAACCACTTGTCAACAGGGACGTCGTCTTCAGCTCCGGTGTATTTCGGCAGGCTGATTATCTTCTTTGGTGGGCTCATGATGTTGCTGCGGTAGATCCTGTCGACTTAGTGTAACGGATGAGACATGGCGTCAGTCAGAACACCAGTTTATTATGACCCTTCGTCTTCCTCCTCTTTCTTCCCCACATTCACTTGTGAAGCGTCATATATATATATATATATATATATATATATATATATATATATATATATATATATATATATATATATATATATATATATATATATATATATATATACCTAAGGGCTCGTTTTTCCGTGTTTTTACACAATATTCATCATCAGCCTGACTACGTCCACTGCAGGACAAAGGCCTCTTCCATGTTCCGCCAGTTAACCCGGTCCTGTGCTTGCTGCTGCCAATTTATACCTGCAAACTTCTTAATCTCGTCTGCCCACCTAACCTTCTGTCTCCCCCTAACCCGCTTCCCTTCTCTGGGAATCCAGTTAGTTACCCTTAATGACCAGCGGTTATCCTGTCTACGCGCTACATGCCCGGCCAATGTCCATTTCCTTTTCTTTATTTCAACTATGATATCCTTAACCCCCGTTTGTCCCCTAATCCACTCTGCTCTCTTCTTGCCTCTTAAGGTTACACCTACCATTTTTCTTTCCATTGCTCGCTGTGTCGTCCTCAATTTAAGCTGAACCCTCTTTGTAAGTCTCCAGGTTTCTGCTCCGTAGCTAAGTACCGGCAAGATACAGCTGTTATATACCTTCCTCTTGAGGGATAGTGGCAATCTACCTGTCATAATTTGAGAGTGCTTGCCGAATGTGCTCCACCCCATTCTTATTCTTCTAGTTACTTCAATCTCGTGGTTAGGCTCTGCGGTTATTACCTGCCCTAAGTAGACATAGTCTTTTACAACTTCAAGTGCACTATTACCTATCTCGAAGCGCTGCTCCTTTTCCGAGGTTGTTGTACATTACTTTCGTTCTCTGCAGATTATTTTAAGACCCACCTTTCTGCCCTCCTTGTCTAACTCCGTAATCATGAGTTGCAATTCGTCCCCTGAGTTACTCAGCAACGCAATGTCATCGGCGAAGCGCAGGTTACTAAGGTATTCTCCATTAACTCTTATCCCTAACTGTTCCCATTCTAGGCTTCTGAAAACGTCCTGTAAGCACGCGGTAAATAGCATTGGGGAGATTGTGTCCTCCTGCCTTAAACCATTCTTGATTGGTATTCTGTTGCTTTCTTTATGAAGCACTATGGTAGCAGTTGATCCCCTGTAGATTTCTTCCAGAATGTTTATATATACTTCATCTACGCCCTGATTCCGCAGTGTCTGCATGACGGCTGATATTTCTACTGAATCAAATGCCTTCTCGTAATCTATGAAGGCTATGTATAGTGGTTGGTTATACTCAGAGCATACAATATTAATGAGATCTAACAGACAGTAATGCCAAAGAGTGTATACCTAAGAGCTCGTTTTTCCGTGTTTTGACACAATATTAATGAGATCTAACAGACAGTAATGCAAAGGAATGTACAGGGGAAGTTATTAGACCAAACTGTAATGCAAATACGAAGAAAGGTGGGTGAAAAGATAACTTGGCGTTCACATATAAACCCTATAAAGTGGCTGGGTGGATAGCTGTCGTGGTAGCTCAGCGGTAGAGCATCGAACGCGTCATTCGAAGGTGGCAGGTTCGCATCCTGCCCGCGGCAAGTTATCTTTTCGCCCACTTTTCTTCATATTTACATTGCAATTTGGTCTAATATCTTCCTCTATACTTTCCTTGGCATTATTGCCTGCTAGATCTCATATATATATATATATATATATATATATATATATATATATATATATATATATATATATATATATATATATATATATATATGATTAGTTTCTTTTTTCCAGCTACCGTAATAAAAGTTATAAACTTCGAGAATAGTATAAGAAACAAAACAATGAAATATTTATTTTTTCCTAACAATGTCGGCTGGTGGACCAGCCTTCTTCGGAGGATCTAAGCGAAATGATGCAAGTTCCCGTCGCAGAGGGCCACACTCACAGTTTGGAGACCCCCAAAACGAAAAAAATAAAGAAAAAACAAAAAAAAACCGAGACAAACCGGCGGACGAGGCAGCAACTGACAACAACAAGAAGAAAGAGAGGAAGAAGAAAGGAGCGACGGAGAGCCGCCGGAAGCAGGCGGGTAATCCCTTCATTGGTGGTGGTGGTAGTGGTTGTTTTTCATCTCGCCGCTCGCGCCTGACCACCCGAGCTTTGTCGAACGGCAATCGCGGTCTAGGCACCTCCGAGTGGCCATATCTGGACATCTGTTACTGATTTGAGCGTCGGCGGCTCATCAGTCAGAGACGCACAGCGTGGTGGTTCGACGTCCGTAATCGGCGGAAGCTCGGCAATGTGGCTTTTACCCGTGCACGAAGACGCCACGTGTCGCATCTCTGCGTGGACCCGAAGGACAGCGGTGCTCCGTAGAGTGATTTCAGCCGCGCAGCGCTCAGCACATAAACACAGTAGGGCGTCTTGTCCCTGCTCCTTATCTCCACAAAATGAGGCGGCTGCCTTTCTTCCGTTCTGGCGGTCGCGGCAAAAGGGTGGCCCGCCAAACGCAACAATCTATATATCAATTGAGATCTAACAGACAAGAATACCAAGGGAGGTATTGGGGAAGTTATTAGACCAAACGGTAATGTAAATGTGTAGAAAGAAAGGTGGGTGAAAAGACAACTTGCTGTGGCCAGGAACCGAAACTGCGACCTTCGAATAACGCCCAAAGAAGTGGCTGAGGGGATAGCTGCCGTGGTAGCTCAGTGGTAAAGCATCGAAAGCGTTATTCTTACCCTTGACGGGCGCATCTCCTCACCCCCGACTTATCGGCGGGCCTTTCTGTATATCGCGCTTCCCGCGTTTGTTTCTTACGCGCGTGCGCGATACGAGTACTTGTACTTCTTGTACTTAAACATCTACTTAAATCTTGCACTTAAACATAATAACTTTGAATTCGACCAAAAACATTACCTACAAGTAAACGGAACTGCCATGGGAACCAAATGGTCCCAAATTACGCAAATATTTTCATGGCCTCTTTGCAGATTCCTTTCCTCGAAAATTCTCCATTCAAACCGATATTCTACTGACGCTTCCTCGATGATGTATTCTTCGTGTGGGCTGATGGAGAACATAATCTTTCCAAATTCATTTGCGATTTCAACTCCCTGCATCCTTCGATAACATTCACGCACACGTATTCGCAGAAGATTGTTCACTTCTTGGATGTCACTGTATCACTCAGTGGCACCACCATATCTACTTCCTTGTATAAAAAAAAACAACTGACCGCCAACATTATCTGCATTTCCACAGCAGCGACCCACATTACTGCAAAGCAGGTGTTCCTTACTCTCAAGCCCACAGATTACAGAAGAATTTGCTCTGAAATCACACAATTTGACACCCACGCACAGGAATTGAGAGCAGCCTTCTTGCGTCAAAAGTACCCCGAAAAAATGATTGACAATGCAATTGAGCACGCTCGCTTTTTGGACAGAGAATCAACAATGGAAGAAAAAGGCTGGAAATAAAGATATAACTTCAGGGGCAAATTTCAATACTCACATACCCCGCTGCCACCCCTCGGGTGAATTCTATACTAAACCGCCACTTCAACATACTTAAACAGAGTAGTCGCCTCTCTGCCATTTTTCAGACTCCGGCCAAGGTGGTTTACCGAAGAAATAAAAACCTGAGAGACTTACTGGTCAGGGCTGAAAACATACAAATCCGACCACCATCAGGGCTGTAGACCGTGCGGGAAACCTCGCTGCAGGGTGTTCACACACATGGTGACCACAGATACGGCCGAAGCCTCCTGATGAGACTATGTGTACAAAATTAAAGACGACCTTAACTGTGACTCAGCCAATGTGGTATACAATATTCGCTGTGAGGTGTGCAAACAGGAATATATTGGACACACGGAAACCACGTTCCGTTTGCGTTTCAAAAACCACAGGGCACACGTAAAGGTCCTCCCCAATTTGCCGTTCTCCAAACATATCAACCGTTCCTGGACACTCTTTCGAAAGCGTAAGTGTCATACTCCTACAATCCGGCTTCCAGAACACACGGGAGCACGAACAACGGGAGTCATACTTCATAAATAAATTCAGATCACTTGCCCACGGAATCAACGAGAGCCCTGGGCGACTGACGTGCCTCCGCGAAGTTTCGTGAAACACAGAAAGTGAATTACTCAATTATTATTTATACATACGTGAAGTCGCACACATAGGATATATAGCGCGTGAAAATAAACGAATTTGATGCTGCATGCACCAACCGGCGCTTGTTAGTATCATTAGATTTTATTTTTTATTTTTAAGTACTTTATTATTATTAATACTATTTTACTATTCTTCGTTATTTTTATTTACGTCTTTTTTTTTCATTCTTTAAAGAATATCCATTCATTCTTTTTGAGTATGACTGGTTTTACACTTTTACCTGCGAGAGAGGGCAGATGGGGAGGAGAGAGCACACATTAGCTTTCCATCATGGCCAATATTTTCCTAGAGCTGGAGCGGGTCGTATGCTTCTTGTGTGTGTGTGTGGCCCGATGCGGCGGGCCAGCTGCTGAACCACGTGAATTTTAACTCGATCCATGTGTGGGATGCGAGTAAGCGGCAACATGTTTCACTTTTTCCCTTTTACTTGGTCGCCTCCGCTGGCGGCATGTCTTATCTACCCCTAGGCCCTGCCATGTTCCCGACCGGGTTGCAGAAATTAGGTGCCTTTTCTCATCTTCTAACCACCACCACCACCAATGCAGGGATAATGTTGTTGTTAGTGGTTCATGAGAAAAAGGAAGAAGGCACCTAATTTCTGTCTGCCTATAGGCGACACGGCGCTGTGCCTCAGGGATTACCCACCCGCATCCGGCGGCTCTCCATCGCTCCTTTCTTCTTCCTCTCCTTCTTCTTGTTGTTGTCACTTGCTGCCTCGTTCGCCGGTTTGTCTCGTTTTTTTCTTTTTTCTTTATTTTTTTCGTTTTGGTGGTCTTCAAACTGTGAGGGTGGCCCTCTGCGACACGAGCTTGTATCATTTCGCTTAGACCCTGGGAAGAAGGCTGGTCCACCAGATGAAACTGTTAGGAGTAAATAAATATTGTATTGTTTCCTATACTGCACTATTCTCGAAGTATATATATATATATATATATATATATATATATATATATATATATATATATATATATTATATATATATATATATGCACAAGTAATCCATAAAATTCGCATTGCGCCCGCTTACCAGCCTCTGCCGCAATACGCGGCACCCCTCTTTCTACGACGAAATGTTGACGGGGCTACGAGTAGTTAAAGGCTTACAACTTCCTAAAAAAGCTCTTTTTTTGTCCCACACCGAACCGCCAGAGCCAGGAGGTGCCGTCTGGTCGGGAAGAATACGTTAGTGAAAGGAAGCATACACAGACCGCTGACATCAGAAAGGTGAAGGGGAGAGAGATGAAGGGGGAATTGGAGGAAAGAGTGGAGGGGGGATGTGGAAGGAAGAGTGGAAGGGTTGCGCCCGAGGGGAGTCCACCTTATATTCTTTTTTTCTTTTTTCTTTTCTTTCCTTTTTCTTCTTTTTTTGCTTTTTTTCTGACTTTTTCCTTTTCCTCTGATTTGAGATTGTATAAAGCTGAGCACCAACAAACTGTACCTGTAATCCTGATGAAAGACAGACTCTAGGCCCGAAACGTCGAAATAAACCACCTTGTGACCGCTCACGGAGGATCTATATTAGGCCAATTGCAATGTAAATGAGAAGAAAGAAAAGTGGGTGAAAAGATAACTTGCCGTGGGCAGGATCCGTACCTGCGACCTTCGAATAACGCGTTCGATTCTCTACCACTTGAGCTACCACGACAGCTATCCCCCCAGCCACTTTATTGAGTATCTATGTCAATTTAAACGTGGGAGTGTCAGTCAGCGCCACCAGTAGCCATGGCGGCGAGTGTGGCACACTCTTTATGAGCCTGTTTGGCGTCACGTAGCACGTGAACTTATTACTAACTGGCAGCTGACAACTACTCCCTCGTATACAACCTAAAGGCACCACGTCTGCCAGTACGAGACCCTCGTTAATGAATAAGGGGAACACGTGTATACTTAAGGGCTCATTTTTCGTGCTTACACAATATTATAATGAGACCTAACAGACAATAATGCAAGGAAGGTATAGGGGAAGGTATTAGGTCAATTGTAATGTAAATGAGAGGCGTGAGATTTCTGATATACGCTGATGATGTAACTTTATGATCTGTGCATAAAGTCGTCTCAAGACAAGCACAACAGCTTCAGAAAGCCCTTCATGTTCTTCAGAGCTACACTCGGAACGCAGGGTTAGACATGTTCGCCCAAAAACATAGGTAGTAACTTTGAGAGACTACTCACTCATACTCATTCACCACAATTTTTTCAGCCTTCACCCTCCCTCACGTTCATACTCACGTCTACTCCCACTCATAGGCCCTCACTCACGTTCATACTAACGCCTACTCACACTCACTCCTACTCACTCATGTTCATACTCACTCCTTCTCACACTCAGAGTACTCACTCACGTTCATACTCACTCCTACTCACACTCATGGGTACGCACTCACATTCAAACTTACTTCTACTCACACCGAAAGTACTCATTCACGTTCATACTCACACTTACTCATACTCATGAGTACACACGCACGTTCATACTCACTTATACTCATACTCAGAGTACTCACTCACGTTCATACTCACTCCTACTCACACTCATGAGTACTCACTCACGTTTAAGCTTACGCCAACTCACACTCTAGGCCCTCACTCACGTTCATACTCACGACTACTCACACTGTTGAGTACTCACTCATTTCATACTCACGACTACTCACACTTGTGAATACTTACTCACTTTCATACTCACGCCAGCTAGCACTCATAGGCCCTCACTCACGTTCGTACTCACGACTACTCACACTGATGAGTACTCACTCATGTTCATACATACTCACAGTCACTCACGTTCATACTCACGCCTACTCACACTCATTGTTCATGGCTCACGTTCATATTCACGACTACTCACACTCTTAGAGAAACACGGGCTGCTGGGCGAGTTGGTAATTCATTTTAACTGAGGTGCGCGAAAAATTGAAGTACAAAAGGAAGACAGCTCGAGACAGCGCGCCGTGTCCAGGTGTCTCCTTTTTGTACTTCAATTTTTCGTGCACCTCAATTAGGACTCATAGTTACTCACTCACCTTCATACTCACGCCTGCTCAATATCATAGGCCCTCACTCACATCCGCACTCACACAAGAATTCACCTTCATACTTACGCCTACCCATAATCAGGCACACTCGCCCACGTACTTTCACATTCACATACTCATCATCATCACAGCAGGACAAAGGCCTCTCCCCTGTTCCGCCAGTCAACTCGGTCCTTTGCTTGCTGTTGCCACTTCATACCCGCAAACTTCCTAATTTCATCTGCCCAGCAAACTTTGTCTCCCCATTTCCCGCTTTCCTTCTCTTGGAATCTACAAAATAACCGACAGAAAAGGAAAGTAATGAACAACAACTTCGAAAGAAAAAAGCGCTTCGAGATAGGTGGCAGTGCACTTGAAGTTGGAAAAGGTATATACGTCTACTTAGGAAAGGTAGTACCTGCGGAGCCAAGCCACGAGACTGAAGTAACTAGAAGAATAAGAGTGGGGTGGAGAAGATTCGGCAAACATTCTCAGCTCATGGCTGGTAGATTGTCACTATCCCCTCAAGACGAAGGTATATAACAGCTGCATCTTGCCGGTACTTCCCTACTGAGCAGAAACCTGGAGGCTTGCAAAGAGGGTTCAGCTTAAACTGAGGACGACGCAGAGAGTGATGGAAAGGAAAATAGTAGTTGTAACCTTAAGAGTCAAGAAGAGAGCAGAGTGGATCAGGGAACAAACCGGGGTTAAGGATATCATAGTTGAAATCAAGAAGAAGAAATGGACATGGGCCGGGCATGTAGCGCGTAGGTGGAGCTGGTCATTGAGCATAACTGACCGGATTTCCAGAGAAAGCAAACGGGTTAGGGAGAGACAGTAAGTTAGGTGGGCAGATGAGATTAGGAAGTCCGCGGGTACATAATGGCAGCAGCAAGCACAGGACCGAGTTGAGTGGCGGATCAGGGGAGAGGCCTTTGTCCTGCAGTGGACGTTGTCAGGCCTACACTGTTAAAAAAAGTTAGTAAAAATGTAGCAACTGCAAGCAAATAGGTAGTAACTGCAGTGGTTACTACCTTACTTGGACCATTGCTAGACTTTTGCTACCTGTTTACTACCTACGTTAGTAAACAGTTACTGGCTGCTACCGTTACTAAATTTTGTGACCTGTTAACTACCTACGTTGTAAACAGTTAGTAACTGGAATGAAAGAGGTAGTAACTGCAGCCGTTACTACCTTTCTTGTCCCTTTACTACCTTTTTGCTACACGGCTGTGGACTACTTAACATGAAATAGTGTGATTCCGGTTCTGAATAATTATGAGAGGAATCGTGTCGAAGTATTATCATTAAACGAAAAAATAGCGCAGAAGATATCTATAGATCAAGAGAATACATTTAGTTTTAAATTACGCAACTGAGATATGTAAGCTTGGTTCTGATATTGTCGAAACGGAGAAGTACAAGTTAATGAACCATAGGCAAGTGTACACGCGTTGCAATAGACAATTACAACAAACTTAGTAAATTACAGCGCATATTAACAAGACCGGCGGATCAAAATAACCAGACGGTCGCAATTAGCCTTGAAAATGGTCACAATCAATCCATTGCGGCGTGTATCTAAACATTATCATTGTTTTGCTGCGTCAAACTTCAAAAACGAATATTACGTTGTAAACGCTGATATATTAGCCATGTGAAGCATTCCAACGCACTGAGAAAAAGTTCATAACCTTGTTTGGGCTACTGTCCGTAATGTATTTTTGTGACCCTTTTATAATAAATAAATATGACATACATTTTTTATATGTAAGGCTAATTAAAAGACTTGTGCTACGTCCCCAAATATATGCAACCAGGTAGTATAATATAGTGTTATAGGTTGAAATTTGATATAATTCATCCTGAAACAAAAGTGCTCCCCTGTACCAGACATGCCCCTGCAAAGTAGGGGCTGTATATACCTCATGCATAGTTCATACTACATGTATGCGTAAAAAATAGTGAACTTGTCAGGTCTGTGTATTCTTCACTTCATTCCTCAAATTTGTCTAGTAATGAGACATTAATTGGCGAACATTAGCAGTGGAGAAATAATATGCCAAAATGAATATGCAAAGTAGTATTTAATCACTACTTTTTTTTTTCTTGAGACATTTAAGGAGTTTCTACCCATGGGTGGTAATGGCTAGGGTAGTAACAGTCACTCAATGCTGGTAGTAACAGCATCGGTAGTAACTGTTACCACCCTCACCGTTACTAACTGCGCTTACTACCAGGGTTGTAACATATGGGACAAACCATAACTACCCCAAAGTTAGCAAGTACTACCACCTTTTTTCTAAGAGTGTATGATGAATATTAACATTGAGGTAGCGTTAGGTGTACTCAGGTTACTCAAGAAACAATCGAGCTGAACAATTGTCGCTTTCTTTTAAGGTCGGTAGGCTCCACAAACAGGCAATGACTCAGCGCAATTACGACGCACCTGCACATTAATTTGTGTGCCATGACGCGTAGGAGACGCTGAGACATCGTTTAGAATCTCAGTAATGCGTTACAAGCACTCAAAACGCGCTTCCGTAGGCTATGACGCACGCGCGCGAAACAGAGACGCTCTCGACAGCTTTAGTATACTACACGGCCGCCGCTGATTACCCGCGAGAACCCCAGACGTTGCCCTGCCATCCGGCTCGGCCGCTGCGTTCGTTTCACTGCCCCTAGCCCCTCCCGACTGCACTAGCGGGACAGGCGGGCGCCAGGGCCTCGCCGCCACGTCGGTGCCGCGGCCACCTTGGCCGCCCGGCCACTGGTAGGTGTGTGTGTGTGTTGGTGGTTCGTGGAAGAATGAGACGCCTAATTTCTGCAGCCCATTAGGGAGCACGGCGCAGCGTCTTAGGGGGGGGGGGAGTGGGAGAAAAGTGGATAGGAGTGTAGGTGTTAGAGGTGTAGTGGCCAGGCGAACATGGTGTTCTGTGGCCCGGCGCGACCGTCGAGACGGCGCCTCCCCTCTCTGCCTCGCCTTCAGATGGAATGCGTTGCGTACGGCAGTTTCGCATTCGAGAAATTGTGCGCATCTTCGGAGATGTTTTCCTTCCTCTGTGGGATGCGCTCACGCGGAGACTTCGTTGACTCCGTGCCCGCAGTGACGATTGCAGGGGGCCTTATTTATGGATCTGCGGACGCGGTTAACGTTCATTGGCAGTGTGCGTACGCAGGGTTATCGCGGACAGCCGAATAAAACGGTAATTAACGAGTTGCGTTATGTGTGTTTTTGTACTAGCCCGCGTTATGTGAATGACAGAATAAATTATCAAGGGCAATTGGGCGCTTATTGCACATTGTGTCTGCACTGTTAAAGGCATAATAGGCCGCCTTCGGATGCGGTTTCGTCTAACCTTTAATAAATTTTGCGTCAATAAGCATGGTGCTGCAGCGTGCGTCCATTCGCGCAAACGTGGAAAAAATATACACCTTGTGGAGAACACATCGACGTACTAAATAAATATAATGATTTTAATATTATAGGTGATATAGCTCCAGGTGAAGGCTTAGTAGGGCATAGTAAGTATGTGGGAAATTGAATAAAGTGAACATGCCTAGCAGGGAAAGAAAAGAACTTTGATTATGCAATTATGCATTAACGGCGGTGCGTGGTGACGGGGCCACCGCCATGCACGTTTTTACTCTCCTTTGTGGTTGATGTTTTGGTGCTTTGTCTGCACCTGTGGTGACTTTCTGCTTAGTAATGGAATAGAGTGAGTTAACCTGGATCTGTGCATGGTGTGCACTGTGATTCTATAGCGTACATAAAGTGATGATATCCCAAGCGTTCTGAAGCGTGACGGGGGAGGGGGTGGCAGAATGGCGGAAGGAAAGGCATATATTGCTAAAACAGATAAATTCACTTTTAACAGGGGAGCTATTTTAAGGTTGGAGGAACTCCGCGTAGTGTACGCCATGGTCTGCCGTCTGGTAACTCGCGCGGGGAAAGCCACAAAGGGCCGTTCGCCCTGTCATCCAGGCACTACACTTTCCTTGGTTGGAAAATACGGCGGAAGAAGAAAAACGGTTGGTAAGGAGCCTCAACAAGCGATCGTTTGTTATTGAAAACAAGCCCACATCAACTTGTCCTGCAAATTTGTTGCCGGTTGGCATGTTCCAAAACTACAATTTTCAGGTTGTGTGTCACCCGGTATATGAGTCATGCCTCATGACAATACATAGTTGCTTGCAATGCCTGTTTGTTGTTTTGTTTTGTCTTTTTTTAGTGTGTCTAAGTAAAGTTCTTATTGTGAAATATTTTTAAAACTATTGCTACAGTTTCGTTTCCCCGCCAAATTGTTACGTCCTGTTCTACACACTTCATTCTTCATGGCGGCTTTCAGTGAGTAGGAAAGACAACAGATCAAGTCGCAAGTCTAACGCCTCCAGCGAACACCACGTTATCATTTATCCATAATGACCATAAATAAATATGGAAACTTCATGCACATTTCTGCAATGTATTTCGCAGCATTTGACACGCACATCGCAGTCGCACTTTATATTTGGCTATGCTGACACACGTGTATAAAAGCGAGACATACCTTGACTGCTTAATTTAAAATCGCACAAAATCTTTTCACACTTCCCATTTTACTCTGTCGAATAGCCCGGTGAGTTATTTGGATGTATTTTGTTAATATAATGCCGAAATTGAGCTCTTTCTCTATATTTCGCTCTTTTTGCAGTAACTATAGGCAGCACGGTAATTGTTATCGGACTTGCTCACAACAGATATTTCAATATTTTTAACAGTAATCGCGCAAAGCTAGCGCATGGGTCAGTTGAATAGCTTGAAATTGTTGTAGAACCACTTGCTACTTAGCGTGTGTCATTTGACGCACTCAGCACAGTTACTGGCAAGTATTCTGACTCTGTAAGCAGTGGTAACACGACCTTTCAGATAAGGGTTCGTAAACTCTTCAGAATTGGTTCGAAAGCAGGTCAATAATTACATGGTGTGTATTGATTTCTTACGAGAATAGTTTCCGCCAATTCGAGCTCCGGTTCCAATTTCCCAGTGATTCCGCAGCCTCTGAGGCTAGAAATATGCCTTAATAAATTATTTTTGTTCGTCATCTATAGTTCACAGAAAGTGTTCCGCTGCTAAAAGGCGCGAAAACAAACACGGGCATACACTTCGCGTTAGGCCTGTTTTCCCGCTTATATAGGAGCAGCTTCTTCAACATAAGTTTTAGGTACGTTTTCAGCAACAAATGCACGCCACCGTCTCGTGAAAGAATGAGTTATACGCTGCACAGACAGCAACCAAGCTCGATGAGCATCTTCTTTAATGAAAGAGCAATCGAAACCAACTAAAATTCGATCGTGAATGTTTTTTTTTTTTTGAAAATAGCTACGTTATCCTCGCAATCCCGCTCAATACTTTCTCTCGGAACATACATTTTAACGAAAAAGGCCGGAACCCCGTCTTGTAGTAGGCACACGTAGTGCGCCAATGAAAAGAGAACTGACAAGTGACGTGCCGTCCCTTTAGCGCCGTACTATATCTGCGCGTCAAATTGTCGTTTTTATAAAAAAAAGTTTTTATAAAAAATTTATTAAATTTATTTAGAATGTCGGGGTGTTGTGCACGCTTACGGATTTTTTTCAAGGTTTGAGCGAGAGGACGCACGCTGCGTCTTTAATATATCGCTGCGAATGTTATTAGGGCTGACAATAACCGCACTTCAAAGCGACATATCAATCAATCAATCAATCAATCAATCAACTTTTATTTCTCATAGAGAAATAAAATATTGTACGTTCAGCAGTGCAGCCGAAATCTGCAATCAGCAAACAAACGCCCTTGATGAATGATTGTATCACTCATATTACGACAGCACTGTCAAATGACGCGCAAAGCGGTTTCAACTCGTCGATAGACAGTTTTAGCTCGATTTGTGGGGTTTAACGTCCCAAAACCACCATTTGATTATGAGAGACGCCGTAGTGGAGGGCTCCGGAAATTTCGACCACAGTTTTAGCTCAACAGCCATGCGTGCGCAGGCTGCCATTGGATTAGCAGGCGCACTTATAGATTGATTTCTAGGCGCACGTTGTCCGTGTCAGGGAGCCTCCATCTACAATAAATATGCTCACAATAAAGAGTTAAATCACGTTACCAGGAATGCAGGCGGACATTTCTGCGGGGGGAGGGGGGGGACGGGCCCGGTTTGCTACACCTCTGCTACGCCACTGCACGTTACGCTAATACGATAAGTAAATACGGCACGGGTCTGTGGTAGCGCTCCTCCTCTCCTGCTCGTTCTGCTTAAAGTGCGTCTTGGAATAGGTCTGAGGGCAAAAGAACTAGATATGCGAGACGATGACTATACGAGCGCTCTTCTATTATTTCACTAAAGTAGCTATCCCGATCGGCAGGTGTATCGTAAACCCCGCAGGTCGCGGGTTCAATTCCCGGCTGCGGCGGCTGCATTTCCGATGGAGGCGGAAATGTTGTAGGGCCAGTGTACTCAGATTTGGGTGCACGTTAAAGAACCCCAGGTGGTCGAAGTTTCCGGAGCCCTCCACTACGGCGTCTCTCATAATCATATGGTGGTTTTGGGACGTTAAACCCCACATATCAATCATTAGGTGTATCGTAAACAATGCGTAGGCTGAAAGGCAACAATACGGTGTGACACCTTGCATAGTAGTTTTTTTAGAGGCGTTCGTGGTGTGTGGATGCTTTTACTGGAGTTATATGAGCGCCGAAAGCACAACGAGCGAGAGAGGAGGGGTGTAACTACTCTAATCTACCGAGTCCCGTACCACATTTGCGTTCCGTACCTTCTTAGCTTTCTAGTTTTAACAACTATTTCTCGAACGGAGTACTACCGAACAAGCAGCGCACTCCAGAGACAGAGAGGAGGTGCCGTCGCCGCCGCGCCGAGACAGGCGCCGACGCAATCGTGTGCAGTGGCGCCAGGACACCCAGGCACAGCGTACCGGGACGAACGACGAACCGAAAGCATGCCACCAGCCGCGTGATCTTTGTCGTATTCCTTACGCCAGTGTAGTGGAATGGGTGCCTCCATTCCACTCCAATTCCGTTCCGGGGAATTAAAACTTGCCGCAATTCCATTCCTTTCAAATTCCTTGGAACTAAAAAAACTTTGCCCATTCCCACTTCGGGAATGACCAGGCTGTTCGATTCCAGTCCTGTAATTCCTTAACGTCGGAAAGGCATATTGACAGTTATATTGAGTTAAGAATGAACGCCCCATAAAGCTGACGTCAACCGATGAAACAAAAAGTGCAAAAAAAAATTAGGCATTGCCATTTTTTGGGCGTGTTGGTAAACGGAACTCGAAAACACATTGAGAGCTAAGATATTGAGCGCATTGCTTTGGCGTCTGCCTTACGTTGTTTGTTAGCGCTCTATATGTTTTCGAGCGTTTATTTCGTGTGAACAAGTATATACGCCTTGGAAGGGGAAGGATATCGCGAATCCGCACCCGGGTCTATAGTTCGAGTTTGCATAAGCACGCAAAACACGTTACCAAGGTCTAGGGCTAGTAGCTTGATGACAAATCTCGTGCAATAGCTCACCCTGCTGATTCCCGTAGGGGCAGTTCTATCGCTACCCGTAGTATTTTCATGATCAGCATGTTTAAACGAATGGTGATGCATTAATATCGTTCAGGCTTGAATATGTCACTGCAAAAGTGAAAACATAGCGTATTTTTCTGCCGACCAAATTAGTGTGTGAGAAGATTAAGGAATTTGGCCAAATGTGTGGAGTGGTCGTGAATACGGAGAAAACTAAGAGATGCTTAAACCGGAGCAAGACCCCCAAGATCTGCTTGTATCAGTTGGAACAGGGCACCGTTTGGGCACCTTGTGCCTTTGCATCGATTACGCAACACTGGACCGCAGTAGTCACGCTTGTCAAGCGCACCTCGCAAGCATGAATGGGGTGAGAACTTGTGTTCGCCTGTGCGCAGGTATGGAATCTCTTCGTTTGTCGCAAACGTCTGTCGGGTACTAAACTGCTCATGGGATAAAATTCAGGCTGTGCCGAGAGTATTCGCCACTTTCGCGTGGGTGTATCCTTAGGCCAACGCGCACGGATAACTTGTTTCTCCCTTCAATGCCTGCCGCACTTGTGTATACACTATTTTCCCCTCGGTTGCTCTTTCACAAATACACAGATCGTTGATATATACTTTTACATCATGCCTACCCTTGGCTCTGGCTTGGCTCTCGCTAACTGAAAGCGCAGCTAGAGAATGCGTAGTGATCTTCGACTTTAATAATAATTATTCACGTTTAACGTCCCAAAACCACCATATGACTATGGGTGACGGCGTAGTGGAGGACTCTGGAAATTTCGACCACCTGGTGTTCTTTAACGTGCACTGACATCGCACACAGTACACGGGCATCTAGAATTTCTCCTCCATCGAAATGCGACCGCCACTGTCGAGATCGAACCCGCAACCTTCGGGTCAGCAGCCGAGCACCTCATGGGCACTGGCAGGGGAAAATGGAGCGGCCGTGTCACTGGTCTACTGAGGTGGACGGGGCACCCTGCATTTATGCATACAAAATCCAAAAATGCTAGTACATATGGGATGAGGCTTATTGATATGTGCAGCTTACCAACGTCCCGAAACCACCATTTGACTATGAGGGACGCCGTAGTGGAGGGCTCCGGATATTTCGACCACCTGGTGTTCTTTAACGTGCACTGACATCGCACACAGTACACGGGCATCTAGAATTTCTCCTCCATCGAAATGCGACCGCCACTGTCGAGATCGAACCCGCAACCTTCGGGTCAGCAGCCGAGCACCTCATGGGCACTGGCAGGGGAAAATGGAGCGGCCGTGTCACTGGTCTACTGAGGTGGACGGGGCACCCTGCATTTATGCATACAAAATCCAAAAATGCTAGTACATATGGGATGAGGCTGAGCCCTCAAATGACCCCACGACTACATTGATGACATACGGTAATCTGAGTGAACATAGCGAGAAAGCATCCTCCAGAGTGTGTTTAAGCCATGAATGTTCGGTATATTTTAAGGCGATAGCATTCAAGAGCTTGTTTCGCAAAACTTACGGCGTCGGCCTCATTGGTTTTGAGCGAAAAATCATTTTGTGCGGGACCGCAAAATTGAATAGGTTGTAATTTAAATAAATAATAGAAATTTCCGGGTCCGAGTGAGGATCCAACCCAGGCCGTTTCCTTGGCAAGCGGGTTTTCTGTATACCACGCAGCGACAATGTCAGCTATATGAAATGCTGTGAAAATAACTTCGTCTGCTTGAAAATGCAGTAAAAATAACTTTCATACTTTACAAACGCACGTGTCCTGTATACAGGCTTCACAATACTACTTGCCACATCGCAGTAATATTCCGTGGCACAAGCATGCTTGCCTTGCCATCGAGCGTCAGAACACGTTATTATCATAACGACTTCGTGGTTTAAAGCCCGCCACCCGTTACAAAATGCCCAGACGCTAAATCGCCTATTTCCACGTAGTGGTTGCATGAAACGTTCGAAAACATTTCACGCGCGTAATTGATGCGAAAGCTTCGCTTATACCAGCTGATTTCCTCTTGATCGACTACATTATAGTAATACACAGTTTAGGTTTCTCGAGTAACATCATAGAATAAAAAGTATGCGCCAAGTGGTTGAAGTGCGCAATAGGCATGGCTGTTGCTGAGGAGGGGGATTTAACGCCCTCCCCCACAAAATTTTCATTTTGCTTGCGTATATACACACGCACACTTACAAAGACATGCATGAGCATGCGTAAAGTATGGTTGAACCCCCAACCGCCCTCCCCCCCACCCTCCCTAAGAACATTTCAAGCACTGATTGGGCCAAATTGGCGACCTTATAGCCCCGTGTGCCGAAGAAAATTGACTGTTGGCTCCACGGCTACTTTTATGGCTAAGTTTCCATTGATACTTAGGCACGTTCAGTCGAAGATACTGTCATCATTGTCAGATAAAATAACAGGCAGGCCTGAGGGTGTCCATGGCTACCGAGCTTTGCTGTCGTGTCAGCCGATGGGCGTGCCTGTCCTACCTCCACCATTAAGCTTGGGGTGCATTGGAGGCACCCCAACGTAACGCGCCGTGCGCCTGCAACGTCGGAGTGAGAAAGCTGCGTGCTTTTTGGCTAACGCGAGGCCAAGCGCGCTGTTCACGCAGCCCGCCATCAATGCTGATGTTAAGATCAAATGTCGATAGCACAGAGTGTGTTTTGATGTGAACTTGGAAAAAAAAAGATCCACGACAAATGAACCTGTAGACGTAAACATTTACTTTATTAATAAATTACGGCTTGCAGCTTCAAAGGGGAATTGCTTGAACGTTTAATGTTCCTGCAGACTTGTTGGCTGAAATGTTCCAATGTTAATCTCTCTCTCTGTGGCAGGAACTTGATGTTGCATAAACTATATGCATACACACTGAATTTATAGTGATCAGACCTACGTAATTACAATGTTCAGGTGGTGGAATATATGGCTTATGGAAACAAATGCTATAAAAAATCCCGCTACCTCCAAGAAGTGAATGATCGTGAGCGGGGCGAAGTTGCAGTGCTTATCAGTAAAACGGTGAAATATTCGCCCACACCTCATATAAGGGCTGGACACGTTGTTATCATGGGTCATTGTATATTTACGTATATACACGATGTTTATTATCTACATATCTATGCACTTACATGCGCACACGACATAGCCATGTACATATCAATTAAATTATATACAAGGATTACACCACTGATTACAAAGCTGTGCGTTCGCGTTTTACTTAGAAGATTACAACCTTTCGGTCGGTGAAGTACGTGGTGAGAGGATCTTAGATGAGAGGTTGTAGTTGAAACTGGGGAAAGCAATGTCGCTACAGGTCCCTCTGATGGAGGTAGGACGCATGTTGTAGTACGAGCTGCACTAGAAATCGTAAAGAGACATCGTGTGCGAGACTATAGCCAGCAGTCGTCAACTGATGTCCACGTTGAAGTCTCCGACAAGCACGAATGGTCCGACCGTGTTTGATATCGGTTCTATACCGATGTATTGCCTTCACAATGCAAGTAATGACGTCTCCCTTGGATATGTTTTAATCATTTAAACTTGTTAATCAGTTTTTCAGTTGACGATCTGACAACAGTTGCTTATATGGGACAGAGGAAGGCGTACCACTTCAGTGAAATCTACAGAGAAACGCGATAGCGTTAAAGAGGTCGTTTGGCAGCAATTCCGGCGTCGGCATCATGGGTTATGAGGGAAAATTGGTCATCTTCTGCGTGATTAAAAAGTCTTGGAAAATACAAATAAATTGAACGATAAAAAGTTTTGGGCCTGATCGAGGATCGAATCCAGGCTGTTTGTGTGGCAAGCAGGTGTTCCACCACTCAGTCAAATATTTTCTAACCTTTTGTGCACCCATTACGTGGTCTTAGGGGAGTATACGCCGTAAAGTTTGTGCTTTATGTAATGGGTGGCCACCTTTCAGAAATAAAATCGTAATGATAACAAGTGATAACAAGATGTTCTGACACCCGATATGAATATATATATATATATATATATATTATGTATATATATAGATATATATATATATATATATATATATATATATATATATATATATATATATATATATATATATATATATATATATATATATATACGACGAGTGCGTTTTTAAAGTGGGGAAGAGTGGCTGTGTGGTATACATCACGTGCTTTCTACGCACACGACCTGGATTCCATCCTTGCTCGGTCCCAGAATTTTTATTATTTATCTTATCTGCATTTTTCTCGATTTTTCGGGCACGAAAAAATCAATTTTTTCGCTCACTACTAACGAAACCAACTCCGCAGTTTTTGGGCGCAACAAACTCTTGAACCCTCTCGCGTCAATATAGAAGGCGCTTAATGAAATTTGCTAGTACTGTTTTCTTCCTGTTAAAATACAGTTATGTAGAAGTTTCAAGAGGAGTTAATTCCGTCCTCCATGATGGTAGCACAGAGCATTCATTATTCGAAAGGGGCCTTGCGTTTCTTCTGAAACTTCGGCGCTTTTTTTTTTGTATTCGTTTGATGGAAATTCACCAAAAGGGCTGCACAGGTCACATACGTGGTACCCTGAACAATGTTGAGCTATCACCACAGTCTCTTCTCTATTTCGGTCAGTTCAGAAGATGCTTTACTGCAGTGCGACACAAGCGACCCTTAGTGCACTACACTGCTCCAGGGTGTCGTGTAGCGCTGGAGATCTTCAGGGCATTACGGGCATTTGACTCTGCTATATATAGAGAAGAATTAAGACCGATTTATCTTTTGATATGACCTATGTGAATGACGCAGCGCATCCAGTCGTGGATCCAGAGGTTGGGAGGTAGGGTTGATCGCCCCCCCCCCCCTCACTTCAGTGATTGTAGTCCACCTCCCATCACCAATTAGGACAAATCAGTGCAACGACTGTGAGCACAGAGTAGCAGGTAGCAGTATTTATCCCTTGGTGGTGTTTTTTTTTTGCTAGTAAAAAAAAGACATGACTACGCCCCCCTCTCCGGTGTTACTTCAGGCCATCGCCCCCTCCCTGCCCCCTAAAATGAATAGCTATAGATCCTCCCCTGAGCAAGTCTCGTTGTGCCAGCAACATTCCTCGCGAAGAGATGATGATTCATCACTCAAGGGATTGTGCAGTCGATGTGCAATGATACACGACTCTCGATGATTTCAAAGGACGGCTACTTCGACCAAGCATGGATGATAATGTAGAGTGCCTCAATTGTGGTCGGACTGTAATAGCCCTTCATGCATATTCCTAATGATCGACGTTTGTGTCTGCCTTTCTGTTCTTTTTATTCTTTCCTTTTTTTAGCAGGCGAGTTGTTTCCGCGCGAGGTTCGCTACGTCATTATGAACGGCCGTCCACCTTACACAACGTCGCCGAACTAGCACCTGGTACAGTTACGTCCAGCGCGTGCAACGCCTTGACTCGGTCGGCACGCGCTCTCCCTTCGCGTCAGTTCTCCCGGCGTGAGAATCGATTATATGCGAAGAACGAATGAGAAAAGTTGGTATGTCACTTTAAAATCGGCACAGCGTTACGAGGTCGAGGTAAATGATGCCGCGCAAAACTTCCGTGTCATGATTGTCATGTTTGGATGTGTCGTTTACCTTCGCCATCTATTCACGTCATGTGATAACAAATTTAGTACATGTAGTAGCTAGCGAAACGCCCGCGAGCAAGCTATGAGCGTGGTATGTTGTCATGTTCTTACATGACACGCGTGTCAGGATTATCATGTTTGTACCTGTCATATGCTTCTATCCAGTCACATGCTCCCATTCATTTGTGCGTCCGTCCATCTGTCCGTCTGTGCGTCCGTCTATTCGTACACTCGTCCATGCGTCCGGCCATGATGCATTGACGTCACGTATAACACCGAATTTGGTATATGTGGAGCTAGCAAAACACCGCGAGCGCAGCATGAAGGGCCCAATATACTCATATGTAGCTTAGAAGTGTGGCAGCTCTGGCTAGTTGGTACGACATAACGAGAGTTATAGCACCAGAACAGAACGACGACACAGAGACAAAAAGTGTCCGGCGTGTCCTTCTTGTCTCTGTGTCGACGTTCTGTTCTCGTGCTATAACTATCGTCCAATGTAGCGTTGGCATGCGCACACGCTGGGCACAGCTACGCTATGGTAGCAAAACGCGAGCATTTTAAGCCCAAACCTTATAAGCGTGAAAATGCACGCCACAGCGACGAGCGATGCAACGTAGATCGTCTTCGCGCGATCAGTCGCTAGCGCAGGCAAACCTCATTCACGCGACGGCTTCGGCGAGCGAACTCTACTGTTGCTGGCATGAGGCGGTCTACTCGCACCAAGAAAACCACGCAGTGAGCGGTATGCAATATAAAAATAAGATATATTGTTGTGTAATGGAACGGAAAGCGTTTATGAATGCCTTGCAGCACTTTTTTTTATATGCGCATGCGTAAACATTGCGCTATTTCTTGTTGCACATACGTGACTCGGGCAGGGTCACGTGCACCTATGTAGTCTTTGTCTTTTCCGGTTTTTCGCTATTGGCTGCTTGAGCCCTTCACTTCCGGGCGATGAGCGACGGTTTCCAATTATGGAGACCGAGTGATCGCGCGAAAACGAGCACGCGACACGTCGCGCGAACGCCCTGTTTCGTCGCTCATGGCATCGCTCGTCGCTGTGGCGTGCATTTTCGCGCTTATGAGGTTTGCTCTTTATAGTGTCACGCCATGTGTGACCGGCGCGACCAGCGTCTGTCAGCGCCGCCCAACGGTAACCGGCGCGAAATGCTGGGAGTTAGACGCGCTGAAACGCGCATGCGCCAAAGCAACGCAGCGCGGCGGGCGCCAGCGAGTATATGGCAGGACCGGCGCCTGGCGTGGCAACGCCGGCGTGACGCGACGAAATGAACGCCGGCGAACACGCGCACCGCGTCGCGTCGAAATGTATTGACGCCTTTACTGGGGCATGTAGTCATGTTTTCACTTGACACGCATCGCATGATTATCATGTTTGCACCAGTCACATACCTTCGTAATCCCTTGGCGTCATGTAGTGCCAAATTTGGCATATGTGAAGCTAGCGAAACGGCCGTGAGTGCATCATTAGTGTGGCATGTAGTCATGTTGCATGGTACATGACACGCATGTGGTGATTATCATGTTTGGATGTGTCATTTCTCTATGTCGTCTGTTCGCGTCACGTAATACCGATTTTGGTTCGTGAAGCTAGTGAAACGGCCGCGAGTGCATCATGAGTGTAGCATAGAGCCATGTTGTTTCATGACAAGCATCTCAAGTTTATCATATTTGCACCAGCATCATACCTTCGTCATCCATTCTCGTCCCGTAATACCAAATTTTGTAAAAGTGAAGCTAGCGAAATGGCCACCGGCGCATCATGAGCGTAGCATGTAGTCATGTTGTTACATGACATGCATCTCACGATTATCATGTTTGCACCAGTTCCCTACTTTCGTCGTCTGTTCACGTACTGCACTACCACATTTCCTATATGTCACACTAGCAGAACGGCCGCGAGCGCATCATGAGCGGGGCACATTGTCATGTTGTTACATTACACGCATGTTATGATTTCTATGTTAGGGTCTCTCACTTGTGTTCGCCATGCAATCATGCCATACCATACCAGTTTTGCAACATGTCATCTTAACGAAACCACCTCAAGAGCTGCAGAACTGTGAAAAGTAAATCATGACATTCATTGCATACATGTCATGATTTTCACGTTATGACTAGTCAAATATGTTGTTCATATGATATTGTGATGCCATACCAAGTTTCGTATCGATACTAATATTAGAAACGGCCAGGAGAGCTGAAAGTCGTAGGCGGCTAAATATAGATAGATATGCTCAAAGTCGCTGAAGTTCACTAACAAATGCTTCGCATTTAATAAAGAGAGAAACGAGGAAGAAGCGCGAAAGTGAAAAAGAGAGAAAGAAATAGAAAGAACGTGAAAGTGATACATAAAGCAATGCAATGAAACAGAAAAAAGAAGATACAAAAAAAACAGCCGACAAAACCACCAACAATCATCTGTCTCTCACTCAGCGTTCGTTGCTAGAAACTTTCGGTACTACTAAGGCAATTTTTTCTTAAAATAAACACTATTCTCTAACTTTCTATATAAAGATAGTCAAGGAATGAAAAGAAAAATGTGAGATTCGCACAAAAACGTCATTTTCTCTTAGTTTGTGCAAAGTTATTTTGAAAAACATTTGTTGTTTTACTTGAGTCATAAGGCAGGCTATGTTTGAATGACACATTGGTCGTAAGCGTTGATTCTTCAGCTTAGCGCAGACATTCTGCAACTGTACCACCTGCCTAAACGCCGTGAACTTATTCATGGCGGTATTTTGTCCAATAAGGCCTCATTGTCTGTGAGGCTTACGGGACGGCACTCTGCTCTCCCATAGTAGAGTACAAAGTACTCTCAATCGTTAACCACTATTTCCGAATACAGTATAAACTAGGGGGGGGGGGGGAGAACCATTGTTTGTTGAACACTTTGCGATACCCCGCCGGGACGACGTGAAATACCATAGGCTATGGCATTTTTTGGCAGGCCCTACGGGGCTTCGTGCGAATTCTAAAATTAGAAGTAAATATTTGATTCACCACGTGTAGCGTGCAGCTTGTTGCGTTCGTTACAATATTTGTCAGCTTTTCGTTTATCGGGGCTGTATTCCACGAGAAAGTGGAATTGCTACAGCATTTTGATGTGCCTTAGTTTCTCGCAGTGCTGCCAACTCCAGGTAAATTTCCATAATCTAGGGCATTTTTGTTGTACTAAGGGTAAACGGGAAATTTGTCAACATCAAGGGAAAGTTTTCGCTTAATTTCACGTGAAGCAAGTAGATCAATGGAGAGACGACCTCCGGCCGCAACCTCTTTTTTGTTCCTTTTTCAACCTTTTATCTTTTACACGGCTTCTACACTCACTCAAAGGCGCTGTGCCACGCCCAGTAGCGGTTCCGAGGGGTGCAAGGGGGCGACAGGGCCGTACTGTGCCCCCATTGCTGTATCAGTGCTCTCCTCTCCCCCCATCAATATCGGTTCATTCTTTGCCGTCCATATTCGACGTCGACTGTTCGAACCAATGAAAAAAAAAAGTGTCATTTTTCCGCCTTTCGCCCGCGGCGTTACTTGTTTCGTCTGTTGTTTTCTTTTTTTTTATCAGTTTCCCTTCTTTGCGAACGCTGTCACGATGCTATCGAGCTTCCCTGTAGAACTATGTGGCTCCGCCCACATGTTCTTTAAACGTTGGCTCCGCCAAGGTCACCGAGGTTTTTGTGAAAAGCTGCATGTATGCGGTGATTTGCACAGCTGAAAAAAAAAGAGAAAAAAAGTGGCTGGTGGAAAACTGCGAGGATATATTTGAAACTAATATAATATACATTTATAACCAACATGCCTTTTCGCAACCATTAAGCAGGTGTCGAGGGATGCCCCACCGCGGTGGTCTAGTGGCTAAGTTACTCGGCTGTTGACCCGCAGGTCGCGGGATCGAATCCCGGCTGCGGCGGCTGCATTTCCGATGGACGCGGAAATGTTGTAGGCCCATGTGCTCAGATTTGGGTGCACTTTAAAGAACCCCAGGTGGTCAAAATTTCCGGAGCTCTCCACTACGGCGTCTCTCATAATCATATGGTGGTTTTGGGACGTTAAACCCCACATATCAATCAGGTGTCGAGGGATGAGCACCTAACTGGCATAATATGCTTTCATGGTTAAACTATTTCTCGTTACAATATCCTGCAGCAGATATCAAGACAAATCTTGAGAGTACGTTTTGCAACACATTGTTTGTAAGTTATGTAAGCGTGCATCACTTCATGTTTTATATGAACAGTACCAAGTATGTTCTGCAGGATAGTTACAAATTATAAAGAATCGCAAAAATACAAAAATAACAGAATTGTTGAATGTTGTAAGCTTCCCTGCCGCAATATTTCATGTACTGCGCTTTATATGCTCGTTCTGTTATTATATATTGTTATTATTATTATTATTATCATCATCATCATTTTGTCACTTCCATGCTATTACAAGTGCACTCTATCGTAGAGTAATATTTT
Source organism: Rhipicephalus annulatus (assembly GCA_013436015.1). Lineage (NCBI taxonomy): Eukaryota > Metazoa > Arthropoda > Arachnida > Ixodida > Ixodidae > Rhipicephalus > Rhipicephalus annulatus. Next base: position 76,439 of record WOVY01010943.1, on the reverse strand, counting down.
CGTGTTTCGCATTGCACACCTAGCATTGTTCTTAAAATATTTTAATAATTTATTCCTTCTTCGCAATTATGCAAGGTTTTGTAGTATATGTATTGTTTCTTGAAATGTTGTTTGATTGTGTGTAGGAGGAATGATTGTTCTTTCTCGGTGATTAGTCTAAAATACTGCGATACTACATGGCCTTCCCTCCCCCCCCCCCCAATGTGATGACCGTTTTACCTTTGTGATTTCATAGAATAAAATGTTTTTTAAAGCTTTGCAAATTATACTGCGACATTTTTTCACCTTCAACATGGTGACCTTAGTCAATATTTTCAAACGAATGCACCATGATGTAATAAAAGTGAACTTCAATATTGTTTTCCACAGCAGAAACCCATCTAATTCTTCAAAAAACCGCTCCACACATTAATTTAGGAAAATCTAGAGAATATCTTACTCCAGAGAAAAAAAAAAAGTGGCTACGCAGGTTCGCAGCACTGGTTTCTTGCCTCCAAAGTTTGTTTGCCGATCTCGGAGGTCATGCGAGGTATATGTAAATTGGAACCGTAACCTCCATAAAAGCCCATGTATCTATAGTTGACGGCTCGTTAGTACCGTCACGATCTATGTGTAAAGGGACAACTAACAGCTAAGGAAACATGAAAAAATAAAGTATGAAGTCACAACCGGAAGTGATGGCGAGGTCGTCTATTTGCCCTACATGGCGCCAAATAGAATTAATTGCTCACCTTTTACGTGCCGTTAGAAATGGGCGATTTTATTGTGCCTTATTAACTCCCCAATTTCATGCGCGAGAAATAAAGAAAGACCAACAAGAAAGTTTGAGGAAGCAAAGATTTTTTTTTTGTTAGCCAAATCGTCTACTTGCAATACACACCGAAAACTTCGCAGATGGAAATCTAAATAGCACATATGTTCACAAGCACAAAACATAACATTTCGAAAACTCACGTTGCCCAATCGTGGAAAGCCACTGCAGTGAGACACCAGCCTTGAGAATATCGCTTTGGGAACCGTAGAGTACAGCGCCTCGTTGCTTATCAAGCGCTTGTGAACTGAAGGAACATTAGTGCCTCCCCATCGAGGTCCACAGGACTCGTATTATAGAGAGCGCTATGGACCACAATATTTTCTGCACAGAGATTACGCGCTTCGGCAAGTGCTTCACGCACTTTCTGCGACGCGCCAATCCAACCCGTTGTCCTCCTCTCGATGACGATACCTCTCCGGCCCTTGGGAGCTTTCCCAGTCAGCTGCGCATGGCGCGTGGGGGCTTGTGAGTCCGTTGCGGCAAGCAGATCGAATGACCCTCGCCTCTCTTTTTCTTTTCTCTGTTCCAATCTTTCCCTCCCTCTATCTTTTATTCCCCATACCCCATTCCTGTGCTGACCTGTTGAGGTGTCCCTGTAAGGAGAGACAGTTACGGGTCGGCACTTTTCTTTCCAGTTCTTCTGTTATAACCACTTCTATATATCGTTGCTTATCGTGTCACATTTATCGTCACCAAAGATGAGGGCACGCCTGCCGTGCGCCAGCGAAGGCAGTCGGCAGTCACAAAAGCGGCTATTTACGCATTCTGTGAGCTATTTCACCTCTGAAATGTCACGCCAGGAAACTGCACATCAGCAAATAAATAAACTACGGAAGGTACACATTAAACCACCACACAAAAGTGAGCGGTGCCTCATTGACCCGGGAATGCGCCGAACTAAACACAAGCGCTGATAGAAATTTGTGTAGATACGACCCCCCCCCCCCTCGCATTTACGGCATTCTACCAAAATATGAAGCAATAATTCATTTACCCAGGTGTAAGATAAACCGTAAAGTAAATTTATAGTTAACTCTGACATATTTAAGATTACGACTATTTGAAAAAGAAATTATATTGAGTTTTTAGTTTTCGTTTTCCCCTCCTGGCGTAGTCGCGCTTCAATCGTCAACGGACGTTGATGCCTGTGGCGATGGCTTTTCAACATTTTTCGTTCCAAGATTCGCACCTCATCATAATACCTCCCTCGCAGTCATGTCCATCGACTTGTCAACGCTTAAAAATAGCACCGTACACATTGATGTCACGTTTTCATACATAATGAAGCGGTGGCGTCTGCTAAGCAGCGTTGATGTTGTAGCCTGGTGTTATGTGTGTAGCACATAATGCCAAAAGCCCTGTCTCCGCGCAAGGTAACGTAGGTCGCCTCCGTGAAGGATAGACGTGCGTTCGAGCACAGGACGTGCATTTCGAAACATTTCGTGGGTCATGCGCATTCTACAACATATCCTATCGAGATTGCCGTGGCGTCCTTACGTAAGCGATAGTGAATTCGTGACATAGGGCAGTTTCAGTTTCACGTACGTATGGAATCATCATGAAAGAGGAAAGGGAAATGGTGGTCGTTAACCTGCGTTGAGGAAAGTGTCTATAGGAAGACGAAGGCTCAACAGGAAGTGAACCGCGCTGCGATGTCTCGATGGAACGAACCAGTAAAGCACTCAGCCATGCGTGGTCAGGTCAGCTTGGTTTAGCCTCCGCTCCTGGTCCATATATCTTAATCTTGGCTCAGAAAGCGTAACTGTTGCCGCACATGATTATAGGCAAGCTCTTATACGATGTTGCTGTACGTATACCTCATAAGGACCAATTGATGAAGGAATTCAGGCATGCACAGCAGGGCATGCAAATGATGACGACCGTGTAAACTAACCCGCTCTTACATAACCGACAAGCTTTAGGCTAAACAGTCTGTCATATAAGGTATACTTCGATATGCACGAACGAGTATTCACCAACTTCAGCATATGTCAAATGGTCATCATATAAGGACGTGCTGCTTGCAGCGAAGCAATGGAGCCAAATCGAGAGTGTAAGTCGTGAAGCGTGGAAACTTGCGCATAAAGACATAACTGAATATACAAGCAGAGAAACCTAGAAGTTGTTGCGAAAGACGGCGACGCCAACACGGTCCCGAAGGCGTCACTGCTTCGAACTCTGCCGGGAAGGTCACCAGCCGTTTGGTAGCGTAGGTTTCTCAGCTCGCAACTGCTTCTGCGCAGAGCTGATAAGACGAGCGGACGAGACGACGGTGAGTTAAACAAGGTTTATGTACAGCATATATATACAGAGGCGTTACAAATTCGGCACTGGTGCCGCCAGAGACTGGAAGAGCCGAGCTCTCCTCTCTAACACATAGGTCTGCTCTCAAACGGGTCCCCTCTGACACACATGTCAGCTTTCACCTAGGGCCGCCGATCGCGACGCGCCGCAGGGCTTCTTTTATATGCACCGGGTCCAACTCAAATGTCCAACCAGAAGCGCCGCTGGTCGTCAGCGCAGACTCCTCCAACGGGGTCGCCGCTGGGCCGCGTCCTTCTTTCTCACCGAATCGGGAGAGGCTGCGCTGCAGGTGGCTGCACCCAAGGACGAGTGACGTCGCAAGGCATTGCGTCAGACCCGCCAGACAGGAAGACGCCGCTTGTTTACTCGACGGGCTCGCAGCTGCGCTGACTCACTGCACGTGCGCGCCAGGAAGGCGCCGTCCGCCTGTTGACGCCGTTGAGTCGTTCGTGTCAGGCGGGCTGGCCTTGACACAGATTGCCTTTTTCTGAGGCACCGACGTTCGCTGTCGACTCGCAGGCATAACAAAGTACAGCTATAGCGCAACTTCGGAAGCAATAAACACTGAGAAAAAAGGATAACGATAATTTTCAATTTTTTGTATTACTGTAGTTTATATTCAATATAAAGACTATACTGTCCTATATGAATGGTAAAAACAAGTATTGCACTCTCTGTTTTCAAGTACGTTCTTTATTTTTATGAATATTTAATACTTGAAAAGCCTAAAGAAAAAAAAAAACGCCAGGCCTGCGTGGAACGCGCAGCACAGTCACAGCGAAAGCTGGGAGAGCATGCAACCTTAAAAGCCTTTTCTAAACACTCTTCAGGTAAATGCCGCCACTTGCTGGGTACCCACTATGCCATAAATAATCATTATTTTTTGGTTGGTTGGTTGGTTGGTTGTTCCTCAGAGTTCTGGCGCAACCCACCACGGTGGGTCGGCCATGAAACGGACGGTACTTCATTTGTGAAATCGAATCGTTTTACCATCCGGGTTGTAGGCCAGCATTCACATGCTATCCTCCGTCGTTTTTCGGAGAAGCGTGGTATCCGCTACACACTTGCTAAGATTTTGTTCAATGTCTTTAAGCAGTAGCTGATGATGAAGAATTATGCCTGAACTTGGTATGTGCCACAGTAATAGGTGATCAAGGACAAGTTTTCTAATTTGCTGGAGCATTGGACGACCCACTCGTTACGCAATTCGCATTGTGTAACGCCTGGTTGTTCGTTCGATGTTCCAAAACGCATTATTACTCATTAAAACAATTTCTCTCCCAACATCAATCCTGCCTAAGAGCAGTATCGGTCGCTCGCAGCTTTCAGAGTTTAAAACAGGCCACCCACAATTTCATTCATTTTCGTCGGCTCAAAAATCTTTCCACAAGACTAACACATCAGGCGATTGGTCACTACTTCTTTGGTAACCACTACGTCGTAAAACGTGCTTAGGTGTCCCCGTGATTTTTAAAGGCTGCAATGACAAGCAGTGCAATTAAAAAAAAGCTTCATTTTTGTTTTAATCGTCGAAATTTTACAAGCGAACTTTATGAGCTCAATGGGCGTTTCACCATTTAGTTTTCTAAAACCAGAAATCTGAATGACAGCTGCTAAGTCTTTAAAGAAAGAGAAAAAAAAATGCGATGATATTGCGTATACCTATGGCTGTGAGTTTCGCTTCACAAACATGAGCTGCTCGAAAGAAGTGCTTGACAGCCGGTTTCGCTTCGCTGTCATCATCAGGGATGCCTTCGAAAAAAACGTGTTGCACGTCATTCACGCTGAAAACTGCCCTTGCAATGCGGGAAAGCAGAAGAAAGCGGCTTTTTTTCGCTTTTCAATAGCACATAGGCTTTACCGTGTCTGCACAAGTTCCCTTTGCAAGATTTCTCCTGGAATGAATCCAGGCATATTGTCTTGGTGGGCACTATCACTTTGCCTGATATTTCTTTAAACTTCAACCTGCTTGGCTCTGCTTCAGTGTCTGCATTCGCGACGGTGCTGGCGCTGTCCTGCCCCAAATAAAGGTGTCCCCTCTCCAGAACAACGGAACGCATCTGCTCGGCTGTTGCAGATGAACACCACGTACAGGCACTGTGCCGTGCTCAGAAATCAGGTGCCTTTTTCCTCTTCTAACCACGTATACCACCACCACACCACGAACACTTGAACCGTGGGTCTAGGAGGGCTCTCATAAAAAAAAAAAAACAGTCAGCCCACGTGCTTGCGAACCATTTTTCTAGGCTAGGTTGTAGGCCTTTAGCTGATTATTTGCTAAGAAGTGCGCCTGTGCCTTTGTTTCAGGTTTCCGCGAGGCAAAATTCGATATTTCGCTACGCGGGAAGTAAAAGCCCGGCTGTCTAATGCATTTTCTGCAGCAACTCCGTAGCTTCCTCTACTGGGGAGAGAAGCTCAATCAAGTCTGTCACCAGCCTCAGTTCATATTTATACAGTTTAACCTTCTTGCACGCGTGCAGAGTTTCTGTCAGGCCTGGATGACTGGAAAGAGAGGTAACAAGCTTTCTCATGATTCGAAGCTGCGAGTTCCACCTCGTTGCGTTGTGAGATTCCAAATGCAGACCGGCCCCATTAAACGCTTCTTCCGTGTCGGCGGTGCTGTTGCATATAGATGCAACGATGGCACCACATTTTTGTACGACTTCCTCGGCACTTGGGTCCTACAATAAAGTGAGGATGACAATTAGTGAACATTGACATTGCAAGTGAAGGTAACGCAAACGGTCAATGCAACAGAGTTCCAGAAAAAGAAATATGCAATAGAAGGATATTAAAGGAGAAAAATACCAGAGAGCCCAAAATACAAGCAAGCAAAAATAGCTTAAACAAGGAATCAACCTAATCCAAATCTATAATGTGTATAGCTTCCGAACAACATGGGCTTCCTTTGCGAGATGTGTGGTTGATCATTTTTGTTTCTCTTTATACGCACTTCAGAGCAGTTTATTAAAGTGGTGAGAGAAGAACTCGAACTGGCTGCCTGGTCTGCGGCAGAAAAATGATCCGCGGCAATTAATTGATGGGAAGCAGAGTTCGTGACCTCGATCACGGCAGCAAGTGCTGCACGTATTCCTGAGATGAAGTAGCGAAGCACGCACGAAATTTCAGATAGACATCGGGTGCGGATAGCTGCATAATAAAGGTTCCGTGCATCGAAACTGTAATAGGTACAGTTGTTCGCCCTTTTCAAACTACAATTATTATATTCCTATACTGTTTGCCCACGCATTCATGGCAAATTATTTAATGAATCTTGGCTATATAAAAATAGTAGTGAATGGACGACGTATCTATTGATGCATATAAGATGAAACAATAATGTTATTTATCAGCACATACCTGCCGAACGGCGTCTTTAACGCTAAGCTGCGGGCTGCGCGCGGCGCAGCCAAATCGAATTTGCTCCAATTGATGGAGTTCGCTTAAACTCATTGGTAAAGCGTTCCGGCAGTCGTCAAAACTGCCCCGCCGTGGTGCTCTAGTGGCTAATGTACACGGCTTTTGACCCACAGGCCGCGCGATTGAATATCGGCTGCGGTGGCTGCATTTTCGATGGAGGCGAAAATTCTGTGCCCGTATGCACAGATTTGGGTGCACGTTAAAGACCCCCAGGTGGTCGAAATTTCCGGAGACCTCCACTACGGCGTCTCTCGTAATGTTATGGTGGTTTTGGGACCTTAAACACCACATATAAATCAGTCGTCAAAACTGTCATCTTCATCGTGCTTTTCAGTTTCCAACCAAGCAAATTCAAAAGCCTTTCACATCGATCAAGCGTTCTCTGCCGCCACGCGGATGACCTAGAAAATGAAATAAGAACAGTTAACGCAGGCGAAAACGTGCGAAAACACACAATTGACCTAGTCAGCGATGTTCCACTTCTGCAAAGTTGCGTCGTACTCGCAGCGGACCCGAGCACCTGCGTTGCTCCCCATCAGGCGAGTGAAAATGAGAAGGTACGTGTCAGCCGCGAAGTCCACGAATGTTGCTTCGACAGCCAGGAAAGCCGTCATAGAACGCGACGTCCACACGTCGAGTGCGATACAGACGTATTGCGCTCACGCCAAGGACGATTATATTTTGGTCTTCAGCACTTATACTTACTCGGGCAGCAACTTCTCTGAAGTCATCCCGCGATGGCAACTTGTAGCCAGGGACGGTGACCTGGATTTGATAGAATTCAAAGCAGTCACTTTGATCAAAGGACGGCTTATGAAATTGTCAAACATACGTTTACGAATTGTAGAAATCCCTCCCTCTCGATGACACGAATAGGCCCCATGATTGTGCAAATCATATTCAGCATGGCGTCGTCAAGAGCAGGCACGGAGCCAGAGGCGAAGGCGGACGTCATTTTCGGCTCGTTTCCCAGCCCTTTCTCTCGTGGCTAGTGCTTTCTTTTCCAGAGCCGATTCAGAATCGATGATACTCTGAATACAGCAGGTGTAGTTTCGGAGCAAAGTTTGGAGCGTGCCGCTTCTTTGTTTTCTACTACGTGTAATTTCAAAAAAACTGTTTCCAGTGTGCCATGTTCGCGTACAAAAACTGCGTGCGCCAGCAACTGGGCGCAAGGGCCAGTGTGGTTGTGCGTAGTGCTTCCCTAGCCGGCGGCGCCTCCCGGGCTGCCCCCCCCCCCCCCCCCAGAAACCGAGCGAGCGAACGTGGGTTTTCTTCGGTGAGAATGTGGCGTCGGGATTCCGCAGAGGCGCTGCCGTGTCCATGCGTGGTTACGTGCGCTGTCCCGCATCGTCTCCAAACTTATGCTTTCAAAAGTTTATTCTCTCTTCCTCGTACGAAGGGAGAGACAACACGGTTCATCGTGTACGACTGCGCTGCGCTGACCTGCAGACCTTCGCCGGCTGAGTGTCGGGCAAAGGCGCCTATGTGTCTAGACAGGAATGACAGCACTGCGAAAGGGTGTGTGTGAGGGGGTGGGGGGGGGGAGTATGAGGGAAGATGGGGCGCAAGCTGGTATAGGAAAACTTGCAGTCAACACGAGTGCTGCGTAAGTAGTACCATTACGCATAAACCAAGAAAAAGAAGCGCTTTTTCGTCCCAGTCGCGTCTGGCGACAGAAGCAAGCAGAAAAAAAAAATGAAGGGCGGGGAGAGAGCTGGCGGCTGAGGCCGGCTTATAAATGTACCGTGCTTGTAATCAGCCAAGCCATTTTAAAACTGCTGCTTTATTGCTAAATTCGTGGCTCGAATTTACTAATGTATAAAATTTCATTAGAAGTGCGTGGATTATAACGTACTATTCTATTTTCGGAAAAATACGCAATTCCATTCCGCTCAAAATGCGCTCAATTCAATTTTCATTGCAATCCTCCAAGTGTTGTCTCCCATTCTATTCCCATTCTATTCCAGGTGTGCGAAAATGTAGAATAATTCCGGAATCATTCCACTTCCGAAATGGCGACGCCGCAAACACGCCCGCCGATCGCAACGCGCTGCACGAATGACAGTTATCTCTGGAAGAAAAGTCAAATCTTGTCATCCTATTGCTAGTTCTGCTACCCGTTTCCTTCCAACATCCAACCTCCGTTATAGGGCCTACACGATATCAAAATAAACATTTTTTTTGTGTCCTCATACCGCTTGTCTTGTCAACGACAGGCCGCTAGTTATCGTGAGCACCATTCGGGCTTCTCAGTACCTCAGTACGACCACTAACTGTGTGTGGGTCGCTGAGCTTTCTGTGCGGCATACCGACTCGCGCTTATGAGTACACACTCACGTCCACAATCACGCCCAGTCGATTACCCTCATGTGGACTCACTCACGTTTACACACGACTGCTCATACTGAGCGCTCAATCAGGTCCACTCACACTGACGAGTACGCACTCACGTTCTTGCTCACGACTGCTCACTCGCGTTCATACTCACGCCTAGGACAGCAGAGGATTCTTACGCGGAAGAAGGAATTTCCTTCCTCCTTGAATTTTCACGTGCCTCAATACTGCGGCTACTGCTCGCTATCCGCTCCAGTGCTGCAGTGACCAAAATGAGCGCCATGAGAGCATCGCTGCAACATCTCTGTTAACTTGTGCTTAGATGTGGGTGCACGTTAAAAAAACTCCAGGTCGTCGAAATTTTCGGAGCCCTCCACTACGGCGTCTCTCATAATCATATGGTGGTTTTGGCACGTGAAACCCCACATATGCATAGAAGTATGGTGGTTTGGGCTAGTTGGTATGACATGACGATAGCTATAGCGCGAGAACAGAACGACGACAAAGCGACTCCTTCTTGTCCCTTTGGCGTCGTTCTGTTCTCGCGCTATCACTATCGTCACCCACATATCAATCAATCAATCAATCAATCAATCAAGTGTCCTACCAAGGGGTTTCTTCCTTTATTGTCACCGAAATTCCTGGTAAGCGCAGTAATTTGAGCAAAGCATAATAGATTTCTTAAACTAATGTATATATTCAAGGACTATTTATGAGAACATGGATAGAAGAAGAAATTAAGAGCCGTGTCCTGCAGGCAGTGATGCCTGACAACGCATAATAATTTATCGTATTAAACAACTTAAGTAGAGACTGTATTAGTCAGCTATATTTCTAAAAGTTAATTCGAGCGCGAAAAAACGACGCGATCACTCACACACGCATACACCCATGCATCAAGCACACACAGTTAGCTGTATGACGTAATTCATGCCTAAGACAAATGACGAAATTCAACGGTGTACGGGTCTTTAGACATGTGTGTGAAAAGATGAAATAATTCTCGAGGTTCTCACGCGCCAAACGCACCATTTGATCACAAGGAATGAGACACATCGTAGCGAAGGGCTTCGAAATTTTCGACTGCCTTGGGCCCTTTAACGTGTACCCGAATCTATGTAGTACATGCACTTATAGCCTTTAGTCTTCTTTGAAATGCACTCGGCACGACCAGAATCCAGCTCTCATTTGTAGGGTGAACGCAGCTGAACACAGTAACCCTTGTATCCCCGTGGCGGCTTGAAACTGAACGGACATTTCTTCGATTGGACTTTAGAAAGATGTATCTACGTGAGTGTGCACAAGTAAGTGTAAGAAGACGTGGTCATAGGAGAAAATAAATGTCTATGAGCGTGAGCGAACCTGTCAACGTGAGTGAGCTCTGGGAAGCCCGAGTTCACGTGAATGAAGCTCTCCATGATATGGCGCGAGCACGAACATTCGTGTAGGCGTAGGAACGTACGAATGTGAGTTCCAGCGTTTGTCTCGTTACGAATATTGGTGAATATTAGTGTATACAAGAATAAGGGCGGGCGAACACTTCTGAATATGAGTAGAAGCGAAGTTGGTATACGAGTGGCTGAGTATGAAAACTTGTGAATGTCCGAGTGTGAGTAAATGTATGAACGCAAGCACCGATAAATGAGTGCTAGGCTACTAACTAGCAAGCTAATGAGTACAGATGTAGGTGGACTTAAACGAACGCTATCGAGCGTCCGTGAAACGACGCCAGTGATCGGAAGTTTAAGTGTAACGTCGAGAAACGCCGATATAGTGCAAGTGAATGCTTCAGCATGTGACATGAGCGAATTGAGGGGGGGGGGGGATCGAGTATGGCTGTGCATGACCGAACATCACAACGATATTAGCGTCCGAGCCAGTGAGAGCTTCATTTTAGGTGTGAAACGGAAACAAGAAAGATGAACACAAACGCCTCTCAACTTACTGTTGTGACCATGTCTCTAAATGCCTTTTTTTTTTTTACAGACAGCTCCGTCTACCAGATCCCAGAACATTGTCACCCGCCACGGTGGGCTAAAGTACTCGAATGCTGACCCGCAGACGGCGGGATCGAATCGTGGACGCAGCGGGCACATTTTCAGTTGAGGTGGAAATGGGGTCATGTACTTACATGTGAGTGCACGTTAATGAACGCCAGGTGGTCGCAGTTCCCGGAACGCTTCCCTGCAGAGCCTCACACAGTGATATCGTAGTTTTGGAACCGTAAACTCCAGCAATCATTATCGAATTTCTATCTTTCTCTGGAAGTACACAAGAGCCAGTGAGGTGACAGTTTCCGGTGTTAACGATATTCCATGATAGCGGCATATGGTCAGTGCTCTTCGGCCCCTCAAGATATGCACGCAAATCTATCGTCGTTTTCAATACGAGACACAGGCTCTCATTGTGTCTGAGAGTATGCACACTAGGGGTATACTTTCACTTGGAAGAATGCAACAGAAGGGATCAAATGGCACACACTGGGGTGACAATTGATTCTATAACTCTTTCAAGTTCTTCAACTGGCTCCAGCTCTAGCGTCGCGCGACTACTGTTAAATGCAGTGAAGAGCAAACCTCATAAGCGCGAAAATGCACGCGACAGCGACGAGCGACGCTATGAGCGACGAAACAGGGCGTTTGCGCGACGTGTCGCGTGCTGGTTTTCGCGCGATCGCTCGGTTCTCCAGATTTGGAAACCGTCACTCATCGCTCAGAAGTGCTGGGCTCAGGCAGCCAATAGCGAAAAACCGGAAAAGACAAAGACTACATAGGTGCACGTGACCCTGCCCGAGTCACGTATGCGCAACAAGATATAACGCAATGTTTACGCATGCGCATATAAAAATGTGCTGCAAGGCATTCATAAACGCTTTCCGTTCCATTACACAACAATATATCTTATTTTTATATTGCATACCGCTCACTACGCGGTTTCTTGGTGCGAGTAGACCGCCTCATGCCAGCAACAGTGGAGTTCGCTCGCCGAAGCCGTTGCGTGAATGAGATTTGCCTGCGCTAGCGACGATCTACGTCGCATCGCTCGTCGCTGTCGCGTGCATTTTCGCGCTTATGAGGTTTGGGCTTCAAATATTTATTTTGAGCAATTCCGATAACCTTTGTGACTCTGCCTAGACAGAGCAACAAAAAGGAATGGAATTCAAATTTATCATTGTTTTAATACAACTCGTCCCCATAACTTACCGAGCTATTTGGGCAGAGTAAAATAAGAACTGAAAAGATTGTCCGTGATTTCGAATTGAGCAGTTAAAACAGGCCTCGCTTATACATACATACATACATACATACATACATACATACACACCGAACTAAATAGTGCGAATGCGTTGCGTATTGTGTCATACGCTGCGAAGGACACTGCAGAAAATGGCATGAAGTTCCCATATTTATTTCTGATCAATATGGATAGATAATAACGTAGTTATGGCTGGCAGAATCAGGCTTGTGACATGGTATGTTGCCATACTTGTTCACCGTGAGCAGCTATAAAAAACAGTATCTGAAGAGGGGGACGCAATAACGTGGCGAGGAAATGGAACGGTAATGACGGGTTCTTAAAATGCTGACCATTATGAGGAGGTGCGGTAGACTGCAGTCCGGTACCGTATTTGCATTGCATGTTTCCGCAATTTGCTAAAACTCTTTCTCGAACGAAATACTAGCAAACAAGCTGCGCTCTCCGAGTGACGAGACACAGAGAGGGGGCGCCATGGCTGAACCGAGACTGGCGCCGACGCAACGGCGCGCCGTGGCGCCAGGACATGCAGCCTACACGAATGGCGCAGAACGCCGGGCGCATGCTGCTTTGGCGTGTGTGTGTCTCCGTGCAGGCACCATTCGGAAAGTCGATGCAAGATGTCATGTTGGTTTGATTGATTGATTTGTGGGGTTTAACGTCCCAAAACCACCTTTTGATTATGAGAGACGCCGTAGTGGAGGGCTCCGGAAATTTTGACCACCTGGGGATATTTAACGTGCACCCAAAACGGAGCACACGGGCCTATATACGACATTTCCGCCTCCATCGGAAATGCAGCCGCCGCAGCCGGGATTTGAACCCGCGACCAGCGGGTGAGCAGCCGAGTACCTTAGCCACTAGACCACCGCGGCGGGGCTAAGATGTCATGTATACCAAGGCATCTGTGTGCGCTGCGTTTAGTTGTGTGAGCCCCGTCGGGCCAATCATCGCTACAAAAAGAGTCGACCGGTGAGTGCCTGTGGGCAAAACGCTCTTGGCCACAGACGAAGTAGACCGCTGAGTTAGTGTGTGGACTCTCTGAAAACTGAACTATAACCTCGTGCCCCTTATAAGGCCGGTGAAGGCAAGCAGTTAAAAAGGTGAATGGCATGGCTGAAGGCAGCTCTGAGGGAACTGTCAATCGGGTTTGTTCTCCGCGCTATCGCGTATATGAAAGATTTGAAAGAACACTACGAGTATGTTGGGAGCACGCCAGACAAAAGGAAGAACGTGTACAAGTGCAAGCACTGTACGATGACCAAATCCAGCAGCAAAGCGAACTAAAGCAACTTCAGACGACATTCACAGGTACGTATTCATTTTTTATGCGTTGTTTAATGCAGTTCATGCTTGACATGTTCATAATGATACACGCTTACGCTTTGTAACCTTTGTTCAATTAGTATTTCTTTAAATTAAGCAGTAAGTCTTAAAGCACAGTCCCTCAATTTCACCATCTGAGTGCGTGGGAGCTTAATACTGTGCGCATTATCAGGCTAAAAGCCGCGTGCCGTAACCACGTCGCAGCAGAGTGCTTCGCTCTGATCATTATCATGCGTGCGTAGTTACGTGAACAGAAAGTGTTTTCAGCAGATTATTTTGGAGCACTACCATACTATGGGAAGGGGATTTTTGTATAAGCTTGCTTGCATACTGCAGTGAATAAAAGTTCATTCTTCAAGCCACTTGAAGAGCGATGATTCCATGCAAACGGCGGCAGCGCGGGGGCAGAAGCTTGTAGCACGCCAGGACAGTTAAGACGCGCTACGCTATTGCCTATCGAAATAGAGCCCTGCCATCGGGCGTGTGTGGGAGAGAATTATGGACGGGGTGGGGGATTCGCGTTAAATGGACATTCTTGTGCGGGAATGCATATTATTGGGCTGGTTGGTTCTCTGCAATAAACGATGCCACAGCGCTGAAAACAAGGGAATCGGGAATAGAAAGGTGACTGGACGTGTGCTTTAAACTGAATTTAAAGTTTGAGACGGTATTTATACAAATTCCGAGACTACGAGAAATATGCATGAAGCACGCTATGATTATAGAGCAAAGAATATTACACCCTCTAAGCGGTTTTCCAGCTGCGCGGATTCGTTGCTACGTACACTGTTTTACCATACATAGACATGAGGTCATGCGTGTAAACATAAGAAGGGTGTTGCAGCTATCAGACAGCACGATTTTAAAGAGGATCGGCCTTACACGAAGCAATCCTGGTAAATATTTGGTTCCTGGTACACATGAGCAGCCTATAATTTTGTTATTTACTTTACAACATGCTGTCATTGCAGCATGTTGTCAAGAAAAATTGTGCGCTACTTTGAGCAACGCACTCATTATTGCTCATTTTAACAAACGAAGATTTTAAGCTAGCTGTGGTTGGTGCGAGAAAAGTGTCACCGTGAAGGGGTGCGCACCATGGAAATTCGGCAAATCCCTCCACTCACCAGTGGTACTCTAAAATGAAGAAGCCGATAGTTATACGAACAAATAACTGAGACAAGGCCTCGAGTGAGAGAGAATACTAGGGAAACGGGAAAGGCAACAGCGGCTGCGAGAAGGCCTCGAGGCGATAGACGACGAGTCTGCTTATTCAGGAGGTGTGCGAACGCTTGGTTTCAGCGTGAGTTTGTTTTTGGAGTTTCAATATCCGTGTTTCGTCTGTGGCTGACTGTCCGTAGTTTAAAGGAACAATAAGGGGAACAATGGCTTGGTATAGATTGGCAAACTTCACTATGAAAACTCTAGTACCGTACGTTTCACTATCATAAGCTCACTATTAGCAGAGGAAATCAAGGTTGAAGCATGATTCTTAAATTTAGCGCCATAATCTCAGTCTGCGAGGTAGAAGATAAATGTATTTTCGGCATTTTCGGGGCATTGGCTGTATGAAATTTTCGAAAGTTCCGTATTCTATGTCTCTCGCACGCACCGATAATAATGTGCTCCATCTTTATCGATTGGAAGCTACGTATACGATCCAGTATAGACGTCTTAGAAATTTCTTACATCACGGGTGTAGGGTGCGGAAATCTCAAGGTGACG
This sequence comes from Rhipicephalus annulatus, assembly GCA_013436015.1. NCBI lineage: Eukaryota > Metazoa > Arthropoda > Arachnida > Ixodida > Ixodidae > Rhipicephalus > Rhipicephalus annulatus. The sequence continues at coordinate 61,261 of WOVY01010943.1, read as the reverse complement.
TCGCAACCAGCATTTTTTTTTCGCGCCTTTTCTCGCTTGTACCAAAAAAGAGAAATAGGCAAAGGCAGGGAGGTTAACCGGTTGTACCCGGTTTGCTACCTACACTGGGGCAAGGGGAGGAATGAAAGCAAGAAGGAAATAGAGAACAAGTGATATGCGCGCACATATACACATCGACAGTCACAACTGGGGTGCGTTCTGAGACCAGTTCCTCTGCAGAAGACTAGAATTCAAGATGTTCACAAAAGGCTTGCAAGAACTGGCTTCAAGGAATACAAATAAAATTTTCAGTGCGCATTGCGCTAGAGCTATCGTACCACTGAGGAGAGTACGCATCATAGTCATGAGACCTCAACAAAGCGATGACTCAGTCGGTTTTCGTCGTGGAGGTTATCTGTGGACGATGATGCACACTGTGTGGCATTCTGCACCGGCTCTTTATGAGTGCGCAGTGGTGGTAGTGAGTGCTACGCGACATCCGATGCCATTTTCGAAGCCTCTGTACCGTTTTGGCTCTCTGACAGTGATGTATTTGGGCGATTGTGATTGCGATTCTCTTGCTGTGTGCGCAGCTGTGCGATTAAGATATCGCGTCTCAGTATTAGGGATGACGGGGAAAACTGAATAGAGTCGCAGGAGGTGATGCGCTGCCCCCCTCCCCCCTTACTTTTCTTTTTTTTCCTTTCTCAGCTGATCGTGTCGCATCGACCGCGCGCTACGACGGGGGACGCTACGCTTTCCCTAGCTGTGTCAGCACAAGACATATCGTTCGGACTCGTGTATACATGTGATGAATAAGCGTTCCAAGGCTGGTTAATCGGGGTATGTCGGATATGCTACAGCTATGTACGCCTGGAAGGCTGCTTTATCGAAGCAGATGGAGCGAATTAAGCGCGACTTGCGCGTACCTGTAAATGGGACCCGGCCGACGAGCCGCCGTCGCTTACAGGGCCCCACCCACAATAAGCACAAACTACCAAAATTCCAAATAATGATTGTGTACTGTTTCTCAGCTCAATAGTATACAACAATAAGAATAAAATGAAATAATGACAATAATAATACAACACAATGACAACATAAACATAAGAATAAAACGACAATATGTCTCACTACGCGCTAATCACAATTAAACTGGATACCGGCGAGCAATTACCTCCATTAATCGAAGAAAAGGGTCTTTCACGTTGGGACGTGCGTTAATTGATCTCCACCAAAGCCAGGCGAGGTGAGACGGCATAAGTGAGGCAGTCGTCTTGTTGCTGTTGCGAACGAGACGGCGCCTGGCCTTTTGCCATTCACTTTCAATCCTTTGCGTGTTGGCGCCTGTCGTAGGATCAACGAAGTTGACACTGTGGTTCACGGTGTGCCAGTCCAAGTTTAGCGGTGTTCCGTAGGCATCCACAAGTCTCGGTATGCACTGGTACGCGGCCCACTCGTCGCTGTACACCGTCGTCCCGGGAAGAATGTGCTGCCGGTCGAAACGACGGCACAGGCGACAGTCCGATTTCACGTACGAATGCCTCTTCCGCGGCAGGGTACCTCATGATGTCGGCGATTTCGACAATGCTGGGGTCTATCCGTGGCGTGGCCATGACGAGACGCTTCCTGAACTGGTAACAGTGTAGCTTGCATGGCTAACGTTACGGAATTTATAAGGGTCATGAGGTGAAAGGGGGATAGAGCGCCCCAACGTTGACAGGGCGCCTACGTGATGCAGCATCAGCGGGGAAAGAGGGGGTGGGTCACGGCGCCGACATGGCGCGAGCATCTGCGGAGAAAAAGTGGATGGGCCAAGAACGCCACGCGAGCACCTGCGGAGAAAGAAGGGGTGGGCAAAGACGCCTGGAATAAAAAAAACATAAAAAAACCCTTTTTGTACCTCTAACGTTGGTTGACATGGCGCCGACGCGACGTGAGTGTCTGCGGAGAAAGAGGGGGTGGGTCACGGCGCCGACGCGACGCGAGCATATGTGTGAAAATACGGGATAGGCGAAGACGCCTCGAATCGTACAACACCTAGGTCACGTACTCCACTTCGGTGCCCCTCCTTCTCCGCAGCAACGGTGACTTGAGCGGGAGTGCGAACGACGTTACGTGATGCTACGTGATGTGACCCACGTATCACGTAAACAGTACACCACCCAGGGCACGTACACCACCTCGGTGCATTGGGTGTCGAGACATGGCCAAACTTCCTCGCGTAAACCTCTTAAATTTCCTTATTTGGTGCTCCCTATCTCGGTCGCAATCCCTAAGCTTTAGGATCGTGATCCTTATGAAATGCCGTAACGTTAGTTGTGCAAAGTACATTGTAACCATTTCAGGAGCCGTCACGTTATTGGACTGTCGAAGACGCCCTCGCTTCGAGCGGTAGTTCGACCTGCAAACTGTCGGGAACAGCACAGAAGCGGCCGCCGCCATCCGAGTGATGGGGAATTCGCAAGGACTTTGGCTTAATTATGGTGACCCAGGATGCAGTAAGTCGTCACGTACAATCGCCCCGGCAAAAAAAAAAAAAAAACGAGCAGACCCACACTTCAGGTACAATGGTTGCAGGAAACAGCTAGCTGTCCCAGCTCCGCGGGACACTCACGATGCAGGGTAGACAAGGGCAAGGCTCCTTTTTTTTGCCTCTCGAGACGTACTTGGTCGTTGCACGTCTCAACGTGAAAGACCCTTTCCTTCGATTAATGGAGGTGATCACTCGCCGATATCCCGTTTAAGGATCCCTGCCATATCGTCAGCGATGAGCGTGTAGTGAGACATATTATGTGATTTTATTCTTATGTACCCACCCTATTGTTTTATACTGCGCGCTTGAGCTGAGAGAGAATTTGTGCTTATTGTGGGTGGGGCCCTGTAAGCGACGGCGGCTCGTCGGCCGGGTCCCATTTACAGGTACGCGCAAGTCGCGCTTAATTCGCTCCATCTGCTTCGATAAAGCAGCCTTCCAGGCGTACATAGCTGTAGCATATCCGACGTACCCCGATTAACCAGCCTTGGAACGCTTATTCATCACATGTATACACGAGTCCGAACGATATGTCTTGTGCTGACACAGCTAGGGGAAGCGTAGCGTCCCCCGTCGTAGCGCGCGGTCGACGCGACACGATCAGCTGAGAAAGGAAAAAAAAAGAAAAGTAAGGGGGGAGGGGGGCAGCGCATCACCTCCTGCGACTCTATTCAGTTTTCCCCGTAATCGTTAATACTGAGACGCGATATCTTAATCGCACAGCTGCCCACACAGCAAGAGAACGCGCCTCGACTTCTTTTGTGGGCGGTTCATTCCGTTAATTAAAACGGCCTCTTAATTGCGCAGCAGCGCCGCGCTCGACTTCGGGTAGGCGCGGTTCATTCCGTTAATAAAAACGGCCAGCGTCGCTCATGCCCTCGCGAAATGCACCGCGGATAGCACCAAACTCTTACGGAGAAGCTACAACTACAGGAGAATAAATTTCAGCCATGAAATGCACCGCGGATAACACCAAACTCTTACAAAAAAAAAAAGGCACAACTACAGGAGAAAATTTTTTAGCCAAATTTAGTGGCAGTCTGGCAACAACCACCCTTCCAGTCTGGCAACCATTTATGCAGCGCCTAAAGGAACCTTGCCGCTTTTATGTGTATAAAAATGTGTTCCGTGAGTATAAAAATGCCCAAGAGTTTTGTTCTGTGTTTTATTCCACTGATTTGTAAGTTAAGTTTGCTGGAAACTTTTTTTGTTCAGTGATCATGATGTTAATCTCGGGTTAATCTGTTAATCACTTCTGTTAAAATGCCGAGCCTGTATGAATAGACATTTATGAAAATGTTTATTTTCAGAAACGAGGACAATAAAACGAGGCCAAACACTTTTTGTTTCGAGTGCAATTCATCCTTTGGTGTCCTGGCGCGTACTGCTGGCTGCATGTCGGATAAATGCGTACATTCAAATGCGTATAGAGCACACGGTGTCGCGCGAGCGAGCGTATGCATTACAAAAAATTACCTTGCAGTTCTGCGTCCGAATACAACCGATGCGCGAGGCTGCTTGGAAACGGGACGCGAACGAATATGCGCCTGATCCCACTGCTGGCTTTCGTGTATGCTGTGGTGGGGAAACGTCTGCGGGGCTAGCTGGAGGCAACGACTGAGCGAGAATTATAGAGAGCGGAAGATGGCGCAGACCTGTGACTGGAAAAATGTAACCTAAGATGTAATCGCGGCATTGTCTTAAAATATTGATTACTGTTAGGTTTCCTTTTCTTTAGAACAGTTTCTCACTCAACGCGGAAGACTGAAGCCGTCCGACTTTTTCAGCTTGAAAACTCCGGAGGAAACGCGCCGGGAACGCTCCGGGTCATTGTTCGAAGGAAGGGGCAATAAACGTAAGAGCATCCGCAGTCGTAGCAAGAAGTGTCAGTAAAACTACAAAATATTATACAAGCGATCGCGAACGACCTCGTTTTGCAATACGGTTCACTCTTCAAGCCCCACAATATCTGTAACCATCCCAACGGCGTCCACAATACGTTGTAAATAACTGGCACTATGGCATGCAAGCTTCCTGTACGTAAAAGCCTTCAGTTAGTTTGGAAACTGGGGGAGCCATCCTACATCAGATGGGGGCGGGGGGTGAGGTGACCGCGCAAAAATAGAGTTGAGGGTAGCTGTCTATTTTATTGTAATTTGAATGTTCTAAACTGAATAACTTTGAACTGCCTGTCCCTATAGATTCCGTTCTTGCTGCACTTACCTCTTGCGCCTTCAGTCTACGCAACGCGCTGATAATACATGTAAAACCACAAGGTCTTGAGAAGCCCGTTAACAAAAATCGCCGCGCGAGCCGGTTCAGAAAAAAGATATGCACTGCGCAAGCGACAAAAAAAAAAAAAAACGCTGAAACGGCCCGCGAGAGAAAGCACATTGTGTATGCGACGCACATAATGGGTAGCGATTTTGCAGTTTCTATCTCTGCGTTGTCCCTCAAGTGAAGGTTGCCTTGAACGAAAACCTTAAGTGATCTCATGACCTCTCAAGCGCGAAGCTGTGTGCAAACTTCACCTTCTCAGTGCCTCATTAAGTAAAAAAAAAAGGTAAGCTTGGAGGACGGTTGAGCTTCGCCGTCAATAGTATAGTATGCTGATAGCGTAATCGGATCCTGTTCGCATCGCCGTTTCAGTCTCTACCCTCGCTTCACTTTTCGGCAGACACTTTGCCGAAAGGAAATAAAATATGAGGTGCAAAGAAGATTATTGTGAGCTAGTTTGCCATTTTTGTCTCTGTTTTCCAATCATCCTTGACGTCTGTGCGAAGTATACGTAGACCTACTAAAAGAGTGCTGAATGTATCAGTCTTTCTTGATGTAGTTATGGTATTTTACTTCTAGTTTAGATTATGACACGAAATTGCATTGTTTACCGCTTTTTGCTTTTCAATAACTTTGTCAAATGACCACTGCCATGCTCAAACTGAAATTTACGTGCGTTTATCTATACGAATCCTATACACTCATATACTTTATTTTTATGTACGCTGTGTATGATGCTGTCATAAAGGGCTATGTCGCACTCTTAAGGTGCTTCAACATCTTTTCGCCTGAAGCACCCTCCAACAAAAAAATAAAAAGAATTGTAAAAAAAAACTGTTGAAAAAGAACGTGTGTGAAGAGAGATAAATGAAAAAAGAAACTAGGTGTCCCGATTGCCAAGCAATTACCCAATTGAAACCTATCGATACGTAGCCAATACTACAAATTTACAATGTTACCACGTGAACACTTCGCGCGTAGGCGCAATGCACGTGAGCCTATCGTCAAGCCAGTACTAGCGAACTGCCTACTGGCTCTCCTTTTGAGGCTCTGCTCCGAGTACCGATTTTTCGCGACTCGGTTCAAGATGCGCAAACTTTCAGTCATGCATTGACTTGTCACTTCATTTTTCAAATACTTGCTTTCAACTGCAATAAAACGTTTTGGGATGAGTCCGAAACTATTGGGAAAGAAGCAAACTTAACGGCGAGCCCAAATTCTACCGACTGCGAACTGGCACACACAGGTTCTCCCATGATGTTTTCTCGCTTTTATTTTTCGCAATTTGCTATTCATCTTGCATCAGCAGAGGCTCCCAGGCTTCAACATCACACTTGCAAGGTGTTTCAGCGCGCGAACAAAGGAAAAAAGGAGAGGGTAGACTTTCTGTCTACCCTGTCCTTTTTGCAAGTATGACTACGCACCAACTAGCCCAAGCTTCCACTCTTGTGAGTTCAACATCACCCTAGAGAATAGTTGTGGTTTTCAAGTTATCACAATTTACGATGTTTTAATCTCATCAGCCAAAAGCGCGCAACTTCGCAGCGTTCTGGCATTTGCTGTATAGTCTTCACGCCCGAAAGTTGTTCAAATGTTGCTTTTCTAGTATACTATCGTATGCTTGGCGCACTACAGCTAGACTGAAATATTAAGCGGTAATGAAACTAAACATACGCACAACCATTCTGCAAGAAAAGCCGTTTTCATTTATGTAAACGCGCAATGGGCGTAGCCCGTAAAGAATCATTCAAATGATGGTCATCGTTTAGAAGAACCCTTTTATCGTAGCTATGAACATCGCTGCCAAGAAATCATTGAAGGCTCATTTAAAAACAAACACGCACCAAAGCGCGTATAGATTGGCGTATTCCAATTGATCATCTTCGGTGACATTTTCATTCACTCACTATGAATATATGAAAAAAAAACTATGAGCTGTTCTTCGGCGCACAGTTACATTGAATTGGATATACCGGTGTCAGAAATCACAAAACCACAAATGCGTCAGAAATCACAAATAAAAGTGTATATTTTCTACGTCCTCTTGCACCGAGGAATTGTAAAGGGGTCAGAGGATAACAAACGCAGCAATGAAGTTAACAGAATGAAAGCAGCAGTCTTATGCAACACAATATAGTGTACTGGAAATGAAAAAGATGAACTAAATCAAAAACGAATTCACACTATACAATGTTCGCAGCGAAGTTGGAAGTTAAAATAAATATTGCAAAGGGAAGAAACAAAACGAACTATTGCGAGGCATGAGAAAGAATCGTGACAACACACGCACTTTGAGGACGTGAAAACACTATCGGAATTGCACACACTGGAGTCACGAGATTGACTAAAATATGTGTACAGCTATGCTTCTTATTTATTGAGAATAGCTTTGCTCATCGTCGTTCTACTTCAGTTAGGAACAAAATAATTTCTTTTTCCATTTAATACAAAACCAGCAACGTGCGTCCTACCGACCGATGGTGCCACAGTGATGTTCAGCGTTCATGTTACGATGTATGACGCTTATGTTCTGCCACTATATTAAAATAGAATAATTCGGCACATCCGGGCTTCAGACTCGAGAGATTTGGACGGCTTTCAGAATTGAGAACATCAGTTACCTGCGCTGTTTTTTACCATGCTCAGAATTGAGAACATCAGTTACCTGCGCTATCTTTTTTAACATGCTCAGATACAAGCACTAACCGTTCTACAGTGCGCGCGGATAGCGAAGCTCTTCTAGCCCTTTGCAGTGCTCCTGCTGTTGAGAAGAGTCGTTTTACTGCGCCAGATGATGTGGGCGCTCCTAAGCACACTACTGCGAGTTTTGCGAGGCGTGGCAAAGTTTTCTCGTGCTTTTGCCAGTAGGTCAACACATCGTCAGCGGTCGATGTGCTGCTTAAGTAGCTGCGGAGTTCCGATTGCTCTCGATCTTCTGTTGGACAGACGAGGTCCAAGAGAGCGTAAGGGTCACATGTGCGGCTAATCCCTTCGCTGATCCCTTCGCGGCTCACGTCAGACTGTGAAGGTTGAGACGATGCTTCCCTTTCCGTGTTAGTGGCCGGGCCCTGTTGAAGACGAGTAAAAATGCGACGTGTAGTAAAAATACGACGTGTATACATGCTAAGGCTGCAAGACTTGCCATACGGTATTTTAATGCCAAATTACCCGAAAACATGATTACATCCAATACTGCGAGTAAGTTCACATGAGCATATTTTACCAATACCTCAACTACACTTTTATCGCTTTTTCGCAGCTTTCAAACTATGTAAAAAAAAGAAACTTTCTGATCAGACCGGTTAGCCATTACGGCGACGCGTTTTGTCCGTGATGCCAATTTCAGAAGCCCGATACTTTGAACCAATTATAGAATGCGAATGAGAAGACAGGCTTTCTGAGCTAACTCGGTCCTCGAAAGCTCAGCCGGAATAGCAATAAAGTTGTTACCGACCAACCTCTTCCGAGGGCTTTCGGACGTTGCAGGACTAACAAGTTGGACGAGCTGAGTGGTTGCAAAATATCATTGTATTGATTTGTTGTTGTTTTTTGTGCCAGTATGCTCTGTGGCATAAATTAAGCAAAAACGACTACAGATTCGTTTCCTAAATTAAGATGGTAAGTGGTTAATCAATTTTCGTGAAGCATCTGACAAACATTACCATCGAACAGCACAAAGTGCAGGTTACGATATCAAATGAATATGCGAGATGGTCACAGCAAGCGGTTCAGGATGCTGACCTGAATGTCACGAGTTTGATCCCGGCAGCAGCGGTCGCATTTCAATGAGAGTGAAAGGGCCAGTGCGCGCTGTCCGTGTACGCTGAAAGATCGAAACTTCCGGAGGCTTTTTTGACGGCGTCTCCCATAATAATATTGTGGTTATGGGACGTTAATCCCCACGTAATATTATTGTCGGCATTTAGTAATTAATGTAGATTCACACGGAGCATGCTCTGTCTTACCGAACTAAACTGTTTTCCCGCTAGTCACTGGATGTCAGCGGCTCAGGCGGGCTCTGGTAACAGCGGGCCGCGGTAGCTGGAAGGCTCTACATAGTTACTGCAGAACAGCTTTCCACACTAATGAGCACGGACGAACGTGAAGGGGCGGAGGCTCCTTTCTAAGAAGAGCGAAATTTGCCCCATACATAGAATAAGTTTCAGTTTTTTTTTTGCAATTGAGCGTATTAATGATCGGCTCATGAGGATATGCAATCGAAGTTTCCAAAGTAAATCCCGGTAGCGTGGGGGGTCTGCGTCGAACTCCCCACATTCGGAGTTCTGCGCACGCCTATGCTGCTTTAGATCAAATGATCATGATGTCCGTATACAAATGGTGTACAAATTCCACAAGTTTTATATTTAAAGGCCTATTAGTTGGTAGTAGGGAAATCCTGCCGAAGCGTTTCGTATATCCCTCTAATAATTTCATGTGTTTCCGTAAGATTCTCAACAAAACATAGGACACATATATAGAAAATATGTAGATTCATCGATTGAAAACAAGTTATTTACCGTATTGTCTTACGAAACGTTTCACAAGAGAGGAGAGTTCACAAATTCATAAATGTAACACGTGCATGCATTTAGCTTTGGAGACGCGCAAGTGTGCGAGAAAATTTATACTTAGGCTCCAGTGTGCAAATGTTCGATTCTTTATTCCACACACGGCAGATATATCCAGGCATAGCGATTGCGTTCAGGAAATTCAAAGTTGGAAGACAATTTTTGGTCTGTTTAGTTTAATTAGACAATAAAAAGTCAGTGAGGTCACTATACCAAGGCATGAACGTAAGTACTCATGCCGGTTCGTTGCAACATTTATATATAACTTCGTCAGTCATTGGGGCAAATTAGCGATTTCTGACTCTCACGTACCCAAAGTATTAGATTAGGGGAAATACCGGCTTACCTGCGCGTGGTTCTCAAGAAGTCTTTCAACAGCTGCTATTGCTTCCTTTTCTGTGGGCTTTGATATGCCAGGGGTAAGAGATGCATTAAAAACACGCAGTTTTTGCCGTGGGTGCAGTACGCTTGATGCGACGAAGAGGTCATCGCGGAGCGCATCTTCAAAGCGCTCATTCAATTCTTCGAGAATTTTCCCTTTTAGGCGTACAAATCTTAAAATGAACATGTGTAACGCACAAGAATATCGCCTGACATACAAGGCACGAAAGCGATTACTAAATATTACTATTATTATTATTAAAAATGAAACACGAATAATGTTACTGTGCACTCTTTCAAAAAGTTAGTAAAAAGGTAGCAACTGCAAGCAAATAGGTAGTAACTGCAGTGCTTACTACCATTCTTCCGCCGTTATCAACTTTTTGCTACCTGTTTACTACCTACCTTAGTAAACAGTTAGTAACTGGGATGAAAGAGGTAGTAACTGCAGTCGTTACTACCTTTCTTGCCCCGTTACTACCTCTTTGCTACCCGGATTTTGACTATCTATTCAAAAATAGTGTGTGAATGCGATTCTGATAATTTATGAGAGGAATTGTCTCGACATATTATAATTAAACGGAAAAATGACGCAGAAGGTATCCATAGATCAAGAAAATAATTTTTGTTTTAAATTATGCAACCTAGATATGTAAACGTCATTCTGATATTGTCGAAACGGAGAAGTACAAGTTAACGAACCATAAGCAAGTGCTACACGCGTTGTAATAGACAATTACAACAAACTTAGTAAATCACAGCACATACTAACAAGACTGGCAGATCAAAACAACCAGACGGTCAGAATCAGCCCCGAGGACAGTCAAAGTTATTCAACTGCGGCGTGTCTCCAAATATTATCATTGTTTTGGCGCGTCAAAGCCGAAAAACGATTATTACCTTTTAAACGCAGATATATTAGCCGTTTGAAGCATTCAAACGCACCGAGATTGAATTCGGTACCTTGTTCTGGCCACTGTACATAATGCCTTTTTGTGGCTCTTTTATGATAAATTATTATTACACATAATTTTCTATAAGTAATGTTGATTAAAATTCTTGTGCTACGTCATCAAACACACGTAACCATGTAGTATATTAGAGTGCTATAAGTTTAAATTATTTATAATTCATCCTGAAACACATGTGCTCCCTTGTGCCAAACATGCCCCTGCAAAGTAGGGACTATATATACCCCATGCTTACTCCTTACCATGTGTATACGTAAAAAAGTAGAGAACTTGTTCGGTCTATTCCTCCTTCGCAATCATTGCACACCACTCTTCCTTACCCGAAGTTGTCTGGTAATGAGACAATTATTGCCCAACATTACCAGTAAAGGAATAGTCAAAATGAACGAACAGATACCCTTACTACTTTTTTTTTCTTGAAACCTTTAAAAGCTACTATCCATTGGTGGTAACGGCTAGGGTAGCAACAGTTACTAAATGCTGGTCGTAACAGCAAAGGTGGTAACCATTACCTCCCTCATCGTTACTAACTGCGCTTACTGCATATCTGACAACATATATGACAAACTATTACTACCCCAAAGTTAGCAGGTACTACCACCTTTTTTCTAAGAGTTAGCAGGTACTACCACCTTTTTTCTCCAATGACTGAGCTCATGTTTGTAGTGTTCAATGTTCTATCTATGGAATTGCAAACATGCTGCCATATCGCTTGATGACTACCATGGTATTTTATTTTTACTATAGCATTATTTTATCGAATATTAAAGCTATTACGATAACATTTTGTCTTAATGTGCCCTTACAGGAAGAGTACAAAACCAGGATCGAATGTCAGCGAGTCGCCTTGCGTGGGTTTAGGAAATTAGACTCCGGCTACAAGAATATCAAGGAAACCCGCTTTCCAAATCACATTTCAAACAATTTTATTTAAAAAACTAGTGCTTTTTTCTTTTCTTTAACAGGCCTCCAATTGTGTAGTTACTCAGAAGTCCGGCAATCGCTGACTTGCGCGTAGCACGAACTGATCGTGACGTGTAAATCACATGAAGTCACGCTGTCAGATTTCAGTCTGTCAGTGGCGTCTCCAAGTGGTTTGAGCAACATCAGGAGCTGTTGAAAGCGAGCAGCATTAATTTACAGCTGACCGACGCTGATGCGTTTTGGTGGGTGATTCTCATTGAACTCTTTCAGCACTGCTATTACGGAGTTGAACACGTCCGTCTGAAATAAAACCGAACTTTATTAGGCAGCAGTACTTGGCCTCACGTGCGCTCATGAGCGAGCTGTCTGTTAGTTGGAGATCAGCTGAATAACGAGAAAGTAACGGGATTGCTCGCGTTTGAGAAGGAACAACATTATTCTGTAATTATACAAAACTAAATCACTGCTGATACACATATGAAAATTCCTATCAGATGCGAGAGGCACTTGATATTGTAGTTTGTGGCCACGCCCAAAGTAAGACCACTAATTGCCAAAAGAACCAAGAAAAAATTTTAGGCTGTAGTTGCTCGTATTGAACTTGCCCCGAATAAAGGCTGCAGTGATCCCTGCCAAGCAGCTTCCGTCACGTCCGCAGTTAGCTTTTATGTGCATTACGTCCATAAGAAGCCTAGCCGGACTCGAAAGCCTGGCATACTATCCCTTGGCTACACCCCTGGCGTTATGCAAACAAACATTTCTACACTTTAAATGTTGCCGGCAATTCGTTTTCTGCTATGCTTTTCTATAGCACATGTTCGCCCAGGAGAGCGTCTCAATCGCTCGTAGGAGACAATTAAATACTCCCATCGTACTGGCAAAGCACGACCAACTTTTAAAGTGATAATCAAGTATATTTTAGCTGGAAAGACGAATAAACTGCTCTCATCTAACTGGCAAACCTTGCAACACTTTTCAAAGTGATAAAATCAAGTTTATTTAGCTGGAATAAGTATCCCGAAATCTCGGCCAGAGTTTTGAAGCATTGGTTGCTGCTGACCACTACTTTTACGAACAACGTTAGCTGTCGCTGTAGCTGTGCACGTTTTTCCTGTGGTGAAGAGTAAAACAAAACAAAAAATACAGACATATTGTGGTTAATAAAGTTAAAACGTTACCTCTGTCAGGCGTTTGAGTGCCGCGACCAAGGAATTCCACCTTGTCCCTGCTGGGGGAATCAAGTCCTTTCCGCAAAGCGCTTTCAAACGCACAGTCAAGAAGGACGAGCGTCTGAAGACATTTACAGTGGCATTAATTAGCTCCAAAACTTCCTTCGGACGTTCGTCTTCGCGCAGTCCTGCGTTCACGGCGAGCTGAAGCGTGTGAGCGGCACATCTCACTCTTTGAAACGAGGTCATTGTCATTTCCTCACTAGACCCTTCAAAAGGTGCTTCATATTGGGTGGCTTCGTCACACTCGTTTTCATCAGCCGGCACCTCTTGCCAATCTCCATCGAAGTGGTCCTCCATATTAAAGGCCTTGGTCATGTTTGCGGCATTCTGACAGACTACGGTTCCCACCTGCGCTTCTCTAATACCGCGAGACCGCAATTCCACCAAAAACGTCTCCCTTATGTTTTCACCAGTATGGCGATCTTCAATGTGTCTAAACTACACCGTGTGCAGTTACAGTTTCTAGTTCTGAATGAACTGTACTCTTATGCCAATAATGGACTCGCGAATGCGGCTAGTCCAGATGTACAGGATGAAGTTCAAGCTTTCATTAGGGGCTTTTGACAGCGTTTCATTCAGCTGCGGCAGCGCGAATTTCGTCGCAAGGGACTCGAGCGTTCGTGAGACTGTCCTTGGCGATGGCAGGGTCGATTCGGGCGTCAAGAATTCAATAAGGCGTTTAAACCCGGCACCTTTCGTCAAGGAAAGTGGAAGACCATCTAGGGCTACCATTTGAGCGACGCAGCGTGTAAAGGATTTCTGGATATTGTGGGAAGCTGGTAGTTTCTTGCTGGTTGCGATGAATTTACCGACGGCGGCATCCAAAGTCATCTGGTGTTTCGTTTGAGCCTCATGATATGCCTTCTTGTGGACCAACTGGAAAAATATCGTAAATTATGAAGAATTGATGAGCACATATTATATCAAAAGAGTGAAAAAACAAGCACGGTGCACCATCCCACTACAACCTGGTACTACACATCGTGCACATGGCTTGAGCTGCTAACTTCAATGTCACGCTAATTGACAGTTCAACAAAAGGACTAGTTTAGTACATCACTTGCTAATTATATGCATCGAATAAACACTGAGTTCAATATGGATTTTCGAATACACATCTTAAGATTCTCAGGAAAATGCATGGTTATTCCAGTTAAATTTTATAACCTGTCGTTTTACGTACTGGGGCACAGAAAAACACAAAACTCACGTATTTCTGGGAGTGCACTTTGGAGAGGGATATCTGGAAATTGTGTCACGATAACATTGTTCAATTCAGTGTGTATAGTTGCAGCATTTTAATATGTTTCAGCTAATAAGCATCAAGCCATAAAATGAAAAAAATGAAAAATAAACATACGCGCAGCACTTCTCCAATCGGCGCAGTATTGTTCTCAGGCATATAGAGTGCGTCAGAATATTTTTTTTCAATCCGCCAAGTTCGACAATGAGCGAAGATTAAACATTATAGAGTACTAGTCCGAGGCACACAACTCCGGCGAAACACGATATTTTTTGAAATTCGCGACCCAACGAGCTATAGAAGGCACAAATAAGACACTTGCGGCCCGCTAGGGCGCTTGCGCAGAACGCAAGCTACTCCCGGACCCTTGCACTCGCGTTGTCCCAAGATCCAAGGTTAAAACCCTGTAGCACCCTTCTTTCGGTCACGAACAAAACAGCAGGACACACAAGCTCAAGAGGATATATGAAAATGGCGCTTGGCATTGGCACGTGATGCCACAGTGGGTTGCGTCAGGGTTAAGGAACAACCAACCAACCAACCACGATAAAGCATTCTCTGCTGGCGTCTATTCTGGACATGGTTGTGATTCTCGTTAAGCCGTCTTGTTTTTTCCCTCCTGTGGTATAAGTTTTCCCCAAGTTACCAAATGTGTCGCAACACCAGGGCCGCGGAACATTACTTTTCCCTGGCCGACTATTAGGGGCGTCGGCGTGGCGCTAAAACCTAAAAATCGAAAACTATAGCGAGGGTAGTCCACAATATGAAGCAAACGCAGCGCGGGCGACGATATTGAGGGGATGTAGCATGGCCCACGTCTCGCATAATGTAAATTTTGACATGTGGCGTCTCATTCGTTTCACCCGACGCCGCGTGCGTTTGTATTCTGCCGTTAGTATTGTTATGCCTGTGAGTCGACAGCGAACGTCCGTGCCTCAGAAAAAGGCAATCTGTGTCAAGGCCAGCCCGCCTGACACGAACGACTCAACGGCGTCAACAGGCGGACGGCGCCTTGCTGGCGCGCACGTGCAGTGAGTCAGCGCAGCTGCGAGCCCGTCGAGTAAACAAGCGGCGTCTTCCTGTCTGGCGGGTCTGACGCAATGCCTTGCGACGTCACTCGTCCTTGGGTGCAGCCACCTGCAGCGCAGCCTCTCCAGATTTGATGAGAAAGAAGGACGCGGCCCAGCGGCGACCCCATTGGAGGAGTCTGCCCTGACGACCAGCGGCGCTTCTAATTGGACATTTTGGTTGGACCCGGTGCCTATAAAAGAAGCCCTGCGGTGCGTCGCGATCGGCGGTCCTAGGTAAAAGGAGACCTGTTGGAGGGCCGACATGTGTGTCGCAGCGGACCCGTTTGAGAATAGACCTATGTGTTAGAGAGGAGAGCTCGGCTCTTCGAGTCTCTGTCGGCCCCAGTGCCGAATTTGTAACGCCTCTGTATATATATGCTGCACATAAACCTTGTTTAACTCACCGTCGTCTCGTCTATCAGCTCTGCGCAGAAGCAGTCGCGAGCTGAGAAACCTACGCTACCAAACGGCTGGTGACCTTCCCTGCGGAGTTCGAAGCAGTGGCGCCTTCGGGACCGTGTTGGCGTCGCCGTCTTTTGAAACAGTGGTTGCAGCGGTGAGATTTCGAGGCGCCCTTCGTAACGTCGTCGGAGGTGCGCTTCGCAACAGTGGTGGCATCGGTGGCAGCGTTCGTAACAGTATCCTCGAGATCGCATTGCTAAGTCAGCGCGCTGCGGATTCCTCGCAGATTCCGATTCTTCGGTCATGCGCTTCGAAAAATGTTTTGTATGAACTATGCTTATTTTGACTTGAGTATATACATGCGTATACATATATAAGAACAGGACGGCGACGGATACGGCAACGCCTAGAGTTTCCACACTATTGCCGCGGCCACTGGATAAAAAAAAAGGAAGCCGCGGTATTGCTATCGCGTGCACTATGTGGCTCAAAAAAAGGCTGCGCTAACTGTAGACGCGTAGCAATTATATTTAATTATCTTTTACACATGACTGATTCTTAGCAGAAACACTCTGTATGTGGCAATGTTACAACGTGAAACAGTCAATCGACGTTAGTCAATCAAGCTTCTGCTAACGTTCGTGAGCCGACAGAAGAAACATCCCAGCGTGAAATCAAGGAGGCCATGTCGCAACTATAATGCCGCAGGATTTTTAAAGATAGGCGCAGTGGTGCGCAAAGCAAACCTACTACATGTTTCCAGTTATCTCGTGTAGCAACTGCGTTGAATATTTATTCAGGTAATGATGTTAATTATGCAATATTCACTCAATATCTCGACAAGCACGCTCGTCATTATCAAATTTCCAGAAGCATACGTAGGCATGATAAAATGACTTCTAACGGCACCATTTTCAACAACGTACCTATTGCGTACTCGTTTTTCCGACTGAGTGCGCAAGTAACACGTTGCCTGAAAACTGCGCAATTCTTAATTGAATACTACTCATTTTTCCGACAGCTATCTTTTTTTTCTGAATCTCTGCCCTCCTCCCAAGAAAGAGAAGGTAGGCGTTGTAGCAGTTGCTAGCTTGCTCTCTCCCTCTTTCCTCAGAGTCTTGTGTATCTCTGCATGCAAGTAAGTAAATAAATTTTCTGGTTGATGAAAACAGCCCGCGTAATATAAAAAAAATAACACGTAACTGCGCTCCCTCCCGTAAAAGAAATGAAGGAGCTCCCTCTAATGGACTACTGCAAGCAACCGCTCCAACTCTTTTCGTTGAAATAGAAAATGTTCCACACTTTGGCAACGGTGTATATAAAGGGTGGCCGCAAACAACATGCGTAGAAATATTCCGCTCGGCATCATCATGATACATATCTCACTGCCAACTATTCTCGTCCATAATGCGACTGGAGCACTTATAACAACGGTTTGACTCTACAAGATCAAAGTGATGCGCGCTCCTTCCGCTGGGGAGCGCGCGGAAAGGGTGATCCGTATTGTTTCTTTCTGCTTTTTTTTCCCTTTGTGCTGGCTGTTGCACAGTGATCCTGTATGAGAGCGCCCCTTCCTGATGCATGTGGAAATCCAGTTACACGTCACTTTCCAATATTTCGCAGGATTTTTATTAACAAGAAAACAGAAAAAGTGGTTATAAGATTGCACTAATCTACAGCGAGGACGCTCCTGAAGCCTAAAATGGGTGCTGCTAGATTGTTTCTATGTTATAACTAGCTTGTTTCTGCATCAATTCTCAGTGCAGAAAGGCTCAAGTTAAAGGGACACTAAAAAGCGAAATGATTTTTTGCGTACTAAGTACAAATTCAGCTCAAGTGAATTTGTACTCTCTCAGCTCAAGAGCGCAGTATAAAACAATAGGGTGGGTACATAAGAATAAAATGACAAATATGTCTCACTACACGCTCATCACTCACGATATAGCAGGGATCCCTAAACGGGATATCGGCGAGCGATGACCTCCATTAATCGAAGGAAAGGGTTCACGTTGAGACGTGCAACGACCGAGTACGTCTCGAGAGGCAAAAAAAAGGAGCCTTGCCCTTGTCTACCCTGCATCGTGAGTGTCCCGCGGAGCTGGGACAGCTAGCTGTTTCCTGCAACCATTGTACCTGAAGTGTGGGTCTACTCGTTTTTTTTTAGCCGGGGCGATTGTACTGTGACGACTTACTGCATCCTGGCTCACCATAATTAAGCCGAGGTCCTTGCGAATTCCCCATCACTCGGATGGCGGCGGCCGCTTCTGTGCTGTTCCCGACAGTTTGCAGGTCGAACTACCGCTCGAAGCGAGGGCGTCTTCGACAGTCCAATAACGCGACGGCTCCTGAAATGGTGACAATGTACTTTGCACAACTAACGTTACGGCATTTCATAAGGATCACGATCCTAAAGCTTAGGGATTGCGACCGAGATAGGGAGCACCAAATAAGGAAATTTAAGAGGTTTACGCGAGGAAGTTTGGCCATGTCTCGACGCCCAATGCACCGAGGTGGTGTACGTGCCCTGGGTGGTGTACTGTTTACGTGATACGTGGGTCACATCACGTAGCATCACGTAACGTCATTCGCACTCCCGCTCAAGTCACCGTTGCTGCGGAGAAGGAGGGGCACCGAAGTGGAGTACGTGACCTAGGTGTTGTACGATTCGAGGCGTCTTCGCCTATCCCGTATTTTCACACATATGCTAGCGTCGCGTCGGCGCCGTGACCCACCCCCTCTTTCTCCGCAGACACTCGCGTCGCGTCGGCGCCATGTGAACCAATGTTAGAGCTCCAAAAAGCTTTTTTTATGTTTTTTATTCCAGGCGTCTTTGCCCATCCCGTCTTTCTCCGCAGGTGCTCGCGTGGCGTTCTTGGCCCATCCACTTTTTCTCCGCAGATGCTCGCGCCACGTCGGCGCCGTGACCCACCCCCTCTTTCCCCGCTGATGCTGCATCACGTAGGCGCCCTGTCAACGTTGGGGCGCTCTATCCCCCTTTCACCTCATGACCCTTATAAAATGCCGTAACGTTAGCCATGCAAGCTACACTGTTACCAGTTCAGGAAGCGTCTCGTCATGGCCACGCCACGGATAGACCGACATCATGAGGTACCCTGCCGCGGAAAAGGCATTCGTTCGTGAAATCGGACTGTCGCCTGCGCCATCGCTTCGACCGGCAGCACATTCTTCCCGGGACGACGGTGTACAGCGACGAGTGGGCCGCGTACCAGTGCATACCCGAGACTTGTGGATGCCTACGGAACACCGCTAAACTTGGACTGGCACACCGTGAACCACAGTGTCAACTTCGTTGATCCCACGACAGGCGCCAACACGCAAAGGATTGAAAGTGAATGGCAAAAGGCCAGGCGCCGTCTCGTTCGCAACAGCAACAAGACGACTACCTCACTTATGCCGTCTCACCTCGCCTGGCTTTGGTGGAGATCAATTAACGCACGTCCCAACGTGAAAGACCCTTTTCTTCGATTAATGGAGGTAATTGGTCGGCGGTATCCAGTTTAATTGTGATTAGCGCGTAGTGAGACATATTGTCATTTTATTCTTATGTTTATGTTGTCATTACATTGTATTATTATTATTGTCATTATTATGTCATTTTATTCTTATTGTTGTATACTAAGCTCTTGAGCTGAGAAACAGTACACAATCATTATTTGGAATTTTGGTAGTTTGTGCTTATTGTGGGTGGGGCCCTGTAAGCGACGGTGGCTCGTCGGCCGGGTCCCATTTACAGGTACGCGCAAGTCGCGCTTAATTCTCTCCATCTGCTTCGATAAAGCAGCCTTCCAGGCGTACATAGCTGTAGCATATCCGACATACCCCGATTAACCAGCCTTGGAACGCTTATTCATCACATGTATACACGAGTCCGAACGATATGTCTTGTGCTGACACAGCTAGGGGAAGCGTAGCGTCCCCCGTCGTAGCGCGCGGTCGACGCGACACGATCAGCTGAGAGAGAAAAAAAAGTAAGGGGGGAGGGGGGCAGCGCATCACCTCCTGCGACTCTATCGAGTTTTCCCCGTCATCCCTAATACTGAGACGCGATATCTTAATCGCACAGCTGCGCACACAGCAAGAGAACGCGCCTAGACTTCTGCTAGGCTCGGTTCATTCCGTTAATAAAAACGGCCAGCGTCGCTCACGCACTCGCGAAATGCACCGCGGATAGCACCAAACTCTTACGCAGAAGGAACAACTACAGAAAAAAAAATTCAACCAAGAAATGCACCGCGGATAGCACCAAACTCTTACGAAGAAGCCACAACTACAGGCAGAAAAATTTTCAGCCAAGAAATGCACCGCGGATAGCACCAAACTCTTACGGAGAAGGCACAACTACATTAGAAATCTTTTTAGCCAAATTTAGCGGCAGTCTGGCAACAACCACCCTAAAGTCTGGCAACAAACTTATGCAACGCCAAAAGGAACAATAAAGCTCAGAATATGATGATATGTACGCATATATTGCACAGAATTTGGCTTGTATGACATCACTGATATATAACTAATAAACGTGAACATTCATTGCATAGCATCAACAATGAAATAAGTTAAAGTACCTACACGTAGAACAATGATGTATAACTTTAATGATATTGGAATGAACTCCACATGTACCTCAACTAATATTGACCACAATATACAATCAGGATAATGGCAATATACAATCAGGATAGTGGCAGATTTCTGTCGATCATCGAGACCGTGAGAAAACCGGATTAATTACACTGGATGGACTTTTCCAGTTCAAGGTTATGCTATTGGGATTGTGTAACGCCCTACCTACATTTGAAAGGATGATGGACTCTCTCCCTGCGTGGATACAAATGGTGCACATGCCTGTGCTATCTCGATGACGTCGTTGTATGTTCACCTACATTTGAAAGCCACCTTAGCCACCTATCGGCTGTTCTTGAGGTTTTCGGACAGCAGGACTTCAGCCCAACTCTTCCAAATGTTGCTTTGGCCATCGGGAAATCACTGTACTGGGTCAACTTGTCAGTGCTCGAGGCGTGCAACCTGATCTTGAGAAAATTAGAGTTGTCAAAGATTTTCGCGTACCACGTTCCGCAAAAGATGTAAGCAGTTTTATCGCCCTCTGTTCTTACTTTCTACATTTTGTGAAGAATTTCGCTGACATGCCCGAGCACTTATGAAACCACTGAAGAAGGACATGCCTTTATATCGGGGTACTGACCAAGTGACTGCCTTCAGCACCCTTAAAACATTACTTACTGCCCCACCAATCTTGGCCCATTTCGACCTGTCAGCCCATACTGAAGTTCCTACCGATGCCAGCGAACACGGAATCGGTGCTGTTCTCGCACAGCAGCAACAATGACAGGATCACGTCATCGCTTATGCCAGTCGCCTCCTTTCTCCTTCGAAGAGGAAGTTTTTGCAAGTTTTCCATCACAGAGCGTGAGTGCCTCGCACTAGTCTGGGCAGTCGGAAAATTTTGACCATACTTGTTTGGCGGCACATTTTCGGTAATTACGGATGACCATGCCTTGTGCTGGCTGTCATCCCTTAAAGATCCAACTGGATGACTTGGCCGTTCGGCCTCAAAACTCCAAGAATACAGCTTTGACGTGGCATACAAATCTGGCCTAATGCACCACGATGCCGACTGTCAATCCGGTCACTCCGTGGACCCACCCGACCTTTCAGCACATGATTCTGACCCTTGTGTCTTCACCATGTCTGCTTTCACCGACATACGCAAGGAACAGCTCATCAATGTCCACTTCCGGTCTATCATGCTGAGTAGACGTACGCCATAGACCCGTCGCTGCACTTGTTCGTTCTACGCGATGGCATTCTTTACCGACGCAACACCAGCGCCGAGGGACCACAGCTACTACTCGTAGTTTCTTTGACACTCCGTGCCGCTGTTCTTGAACAGCTTCAGGATGCCCCAACCACTGGACATCTCGGGGTCACGCGCACGTATGATCGCGTGCGGCGTAGATTCTTCTGGCCAGGCATTTACCCTTCTGTGCGCCGATACGTTGCTGCTTGTGAGTCCTGCCAGCGCTACGAACATTCCACCTTGCCACCAGCTTGGCCGCTCCAACCAATAGACATGCCCACCGTCACCTTCTACCGCGTCGGTCTTGATCTTGTTAGACCATTTCCTACTTCTCTCACTGGAAACAAGTGGATAGTCGTGGCCACTGACTACGTCACAAGATACGCTATCACACGAGCGCTACCGACAAGCTGTGCCACTGACGTCGCGGACTTCTTGCTTCATGACGTAATTCTTCACCATGGCGCTCCTCGACAGCTGCTGACTGATCGTGGTCGCTCATGTCTTTCAAAAGTAGTAAGTGGCATCCTTCGCTCGTGTTCGAAGCGTCACAAGCTCACTATGGCCTACCACCCACAAACAAATGGTCTTACCGAGTGCCTAAATCGAACCTTGACAACCATGCTCTCCATGTACGTTTCCAAAGATCACTGTGATTGGGATAGTACTTTGCCTTATGTAACATTCGCATACAATTCGTCACGCCACGACCCCGCGCTGGCTTCTCCCCCTTCTATTTATTGTTCGGCCACCATCCAGCGTTACCCACCGAGACTCTTCTCCCATCAACTTCGCCAACGGTTACAGAGTACGTCCGGGATGCCACTGCTCGGGCTCAAGTGGCCCGCCAAATTGCACGGGAACGCCTTCTTGGCTCGCAGCTCTCTCAGAAGGCCCGCTATGATAGCCATCACAGAGTTGTTTCCTACTCTCCAGGATCATTGGACACCATGCCGCCACGTTGGCCTCTCTTCGAAGCCCCTATCTCACTACTCGGGGCCTTACAAGGTTTTACGCCGGCTTACTGATGTCGCATATGAAATCGCCCAGTTGGACAGTCAGTTGTCGTCGTCGTCCGCACCCGCCACTGACGTCGTCCACGTGTCCCGTCTGAAACCACACATCTCCGCATATGATGCTACTCTTTTTTAGGCGCCGAGACGGCGCTACCAGCGGCGGGGGGTTATATGTTACACGAAATCGGCAATGAGAGAGCCTCAGGTAGACGACGAAGACGATGGATGCGATTGCGCTCGTGTTGTTGTTGCTGTTGTACCTCCATCTTGGCCGCAGCTGCCTCTGACTCTGCCTGTATATTTTGTAAATATATTTATTTCATTCATTCCCTCACCCCCGTGACAATATGTTCAACAGCCGCATATGTTTTATATAACCAGTTGCATAATTTGCATAATGATTCCAGCAACAGTAGGAGTGTTAGCATCAGATGCGGTAAGCTGATATGTATTGCTTGTTCCCATAGCGATGGTAGCCCTGAACACTGCTACATAAAACAACAGCAGTGTGTGGGGCTTAACTACAATTGACGTGGACTGGTCGAGGCGGCTGCACCATTGGAGTTCATGCGTAATGTTTATAAAATTCTATAGCTAGCATTGCAACCGTAATTGGGATTTCGTCAAATTGCCACGCAGAATGTTTGACAGACAGACAGACAGACAGACAGACAGACAGACAGACAGACAGACAGACAGACAGACAGACAGACAGACAGACAGACGACAGACAGACAGACAGACAGACGGACGGACGGACGGACAGACAGACAGACAGACAGACAGACAGATAGACAGATAGACAGATAGATAGACAGACAGACAGACAGACAGACAGACAGACAGACAGATAGATAGATAGATAGATAGATAGATAGATAGATAGATAGATAGGGGGAACTTTCGTTATGAGGAAGATACTAAACCTTCCGTCTCTGTTCCCTTAATGAAGTAATTATTTTGAGTGCTGTACATTCAAGCCCAATCTCCTATCTTAGAAAAACTAAACAATTTTGTGGTAACAATACTAGGGTTGTTGCCCTTGGCATGCAGTTGTAAGTGTGTTCGAGTGTGTGTGTGTGTATACACAAGCAAAACTGAAAATTTTCACGAGCATCATGATTCTTCCCTCCCTCGCTATATCCATGTAACTTTTCTACTTTCTCTGCATATAGAACACTGACAACATCCCACTTGTCTGCATTTATTGTTGCTCACAATCCCCCCCCCCCACCTACATATTTTTTTATTCCAGACATACAATTAGGAGGCGACTGTTTTTGGCAGCCGCAACTTACCACGAAAAACATCTATAAGGTAAAAGACACACACTCCAGTGCTGTTTTCAGTTTTACAACAACTTAAGCCAGCATTGCCCGCCATGTACGCAGCACACACATCTGCTTTTCGTAAGTACCTGGAGAATCTTAGTGATGGCGGTGATGGCGGACGACTGCGGCGAACGCTACCCTTGCGATCTCATAACAGCTTTCACTGTAATAAAAGGCAACTATTTCACGCCGCATAAATAGCGCTAATTTATGAGCTCCTGCTCCCTTTCTCTCGCTGCAAGAGGCCCGTCATCACTTTTCCCAGTTCACGAGGGGTACCCGGAACATTCATGACTGAGAACCACTCGACCGGAAGGTTCTATAGGTTTTCAGTGAATGCGGCACCAGCTGTTTGAAGTTATTATTGTGTGACTGACAAAACGACACTCAAGCTTCAGAGTCGTATGAATATACAACGGGCGCTTGGTCTGTGGCCTTACTTTTTTTTCTTCGTTTCAGGAGCCCTAAGTGACACTGTTTGCCATCTTTCAGATCACCCTGTCTAGCGCTGGTTTGAGTTGTTTGAAAGTGCTAATCAAAATAAAAACGTATATAGAAGGCATGGGAGAAGTTAAGGTAAGGGTTATATGTATTAGAATGGCATTAAGGTGCGTCATAAGTTGAAATACGAGTCATAAAATAGTACAAATTAGTGGAATAACTAGCAATCGCATTTCAAAAATTTATCCGACTGGGTTGAAGACGCCCAAACACAGCGAATATCTGGCACGTTGAAGCCACATTCTTTCATAAGTTAACTGGTGCTAATGCCACTCAGAGAGGCCTAAGTGTTACGTTATGGTTTCTTTAGGTTTATTTAATGTGAATGTTTCTTTTGAAGAGCACTGCTGTAAAATGAATAAATGTAATTGCCCATTTAACTATCCAAGTACGAGACGTTGCGTTATTTTCATGCGGGGGCTCACAGTGGCAGTTGATATACAAAGACAGCGCAGACTTACTACGCGGGTCCTCATTCAGGTCGGCGTTGATGAGAGAGAAGCACCAGTGATGGCCGCATGCCGGCCAGGCGCGCATGCGGTAGCGAGCAAACCTTGAGCACAGGATTTCCACGCACGAGTGAAGCCTGTTCGGTACCGGCTCCTCGATCGGCTGCTCCAAGTCCTGTGCGCGCCACCACCCCTCTCTTGCTTGTCACAGAAAACAATGGAGTAGTGGGCAAGTGGCAACAATAAAGGCTCGTTAATACTTCCGACTGGGTGCGCATTTAAGCCAATCGCAAATGGTCGCGATGCGGCGGCTTCGGATCAATCGCTCGCTGCTTGGTTTAGCAGTCGTGCGAAAGCAGTCGCAAAAATAAAGGCCGCTTCGCATTGATGGCTCCGAGCCTGAAGAAACAACGTGGAGCTGGACGACTTTCCTTGTTTCTCTTTACTTTTAGGTGCGAAACATCTTATGTGCTCGGGCTCTCGGCGTTTGCTGTCGTCGTAGCCTGTCACGATAAAGCAAGAGCCAAAGAAACCGTTGTGTTCACTCAGGAAAAGCTCTTTTTCTGCGATGGATGCTGCCTGCAACGCTATTGACAGCAACTGCTATTGACGTGTTTCTAAAAAAAAAAACACCGTTGCTTCACAGCTCAGCAGGCTACAAGTTAGCGAAGCTGTTTTATGAAAACTGAAAACTGCTCAACGGAGATATGATAGCAACCGTCGACAAAAACAGAAAACAGAAGGTCAGATCCTGAAAAAAATGGAGAAATAGAAAAACATCGCGACGCGCAGGCTGATGGAGCATTTGTTCATCAGGCTGGTTGCTCAGCGAGCCACCGTGATTGCGAATATATATATATATATATATATATATATATATATATATATATATATATATATATATATATCTGCTCCCGCACCGAGAACTTCCACAAAAACAGCACACATATGCGCGAAGTACTCCTTAATCAAGAATACCCGCCAGCTATCATCGATGACGCCATCAAAAAAGCTGAAAATCTGGACCACCAGATTCTTCTCAACCACCAGAAAAACGCCGACCAAGACCGCAACAAAAACTTGCTATTAACTTTCCCGAGCAACCCACCGAACATAAACAAGGTCCTAAGGAAACATTAACATATTGGAACAGAGCATGCGACTATCCAAAATTTTCACTTCTCCTCCTTGTGTGGTATACAGATGGCCGAAAAATATAAAGGATCATTTAATAAATTCAAAGATATGTGTAAAATCTCAAATTGGGTGTCACCCTTGCGGAAAAAGCAGATGCAAGGTATGCAAACACATGCAGACAACGACTGTGGCGGAAAGCACCCACTCGGATTTTAAACACAGGATAAGAGGTGCACTAGACTGTGACTCAGACAACGTCATATACCTCCTGGAATGTGGGGTATGTAACAAGCAATACGTGGGCCAGACAGACACTCCGTTTAGAATTAGACTCAACAACCATCGGGCACATGTACGATCTCTGCCAGGCCTTCCACTTTCAAAACACAGCACATTAAAAGACCACAGCTTTGACGACATCAGGGTTGCACTATTGAAAAACAACTTTCGAACAATCAGAGAACGGGAACAACGGGATTCTTACTTTATCTACAAATTTAACACGATAAAATACGGAATAAATGAACACCCAGGCACTCTGTCAGCGTCACGACCGCTAAAAGACGCAAACGCTTCTCTGTAATCAGTCCGGTCTCATTACGACAATACTATTACCCGCTAACAAAGCTTTTAGCCTATGCATCTGACAAAATAGAAATGGTTTGCCTCATCAAGCACAGCCGGAACGCACAGATAAGTGGTCCCAGATGTCGTACAACCCCTCCCCTTTTTCTTTTCTTTTTTTCTTTTTTTCTTCTTTAAGCTTTAACGCATATTCTGTTCCTTCAATGACGAGGAGCTGACAGCTAGGTGGTTTTGTTAACTTTATCATACATGCGCGCATGTCTTCCCAGTGAGCCGCAACTGTGTGGTGATTGTACCGGATGTCATACAGTCTACCCCCCCCCCCCTTTTTCTTTTTTTTTCTTCTTCAATTTTTAACACACATGCTGTTCCTTCACTGACAAGGAGCCATTGCATATAATGAATATCAATCGCGGCGCCTCAATCACCGGCTTTTCCATTCCTCCCGACGCCACCAGCACGCACTCGAAGCGCTTAAGCTCTCCCCATTAACATGTCTTAAACTTCAAAGAGGAACGAGCCGCCAGCGGATTACACGGGAAGGTGAAATACAAGAACAGCGGCACACTGCCCACTTGGGGAAGAGTGGGTGCGGGGGAGGTATTGTTGACAATGATGGCATTGCTCATCTACCTCTGCCCTACTCTGTTGAGATCCTGCCTCTTTCTAATTACGCCGTGTCGGTCTTGCTTCTTCTCCTAGATTTTCTATAATTATTTAACATTTCTCCTCCTGTTTCGCTGTTTCTTTTTTTTCTTTTTTTACTTTTCTTTTGACCCCTTCGCTCCTGTCTCGACAGGCTATAAGAAGACACAATACGTAGGGAGCCCTGATTGTCCAGAGTCACTG
Organism: Rhipicephalus annulatus; assembly: GCA_013436015.1. Taxonomy (NCBI): domain Eukaryota; kingdom Metazoa; phylum Arthropoda; class Arachnida; order Ixodida; family Ixodidae; genus Rhipicephalus; species Rhipicephalus annulatus. Next base: position 33,974 of record WOVY01010943.1, on the reverse strand, counting down.
AAGCGGTGTTGATTGCGGTGGTAGTGGACGAGCGATCATACTGTCTCGATGTTTGGTGCAGAGCACGCTCAATGGCAGTGGCTTCTCTTATAAAATCCGCCACGGTAGTTGGGGCATTGCGCACAAGTTTGGCGACCAGTTGTTCTTTCACGCCGCGCATAAGGTAGCGCAACTTCTTTTCCTCGGACATATTGAAATCAGCACGACGACATAGGTGCGTCACGTCTTCAGCAAACATTGCCAATGTTTCGTTTGGTTTTTGAAGCCTTAACTCGAGCAACTTCTGAGCCCGCTCTCGACAGTCGACGCTAGCAAAGGTGTCAATCAGCTGCTGACGAAGTTCATCCCATGTCGATATACGGCCTTCTCGATTCTCAAGCCACGTGTCAGCACTGTCATTGAGAGTGAAGTACGAGCGGGCGAGCTTCTGCTGAGCATTGTTGCGAACGACGGCGACGCCAACACGGTCCCACAGGCGCCACTGCTTTCAACTCCGCCGGGAAGGTCACCAGCCGTTTGGTAGCGTATGTTTCTCAGCTCGCGACTGCTTCTGCGCAGAGCTGATAAGACGAGCGGACGAGACGACGGTGAGTTAAACAAGGTTTATGTACAGCATATATACAGAGGCGTTACAATTTCGGCACTGGGGCCGACAGAGACTCGAAGAGCCGAGCTCTCCTCTCTAACACATAGGTCAGCTTTTCGCCTAAGACCGCCGACTCACACACATGTCGGCTCTCCGACACGGGGACTCCTCTCCATAGGACCGCCGATCGCGACGCGCTGCAGGGCTTCTTTTATTTGCACCGGGTCCAACCAAAATGTCCAATCAGAAGCGCCGCTGGTCGTCAGGGCAGATTCCCCCAATGGGGTCGCCGCTGGGCCACGTCAGACCCCCAGACACGAGGACGCCGGCTCGCTGTCACGTGCGCTGCTGACTCACTGCACGTGTGCAAGAGAGGCGCCGCGCGTGTTTACGCCGTTGAGTTGTTCGCGTCAGGCGGACTGCGGGCTGGCCTTGACCCAGATTGCCTTTTTCAGAGGCACGGACGTTTGACGAGGACTCGCTGGCATAACAGCACCCCCGCCGCCAGACAATGCACCGGAAAGACGAGCTGCTTCCACGGGGCTTGGATGTCAGGTGCGCTCGTTCGCCAGGTCCCTCCAGGTTCGCCTCCAGGGCCATGGGGAGAATACAGCTCCAGACTGTTCCGGAAACACATCCCATTTTTGACGACGGATCCCAGCTCCACTGGCTTGTCGCCACAACTTGCTGGCCAACTTCGCTCGTCTCTTCTGACCATCTTCGGTTTCAGCACTTGACGATGGTTCTGCAACTTGCTAAGAACGGTTCGACAACAAACAACACACGACACAAGCAAGTGCCCTCGGTCACCCGACAGAACACCAGACAAAGTATAGTTCAACATATACCTATCTACGTGTCTATCGGAATTTCGTTCCCTCCCTCTACATCAAGAGGCACATGCGGGACACAAGACTCTTAAAATGACAACTCAATTTCTTTTTCCCACGTACAACAACGTAACGAATTAGAATACAACATAAAGTTGGCCCCTTGAGATCACTCTAAACGAGAGCGCTCAGCCCAGGTCGTGATGAGGTCAAAATTTTGCCCCGAATCGCCAGCGAGAAACCGAAAGGTTGAGAAGGTACTAGCTAGAACGCACTGCTCAATGCACCTGCATTAGCGCTTAGCTTTCCTTTTTTTTGATAGCGAACGTCAAAGTTGCGCTGTGGAGCAACATGCTCCACCTCAGTAACCGGCCACTTTTAGGCGACGATACCTATGCGGCACTAAGAGCAGCTCACACTTTCGACGTTGCACAGGGGAACAACGATACGGCTTGCTACGGATTGACTCCTTACCGCTTAGCTCGATATCGTGTTCGATCACCCTCGTGTTTCCGGGACGGTCCGAAAACACGTCTTCAAACACCAAAACAATCTTTCTCAGGTCCTCCTTCCGGACTTCACTTAACCTAGGCTCTAGGTTTATCTGCTCCCGGATTACTTTCGATCCCCCTTCGATTACCTCACTAGAACTCAAATTTTTTGCTTCCTCTTCCTCTGAAGCATTCAACAGCTGATTTACGACCTCTTGATGTTGAACGTAGGGTTTCATCAAGTTGTAAATTTTGTCCGGCCGCCTTCCTAATTTCACTTCATAATTTGTATCGCAAGGCTTCGATAATACTTTGGCGGGCCCTTCCCAATCAACCTCAAGCTTGTTCCTTTTGGATGGCTGCAGCAGCATTACCTGATTATCAACTTCAAAAGCACGCTTCTTCACCGATTTCTCGCAGTGCTCCTTCGACAGCACTTTTGCCGCGTTTTTGTGGCTTTCCACTAGCGCTTCAATCGAGAGGTCCTCACGCTGCTCTCGAATGAGCGTCTCTCGATCAACTCTCGGCAGCTCGCTCCAACTTTCCGCTGCAGGCGAGAGCGTTGCAACCCTCTCGCTCTGATTCAATGGCGCCACGTCGTCTCCCCCAGCGCATACCGCGCCGGCCGCTCCCGCGACGCGCCGCTCGCGTGACTGCTCACATGACTCATGCGGAAAATTTTCTTTCTGGGGTTCCGTCGACCCGCCGACAAGGTCACTTGAGAGTTCACCGCATTGAACCAGATCAAGCTGCCGCGATAGCTTCCGCGCGTGCGATCGCGTGAGGGCCATGCACGCTAAGTTGGAGAAGAACGATTTGCCCTGCTCTTTGAGAAGCTGCTCTGAGTTGTTAGAGAAAAGATAAGGAAAACGATCGGGAAGCGCGGCAGACACAGCCGCTTCGGTGCGAAACTTACCGAACGGACCTTCAATGACAACCGTGGCGATTGGTAAGCAAGCACTCTGCTCCTCGGCGACTTGCCTGATCCACGCGCAGTCTCCGGTAAAGTCATCCGGAGACACCAATGAAGGATGGACAACATCCATGGTTGCCGCGGAGTCTCTAAGTGCTCGACACGCTTTCCCATTCACACTAATTTCTTGGATATACGGCTCCAACAACCGCATGTTCTTTTCCGATTCTCTAATTGTTGCAAAAGCAAACTTTTGCTTACAGTTTATCGCATTGTGCCCTTCCTTTTTGCAGTTGTAGCAGATTAGTGGCTTCCGTGATTCAAACACCCGTGTGGTATCAGTGCGTTGTTTAGAAACCTCACTCTATTTTTCCGCTTCTGTTTTCCCTTCCTCTACAGTGTCCTTCGTAAGAGACGGGTCCTTTTTGAAATTACGGTGCGGAGCGGGTTTCCGTTGATCAGGTTTCTTTGAAAAGCCCTCTTTTCTTTCATCCTTTTCAACGCGCACTGCCCTGCTATGCAACTTTCGGCGAGTATAATACTCCTCAGCTAACTCTGCTGCCTTGTTTAGCTGTACTTCACCAAGTTTGTCCTGCAGCCAAAGTTTGACATCCTCCTCGATGCAGCGGTAGAATTGCTCCAATGCAACGCATTCCACCACTTTATCGCGGTCGTCATAAACACCTTCGCCCTTGAGCCATTCAATCAAATCGGCTTTAAGACGAAACGCAAAGTCAACGTGTGACTCATTCCCCTTTTTAGCATACAGTAACCTTTGCCTGAAAGCCTCGGGTGACAACTTATAACGTCTCAAGAGCACTTCCTTAACCTCGTCATAGCTCTCAAACGCTTCCCTCGACAAGCAAGTTATCGCGTCGGACACTTCGCCGGGAAGAAGAGCTAGCAGGTTCCGCGCCCAAAGAGACCGCTCCAAAGCGTTTCGCTCACAGACGTGTTCAAACTTGACGAGATACTTCGCCATGTCCTCGCCTACTACGAACGGTGGCAGTTGGTCCCGAATTCTAAAACCGCTGACCTGAACTGTTGGAGAAGCTACGCTAGGCGCCTGCGAACACTGTAGGATTGCCAATTCTATTCGTTTCATCTCGAGGCGTTCCTGTCTCTCGGCCTCCTCGCGACGTTCGCGCCTTTCAGCCTCCTCACGTTCGCGAGCTTCTACTTCCCGCCTTTCAGCCTCCTCACGGCGTGCTTTAATATCCACCCAGGCCTCATCGACTTCCTCAGCCGACACTCCCTCATCCTTCATGATCTCAAGGATCGCTTGCTTTCGTTTCGCACGGCCCAAAGTTATGCCGAGTTCCTCACAAATTTCGATGAGTTCCTTCACTTTAAGGTTCTCCATCGTTCACACTAGCCTCTTGCTGTTTGCCCCTGTTAACAATTTACTTGCCGTACCCACTATAAGCCTACTAGCACGACGCGCAAGCAATTTTTCACACTCCCGTGTTTACCCCCTCCGCATTAACTTCGGTTTCAAAGCACTTCGACTTTGCTTGAAACGATCAAAGCTCACTTCAATGCTTCACACAGCCCTTCTCTAAACTACTACAACCTGAGCTAGAGAAGTCTGGTGAACTGAGGGGAAAACATCAGGCACTCACCGCATCGATGTCGCTGACGCCGGCCGATCCCACCGCTGCCACCACTGTTGCGAACGACGGCGACGCCAACACGGTCCCACAGGCGCCACTGCTTTCAACTCCGCCGGGAAGGTCACCAGCCGTTTGGTAGCGTATGTTTCTCAGCTCGCGACTGCTTCTGCGCAGAGCTGATAAGACGAGCGGCACGAGACGACGGTGAGTTAAACAAGGTTTATGTACAGCATATATACAGAGGCGTTACAATTTCGGCACTGGGGCCGACAGAGACTCGAAGAGCCGAGCTCTCCTCTCTAACACATAGGTCAGCTTTTCGCCTAAGACCGCCGACTCACACACATGTCGGCTCTCCGACACGGGGACTCCTCTCCATAGGACCGCCGATCGCGACGCGCTGCAGGGCTTCTTTTATTTGCACCGGGTCCAACCAAAATGTCCAATCAGAAGCGCCGCTGGTCGTCAGGGCAGATTCCCCCAATGGGGTCGCCGCTGGGCCTACGTCAGACCCCCAGACACGAGGACGCCGGCTCGCTGTCACGTGCGCTGCTGACTCACTGCACGTGTGCAAGAGAGGCGCCGCGCGTGTTTACGCCGTTGAGTTGTTCGCGTCAGGCGGACTGCGGGCTGGCCTTGACCCAGATTGCCTTTTTCAGAGGCACGGACGTTTGACGAGGACTCGCTGGCATAACAGCATATCAGTGGTTGATGTCGGCAACACGTTCGTAATGCTCAAGCCAATCTTCAACATCTTCATGCGGGGCACCACTGAAGCGATCAGGTATACAAATGACCGAAGGAGTGTTATCTGGGCTGGATTGGAAACGGGGCTGCCTTGTATCCCTTGGACCACCTGTGGCTGGCTGCCCCGCCACGTTGGTCTAGTGGCTAAGGTATTCGACTGCTGACCCGCAGGTCACGGGTTCGAATCCCGGCTGCGGCGGCTGCATTTCCGATGGAGGTGGAAATGTTGTAGGCCCGTGTGCTCAGATATTGGTGCACGTTAAAGAACCCCAGGTGGTCGAAAGTTCTGGAGCCTTCCACTACCGTGTCTCTCATAATCATATGGTGCTTATGGGACGTTAAACCCCACATATAAATCAAGATATGCATGTCATGTAACAACAACATGAACAGATGCCACACTCATGATGCGCTCATGGTCGTTTCCTAAGCTTCACATATACCAAATTTGTTTTTAGGTGACGTGAATGAATGGAGGAGGTATGCTGACTGGTGGAAACATGATAATCATGAGATGCGTGTCATATAACACGCCACGCTCATGATGCGCTTACAGCCGCTTTTCTAGATTTACTTATACCAAATTTGGTATTAGGGGGCGGGAACCGACGACGAAGATATATAACACGTCTAAAGATGATAATGAAGAGATTCGTGTCATGTAAGAACATGACGTACGCCACACTCCTGGTGCACTCATGGTCGTTTCATAGGCTTCGCATATACCAAATTTGGTATTACGTTACGTGAATGAATACCGAAGGGGAATGACACGTCCAAAGATGATAATCAAGAGATGCGTGTCATGTAAGAACATGACTACGTGTCACGCTCATGATGAACTTACGGCCGTTTTTCTAGCTTCACATATACAAAATTCAGGTATTACGTGGTGGGTACGGACGACGAAGGTAAATCAAACGTCCAGACATGATAATTAAGATATGCATGTCATGTAACAACATCATGACTAGATGCCACACTCATGATGCGCTCATGGTCGTTTTTTAAGCTTCACGTGTGATAATTTGGTATTACGTGACGTGAATGAATGGCGAAGGTATGTGATTGGTAAGAAATGGTAATCATGAGATGCTTGGATGTAACAAAGTGACTACATGTCACGCTGATGATGCGCTTACGGCCATTTTTCTAGCTTCACATATACCAAAGTTGGTATTACGCGGCGGGAACGGACGACGAAGGTAAATCGCACGTCCAGACATGATGATCAAGACATGCATGTCATGTAACAACCACATGACTAGATGCCACACTCAAGATGTGCTCGTGGTCGTTTCCTAAGCTTCACATATACGAAATTTGTTATTACGTGACGTGATTGGATTGCGAATGTATGTTACTGGTGCAGATATGGTAATCATGACATGCGTGTCATTTAACAAAGTGACTACATGTAGCGCTCACGACGTGCTTACAGCCGTTTTTCTAGCTTCAGTGATACCAAATTTGCTATTAGGGGGCGGGAACCAACGACGGAGATAAATAACACGTGCAAACATGACATGAAGAGATGAGTGTCATGTAAGAACATGACTACATGCCACATTCCTGGCACACTCGTGGTCGTTTCCTAAGCTTCACATATACCAAATTTGTTATTACGTGACGTGATTGGATTGCGAAGGTATGTTACTGGTGCAGATATGGTAATCATGATATGCGTGTCATTTAACAAAGTGACTACATGCCACGCACGCAGGCAGATGATGCGCTTACGTCCATTTTAGGGGCGAAACTCCTTAAAGCGGCACCCGTTCGTTCCTCGTAGTAGTGTATAACCAGTCTTGGATTTTGACCTCAAAGGTGGTGCTAGTGGGCGATTGCTTCTGTGTGTTGTTGAACAATAAAATAATCGCAGTGTGCACGTTAACTAAAAGATAAATTCTCCTGTCTCTCATTACCCCTTAGCAGCCGTTGGCATGTACATTGAGCACTATCTGACAAGAAAGGGTTGCTACGTTATTCTCGCTGGGTGTAACCTCCTTAGATTTAGAAAGGTTTAGCGAGCGTTGGGCCACAGCGCCATGAATACCGTGAACTAGTATATACCATGAACTCGAGGTGGTTAAAGGTCGGAAGTAGACACGAAGCGCAAGCCATAAGAAAGCGTGCGTGTGCCTCCTCTCGTTCAGTCCTTGGAATGTCCGCCGGATGACGGTGCTTCTATATTAGGAATATATGATGAAAACATGCGAGATGGTAGTACTTGGAGTGTTGAATAGGTGGACGAACGAACACACAGACAGATGCATAGACGGACGCACGGATGGATGCACGGACGGATGGACGCATGAACGGACGCAAGAGCGGATGCATAGACGTACGCAGGGACGGACGCACAGGTGGACGTGCGGACGCACGAACAGACGCACGCACGGACGGGCGGATGGACGCACGGGCGGCCACACAGACGCACGCATGGACGGATGGAAGCAAGAACGAATGGACGGACGGATGCTTCGTCCCACTCTCCATCATTCACTCCGAGGATATGGGGCCATTTTTTTCTAGCTTCACCTTTACCAAATTTGGTATTACGTGACGGGAACGGACGACAAAGGTAAGTGACACGTCCAAAGATGATGATCAAGAGATGCTTGTCATGTAAATACATGACTACATGCCACAATCTTGATGCGCTCGTGGTCGTTCCGTAAGTTCACATATAACAAATTTGGTATTACCTGACGTAAAGGAATGACGAAGGTATGCGACTGGTGCAAACATAATAATAATGAGATGCGTGTCGTCTCATGACTACACGCCACGATCATGAAGCCCTTACGGCCGTTTCGCTAGCTTCACATATACCAAATTCGGTAATAGGACTGGAACGGATGACGAAGATAAATGACACGTCCAAACATGATAATCTTGAGATGTGTGTCATCTAAGAATATGACTACGTGCCAAATTCATGATGTGCTCTTGGTCGATTCCGAGGTTTCACATATACCATATTTGGTATTACGTGACGTGAATGGATAGCGAAGGTGAATGACATGTCCAAACGTGATAATCAAGAGATGCGTGTCAAGTGAGAACATGACAACATGCCGCACTCATGGGGCGCTCATGGTCGTTTCCTAAGCTTCACATATATGAAATTCAGTATTACGTGACGTGAATAAATGGCGAAGGTATGTGCAAACATGATAATCATGAGATGCGTGTCATGTAACCACAAGACTACATGCCACGCTCATGATGCGCTTGCGGCCGTTTCGCTAGCTTCACATATACGAAATTTGGTATTACGTGACGGGAACGGACGACGAAGATAAGTGACATGCCCAAACATGATGATCTCTAGATGCGTGTCACTTAAGAACATGACTACGTGCCAAACTCACGATGCGCTCGTGGTCGTTTCCATAGTTTAACATATACCATCTTCGGTATTACGTGACGTGAATGGATGGCGAAGGCTTGTGACTGGTGGAAAGATGATAATCATGCGATGAGTGTCATGTAACAACATGACTACATGCCACGCTCATGATGCGCTTACGGCCGTTTCACTGGCTTCACATATACCAAATTTGTTATTACGTGACGGGAACGGACGGCGAAGGTAAATGACACGTCCAAACATGATAATCATGAGATACGTGTGTCACAGAATGAGCGCTGAAAATGGGCGCGCCGCCAAATTCTTGCGATAACGGCGGGAGAAACGCCGCGAGGTCAAAAAAAAAGAAAACAAACATCCAAGGCTCCCCGGGCGCGCGCTCTCCCCGCGGAAGCGTGGCTTCGCCGACGAACCTCCTCACCCCACAGCGGCGGCCGGGCAAGCACTGGAAAGTTCCAGAAGGAAATAGGCGTGGTCATACCGAGTTGAGTCATCGGTCGGGGGCGGCCCTCGTACAGTCTCGCGCCTCTCCCCAACCTTCGCTGCGTATCGCGCCGACGAAATGACGAGAACTTTCTGGAATGTGGCGCGGAAGGTATTTAATCGAGCGGCCGAGACGAGAGATCAGGAAGAGACGGAAGTTAGCGCCAGAGCGCGTAGGGATTCCGCCGAGTAGTCGGCGAAGGTTTTTTCTGTAGAGACAAAGCGGGAGAAGAAGAGGATTTCCACCTGAGGGGTGAAGGCTCGAGCTACAGGCAAGAGCGTGTGTTTACCGCTATCGAGCGAAGACGCGTGGCAACAGCTGCGTGTGCGAAGCCGACGTGTTTCCGGCGAAGAAGTTTGAAGCTTGGAGAGTGGCCAATTGAAGACGCGAGGTTTCCTGGAAGAGAAACTTCGAGGGCGCGGAACGACAACAACGCTGGACTTTGAGTGAGTGATTCTCGGAAGAGTATCATCCAGACTTTTGTTCCAAGAACTTTGGACTGGATAGGTTTTCTATCTCTTTAGTCTTTAAGTGTCTTGGTCGTTCAATGCATGCGACTTCATTGTAGTGCGTATCGTTGTCTGTGTCCGTTGTTTTGAGTGTGGCTGATTGTACTGTGTAGTACGTTGTTTGATTGGTGACGTATTGTATGTAACTATTGTGGAGTGTGCATTCTTGTGTATTGTTTTCGATCTGCCAATTTTGAGAATATAATATTTGTTTTGTTTATCAACTCTCGGCTCTGACATGTTCTTTGGGCCACAGCCGGCGTCCGCTGGCGCGCCAAAAATGACCCCTTCTAAATTGTCCACGCTTTCGTGGTGCGGTTCGGGGGGCCAATACTTCGGCCCTTGGAATTAGCCCGGCGATCGCCTCCCTAATTAACGGGACCGGTGCGACAACGAGTCATGTAAGAACATGGCTACATGCCACACTTATGATGCACTCGTGGTCATTTCCGAAGCTTCACATATGCCAAATTTTGTATTACGTGACCTGAATGAATGGCGAATGTGTGTGACTGATGCAAAGATGATAATGTTAAGATGCGTGTCATGTAACAACATGACTACATTTATTTATTTGTTTAGTTATTTATTTATTTACAAAACCTCAAAGGCACCAATGAAGGGGTTTTACATGAGCGGGTTGGCAATAAAAATAGATTAAAGGGGTAGATGTTCGTTCGCTGCTTTGAAGTTTGCAATACTCGAGTGGTGTACACCGTGAGGAGGAAGGCAATTACAATCTTTTGCTCTCTTGACAAAAAAGGATGAAAGTTTGCGCAGTGGTGTCAGCACTTGGCGGGTAAACAGTTTCCCGTGATTTAAGCTGTCTGAATGACGATCGGCTGTTTTGATGACGGGAGTACGAGGTGATCCATGATAGAAATTGAAAAACAGGCACCGAGGAGCAACACAGCGGCGTGACGAAAGGGTGACAAGGTTAGCACGAGATTTATCTTCGGTTTGGCTTGACTGATATGAATAATCTGGAAAGATTAATCTTGCCGCCCGGTTTTGCACTGTTTCAAGTGTTTCAAGTTTCAAGTGTTTCCACGCTTATGATGCGCTTACGGCCGTTTCGTTACCTTCACATATACCAAATTTGGTATTACGTGACGGGAACGGACGGCGGAGGTAAATGACACGTCCAAACTTGATATTCATGAGATACGTGTCATGCAAGAACATGAGTACATGCCAAATTCATGATGCACTCGCGGCCGTTTCCTAAGATTCACATATACCAAATTTGTTATTACGTCACGTAAATGGATTACGAAGGTACGTGACTGGTGCAAACATGATAATCATTACATGCGCGCTAATTAAGAACATGACTACATGTCACACTCAAGCTGCACTCACGGCCATTGTGCTAGCATCACATATATCAAATTTTGTATCGCGGGACGTGAATGAGTTAAAGGCGGGGGACTGGTGCAAACATAATATTCATTAGGTATACATGTGACGTAAAAACATGAATACATATGCCACGCTCTTGGTGCGCTCACGGTCGTTTCGCTAGCTTCACGTACACAAAATTAGGCATTACGTGGTGGGAATGAGTGACGAAGGTAAATAACACGTCCGAACATGATAATCATGGCAAGCGTGTCACGTTACAACACGACTACATGCCACACTCATGATGCACTCGTGGCCGTTTTTTACGCTTCACATTTACTAAATTTGGTATTACGTCACTTGAATGGATGCAGAAGGTATGTGACTGGTGGAAACATGGTAATCATGAGATGCGTGTCATGTAAGAACATGACTACATGCCACCCTCGTGATGCACTTGCGGCCATTTCGCTAGCTTCATACCAAATATGGTATTACGAGACGTCAATGAATGACAAAGCTATATTACTGATGAAATGGTGATAATTAGGATAGGCATGTCATGTGAAACATGACTACATACTACGCTCATAGCGTGCTCGCGGCCGTTTCGCTGCCTTAACAAATACAAAGTTTGCTATTACGTGAATGGAACAGACGACAAACACAAATACCAGGCGCAAACATGATAATCATGGCACGGAAGTGAGGTGTGGCATAGTTTACGTCCGCCTGGTAACGCTGTGCTGATTTTAAAGTGGCATATCAACATTAGTAATTCGTGCTTCGCATATCATCGATTTTCAGTGCACGTTTCACCTGCTGATTTTTTTCTCGTCAATATTGTTGTTTTATGCGGAAAACCAATGTGGCTGTTTTGGGCAAGCGAATGAGTGATTTTTTATTGATTGGTTGGTAATTGTTTGATCGATTAAATAATTCAATAATTGATTGATTGATTGATTGTTTACTAGAGTGGACTAAAACCATCTTGGACGTCCACGCATCATATTACATACCAAAAGTCGACAAGGCTATAGGAAAAATGCGACAAAATTAATTGACCTTGTCGCGACCTTCTCGTGTAGCTTTACACGAAACATACCAAATTTATAAATCGCCTACATCTGATTGATTGATTGATATGTGGGGTTTAACGTCCCAAAACCACCATATGATTATGAGAGACGCCGTAGTGGAGGGCTCCGGAAATTTCGACCACCTGGGGTTCTTTAACGTGCACCCAAATCTGAGCACACGGGCCCACAACATTTTCGCCTCCCTCGGAAATGCAGCCGCCGCAGCCGGGACCCGAACCCGCGACCTGTGGGTCAGCAGCCGAGAAGCGCCTACATCTGAACAAAAGAGAACGATGAAGTAGTCAAATAAATTGTTTTTATTGTTTTTGAATAATCTCTATAAATCTATTTTTTTCAAACCATGTATTACTTAAATCAAACCTGCATACTATGCCTACTTTTTTTCATGAATGCTATCGTTGTGACCAAAAATTAGTCCGGGAAATCGTGTTGTCACATGTATTGTGCGACGCCAGTGCGAATTTTGGTGGTTACGAATGGTTGTTCAGCAGACGCGTTCCTTATACTTGACATATAGGATGGTGCAGGTGCATTACGAGAGATTCTGCTGCTCTCAGGTCACGCATTTCCGCCCTTGGCGGCCCTGTATAGAGGAGGGGTCTCATACACGTGGCCCGCCAACCTCTCGCCGATGAACCGTGACCCACACGTGGCTGTCTTCGTGACAGTTTTCTTCTTTTTTCCCTAAGTAGGTGCGGTGATGGGCTGCACAGTATGACTCGTCTATAGCCCTTTTTCTTATCTTTGAGGGGACTCCTGCAGTCACCATGGGTTGACACATAACCGGAAAACAAAACACTACATTTCAGTCACATCGTCAAGGTATTAAACAGTTATAGTTTACTGGGCTTAGTGGGATAACGGGCTTACTAGGATTGCGGGATCGAAGCGCGCATGCGCAGTAGTGTACTTGATCCGTACCACTCACCGTAAGCAGACTATTTTTCTGACTTACGTTACCGTGTTAGCGTGGTTTACGTAGTGTACGTGAAATATGGCGGTGGTTTCGGACGCCCGCTTCGAAATGATTTGGCATAGTTGTGTAAAGATCCACTTCGCAAGAAGCGACTGTTTGAAAGGGCTTCGCTTGTCTCCAGTTAGCTTCGAGGACCTAGTATTGCGGATAAGTTAGCGTAACTAGAAGATAGATGTAAACGAATCATCAACATGAGTGTTTTCACCTTTGGAGCGTGGTCCAAGTTTATTCACTTTTATTACTAATAAAAAAGCTTGAAAGACTGCTTCGACCGGTAACTCAGGCAAACACTCTCGTTTTGTTTCCTTTTCACTGTTTCACTTATTCACCCTCCTATAGGCGGTGCCACCATGCAAGCCGTAGCATGTAAACACTATCCCGTTATAGTATAAGGCTCTCTCCACAACAAACGTTAACGGTAAACTATACATTAGTCATTTTCTAGGTAGATATATGTTGTTGAGATCACGGTGCCAAATCGCCTTCAGAAAGAGCCCATATATGGAATAGGGAAATGTATTTAAAATGTAGATGGTAGAAATTTGAAACGTAACCTGTTTTCTGTGTGTTTTGTGCCCTATACTCTATCGACCGGGTGACACTGATGTGATGTGAGACATTACTTTGGACACCACACTTGAGATCACGGAGCTGTGGCGGGTGAATATCGTCTCCAGGTCACAAAGTCGATTTGGATAAGCGAGTCGCCGCAGTGTCATACACAAAGCCTCGCGATCTGATACTCGGACGCGCTGCGCACTCATCACTTCGCCGGGAATGAGCAGGCCAACAAACAGGTCGTTCAAATCGCCTTTGTGGAACCTGAAGTTACGATAAAAGGTGGTTACATCGATGGCGTCGATATCCAACACGCCGTTCTCGTGAAGGTTCCTCCGCGGCTGCGGCTGTAGCAGATCCATAATCAGTAGATCGTCGATGTACTTCCACGGTAGATTTTGAGCCAAAAATGGATCTTGGAGCACACTCTTTGCCATATCAACGACCACTTCTTTGCGAATGCGGCTAGCCGCTGACCGTTCAACCAGAGAGGCTTAGCCAGAGAGGCTTAAAGAATTATGCGGTGGCTCCTTATAGCCTTCTGCACGCAGCCAACTTTAATGGGTTAGGTGATTATATAGCACCAAAACACTTGATAACTTTACATGTTAAAAGTTATTATATTTGCGCCGCAGCGCTGGTTAAGTTTTATTTAAAAGAAAACGAATATGTGTGCATCCATGATCATCATCATCGGCGAACGTAAACTTTTACGAACGAACGTAAAGGTTCCCGTATGTGTAGCAAAACGCTGCTAAAACTCGGGCGCCGGTAACACGGTAAACGTAAACCGGTAACACGGTAACGTAAAGAAGTATACGTACAAGTTAAAACTCGCTATTATCTCATGTGGCGTCACTAAAACCCGTTTACATGAGACATCAAACGCAAAACCTTGAGCTGTATTAGCAGAAACTAAAATGTCACTGTAGCTCTCAGCTTCATTGAAACCGACAGCTGAAATCAATGTTCCCGACCGCCTTGTCCCCCAAGGTAGTATGTAAAACATTAGCGTACAGATCTTTTCTGGTGTAACTTTTCTGCTTGGGCATTCATAAGCCCAGTCATTAGGGACTGTGGTGAATCCCACCGTTGCCAACCAGTTGTTGGGAATCCCACCGCTGCCAACCAGTTGTTGCGATCCCGGGGTGCTGTGGTAGCGTGGTGTAGCTTCGGGTTGAGGAAACGAACGCTTACGAGAAGGGGATACGAAAAACAAACAGGTTTATGGCACTATTTACAAATATTTACAGCATGAGGTTAAGAGTTCGCAAACCACGAACGTGGTGGTTGAACCGCTACACAGTTCAGAGCCATCACAAACTACGAACGTGGTGGTTGAACCTTTACTTGGTCCAGAGCGACGTCCCGCACTCTGGGGCGTCCTTATAAGCACTGTCGGGCTCCTCCTTCTTCAGTGGAACACCAATCACACACACACAACCGGTGCAAGGTACGAGCAGGCACGGCGCACGTGAACATCCAATTTCGAGTCAAGATCACTGCACTTAAAGGTGGCGCCAGAGAGGCTCTTGCTCGTCGTGTATGTCGCTGGTCGAGGGGTCCCAAGCTTCGGACAGCAGACATCAAACGGTCCGCCAAACGGTCCGCTCAATTAACCGGGCACTTTGTGGCGGCGGTCGCCGTTCCTTCAAAGGAATACGCTCTTTGTTGTCCCCTCCGGAACGGCTTACAGCTTCGTGGCGACAGGACGTCTCATCCGCCGGCTAGCAGGGACAAAAGCTGGCGAGCATAGACATTCGGCGAGTCGGCTACTTGTCTGAGGATTAAAAGAGCGCCGCTCCTCGACGCTGGTTCCAAGAAAACCTGGGTTCCAGGCGTGGGAACGCGGCCCGGCTACGCTTCTCAGCGACAGCATGGCGCCTGCTGACGCCGGTCATAACAGCTTCCCCCTCGCCAGATGAGTCACGGAGGGCAGCGGTCAACACTGCTGCTCGCAGGGACGACGAAAGGGTCCGTAGTCGAATCTCAGGAACTGGCCTTCGCTTGTGGCATGGTCTGAGTAAAGGCCGAATCTTCGACACCGTTTCTGAAACTGGACCACATGCACAAGCAAGCACTCGGCCCCCTTCGAACAAACCAAGCCAAAAGAGGAATGACAAACCAATTTTAATTACTAGCTTTAACAAAAGCTCACTCTCAGAACTCTCAGGACTCACTTGAGCTGAAAAACCAGACGTGCTACCTTACAAATTTACCTAATAAGATGCCCGACAAAAAAAAACTAAAATATCAATTTTGATACACCAAGAGCACTCCAGAATGGTTTAGAAAGAGCGACGGAGCACGCCAGCGTTTCCATTCAATTTGCCCTTTTCCTAATGCCAAAATGATATTTTCGAAGAATCAAGCTCCGCCTCACAAGGTGACTGTTCTTCGATGTCATGGTTTGCAGCCAAGGGGACAATGGTCTGTATCTACTTTAATTTAGCCCTCCCCTGAGATAACACTGCCACTGGTGAATGCTCTACACAATGCAGGCGCACTCCTTTCCTGAAGCGCAGTACGTTATCTCACGAGAGCCCAAATTCTGGCTCAAGTAAAGCGCAGCTTTGCTTGTTACCATTGTCGTCCTGATATAAAACAGCAGGCTCTTTTTCATCGCTGACTACTTTCATCGGTTCTGTCCCGCTGAGAGCATCAGTCAGGAACTCGGGTTCAGTGAGCGCTAATTTTGTCCGAACGTCCGTCTTTGTTTACGGCCGCCCATAATTGTCTACCACTGAGACATAAAGCTATCTAGCTTTTCTGAATCTTTGGCCTACACTGTGGCCAAAATACTCTTAATTTTCTCAGAATTAAAAAAGCTTACTGTTTCGCTCATATGATCACTTGACCAATCGCTCTTCAAAATATAGCCAACAAAACATTGCTTTTTAAAAGGTTCATTTGGTTAAAGTTACCAGCTTATGCAAACGCTTCTGAGAGAAAAAAAAAGACACTGAGCTCTCCTGAGCTTTTTAATTATTCTCATTCCCGCAGCGCTGCAAAATACACGGCGCTATCAACCAAACGCTTAATCCTTCGCAGTTTGTCTAACGACTTATTCTTACGTTACGTTGTAACGCACAGTGAACAACACAATAGTAATCCTAGGTGCAATACTCATTAAAGCACCTCCCAACAATTGCATAGGTTTTATGCTAAAACGGTGCACTAGAATGTTCTCAATTCTCATAACGCGCAACGACAACTGCACTGTGTTGCGCCAAACTTAACCATTTTACGAAATCATCTGGTCTATGTTAACATCTTCTTCCTTAAATGCCAATTCACGCCACATCCACATGACAGTAAAGGCATACGATATTAAACTAAACCTTTGAAACACTAAAAAAAACAGAACAATTTTTTTAGTTTTTACCTTCTCGGTATATTCTTACAAATGATTAATGGACTTCAATTTTCAGCCTTTAGTTCGGCGGTTTTCCTTTTCAAAAATTTACTCCACATCATGTGACTTACAAACTTAAACAGACCAATATGCATCTCCAATTCAATAATCAGTAGCCGTATTGAACACGCACGTGCAACCATTGTTAATACTGACCGCCCCCTTTTCTCAACTAGATTCCTTGAATCGCACACGATGGGGTCGTGGTCCCGGCTGTTTTCCAGCAGGCCTGAAGCTACTAAACTCACGAACGTTAGGCTGTGTCCTGCCGTCACGCCTAATTTTCCACTTCGGCCTGTTCCCCTCAGGAATTTGAAAGGGACGCCAGAAACAGGGTTGAGACCGGGGACATTGTCTCTTTGTGCTCGCCCCGACGCGGTTTTTAACCACTCTGAGCTTTCGACTTTGATCCTTCGGGCAAGGCCGCTTTCCCGAAGTCGTCGAACTGAACCGCGCCTTTCCTTGGGGTGACGCACCTTCTTTTCCCCCTCCAAATCTGGCTCGCCGCTTCGGTCTTCCTGAACGCCACCATTGACATTTCCTTAAACGGATTAGTGGCCTACCCTTTCTTTGTTGGGACGGAGGGGGACCTGGCTTCGGCCTACGCAGTGCAGTGCGCTTCCGCTTTTTTCGTTTTCGGCGATGTTTGCTTGCCCCCTTTTTCTCGATGCCATCATCAAGTCGCGTCGGGAACTGAGGGGTTGGGAAGCTCGTTGTAGCTTGTGCTACATTTTTCGCCACGCTCAAACATTTTGAACTCGGTGTCATAACGGATTGGCGGGCCAAATTATCTTTGTTAACGCTGATAGAATCATTAACTGGGCCCTCTGCGATGGCATCGCTGCACTCCTGAAGCTTCGCGTTCTTGCAATCATTAGCCACTGTGCTAATCCTATCTGCATGTGACGATCTCGAGACGTCCTCTCGAGGCATGAGGATGGTTTCCAGCTCCTTACTGAGCCCATTAGGGCTGCTGGCACACACCTCATCCTCGCAAGGACCGTCTTTTAATACTGTCTCTACCTCGAGACTGGCCAAGGCCTCGTTCTCTACATCATTTACATTGATGCATTCGAGAATATGCGGGCCCTTTTCTAGCGCGATTTCTGGTTCTGGCCTTTCATGACGCGCTTCAACGTCCAGCGCTTTCCGACGCGCCTGAACTTCCGGCTCTTTGCGACGCGCCTCGCTCTCAGACTCTGGTCTGAGTCTTTCTTTCTTTTTACTAACAGAAGTTCCAAATCTTCTGATTAGCTCAGCTTTAATAACATCATAGTTGTTCGCGTGCTGCTCACTGAGTCGCGCAACAACATCCGCTGCCTCGCAGGGCAGAACCGTGCGTAGCTTCTGAGACCAGGTGTCTCGCTCACACTTCAGTTCACTACACTTCCGTTCAAAGAGTCTAAGATACCGGCCCATATCCCATGATACATCATATGGCTGCATGTACCTAGACATCTCGAACACTGCCTCATTTTCGAGTACTCCTTGCTGGAGTCCCAGCCTCTTACTCAACTCATAGTCTTGTGTGAAAAACTTTAGCTTGAGGCTTTCTCTTTCATCTTCACTCTTTCCTTCCATCTGAGCTGCTCTTAGTTTTCTTTCGATGATGAGGTCCCATTCTTCACTTAGTTCCTCATCATCAGCCCCCAAATCATTAATCGCTTGAATGATTATGGGTTTTCGTGCCAAACCCTTTGTATCGATCCCCAATTCCTCACACAACAGCAACAAGTCTGACTTCTGCAGCTCCCGTAAGTCCATGATCGTACTGAGTGCTCGCTACTTCCAAAATAACTTTCCGAAACGGCGAAACTGAGTCTTTCGGCAAAGTTAACTACCAGTTCCAAAATTTAACCCTCTTTTAGAACCTGGTTCACTCAAAGGAAAAGCCAAGCACTCACCCATACGTGATCCATGTCTCGAGCCAGCTGCTTCTCCTGGGCCGACTGTTGTTGTCACTTGTAGCTTCAAATCCAACCGCTGCCGACCAGTTGTGGGAATCCCACCGCTGCCAACCAGTTGTTGCGATCCCGGGGTGCTGTGGTAGCGTGGTGTAGCTTCGGGTTGAGGAAACGAACGCTTACGAGAAGGGGATACGAAAAACAAACAGGTTTATGGCACTATTTACAAATATTTACAGCATGAGGTTAAGAGTTCGCAAACCACGAACGTGGTGGTTGAACCGCTACACAGTTCAGAGCCATCACAAACTACGAACGTGGTGGTTGAACCTTTACTTGGTCCAGAGCGACGTCCCGCACTCTGGGGCGTCCTTATAAGCACTGTCGGGCTCCTCCTTCTTCAGTGGAACACCAATCACACACACACAACCGGTGCAAGGTACGAGCAGGCACGGCGCACGTGAACATCCAATTTCGAGTCAAGATCACTGCACTTAAAGGTGGCGCCAGAGAGGCTCTTGCTCGTCGTGTATGTCGCTGGTCGAGGGGTCCCAAGCTTCGGACAGCAGACATCAAACGGTCCGCCAAACGGTCCGCTCAATTAACCGGGCACTTTGTGGCGGCGGTCGCCGTTCCTTCAAAGGAATACGCTCTTTGTTGTCCCCTCCGGAACGGCTTACAGCTTCGTGGCGACAGGACGTCTCATCCGCCGGCTAGCAGGGACAAAAGCTGGCGAGCATAGACATTCGGCGAGTCGGCTACTTGTCTGAGGATTAAAAGAGCGCCGCTCCTCGACGCTGGTTCCAAGAAAACCTGGGTTCCAGGCGTGGGAACGCGGCCCGGCTACGCTTCTCAGCGACAGCATGGCGCCTGCTGACGCCGGTCATAACAGGACCTTAAAGCTACGCTAACGAGAACGGTCAAGTTCACGTGGAAGGAGCAGGGGCATTGAACAATGCGTGCAGGTTTGGTTGGGTGTGAAAAGATAAGTTAACAAATAAAATAAAAAAGAGGCCGAATATCTCAACGTGTCTCGCCTCAGAATCCGTGCTGAATGCATGTCGTCGTGAATCTGATTGCTGGCAGCGAAATAGAAAGCTCCACCACGTCACAACACGTGCAATGGGCGGCTGCTTGGACGCGTGATGCACTGAAGTCATGGCTTTCATTAATGCTGCGGTGGATGTGGTTGCAGACTTTGAACCTCGCAGCGAAGATCTCAACATGGATGCGGGATCGCATTTCGTGAGTCTGCATTGATCCCTCGAACACTCGCGGCGGCAGCAGCTCTTTCTGCGAACGAAGCCCGACTCCGTCGCTTCGTCGACGGCATACGCGAGGTGTCCGACTGCCGAATACTGTTTACGCAAATGCGTATTTATTTATTTATTTTTATCAATGACGCTTTCGCTTTAGAGAACTCGAGCAGAGGCGCCCTGCCGGGAAGCGTGTCGTGGCAGAGCGGTGAGAGGAGATCCATGCAGAGCTGTTCAGTCTGCCTCTGAAATGCTGGATGCATTCGAAGAGCAGGTGGGAGGGAACCAGTGAAGAAATGTAACTGAGATCAAAACCATCGCCTCATAACACACTGCAGCACAGTGGCAGAGCCTGTGTGAAATCCGACACACAATCGTTGCGGGGCTGGCTCATATAAATCATGTCAACATCACTGGAGTCACACTATACACCCGGACGCTGTTATTCTGAACGTGCTCTCCGGTAGAAGCAAGAAAACAAAACAAAATGAACGAGAAAAATATCAAGATGATTAACTCTTCGCAAAGCATGGCTGTACTGCGTTTGCGATCGTTACGAGAAACGTCAAGATATGTTGGTACTATGGGCATGAAATGCGACGCGAACAGCGACAACCATTAGCAATAATTTTGAGGTTTTCCCGCTTACTTTAATTCAAGTGCCAGCTTAGATAATCTGCACGCCACTGAAATACTTTGAGCGCCGCGCTTTTAATTCTTGTACCAACCATTTAATTCAAGCGCCAACATATTTATTTCAAGCGCCAACACAATCAGGCCGCCTGCCAGTGAGTTTAGTTCGAGTGCCACCATGTTTAATTCAAGTGCCAATGAGTTTAAGTCAGGAGTCAGTCAATTTCATCCATGCACCATAAATACATAGTTCGCCACTTTTTATAGTATAACTGTCAGAATAGTGTAAACATGAAGTTACAAGAGGAACTATTCTCTCGCCTATACATGCTAGCGCTTATGAAATGAAGAGCGCAGTGCTATTTTCCACTAACGTTTTGGTGTCATAGCTTCGAAATAGAAAAACAGTGTGTAGGAATTACATTTAAGGGTACTAAACGTATTTGATCATAAAGTCAATTTTAGTCTATGCTTCATCGCTACTGCATTATTCCGGCTAATCATGTATGTACAGTATATCCATAGATTCACTTTTTCGATGAGGCTTTCGCAGTCATCTGATCAGCCTAGTGAGAAAAACAGTG
Organism: Rhipicephalus annulatus; assembly: GCA_013436015.1. Classification (NCBI taxonomy): domain Eukaryota; kingdom Metazoa; phylum Arthropoda; class Arachnida; order Ixodida; family Ixodidae; genus Rhipicephalus; species Rhipicephalus annulatus. Next base: position 12,655 of record WOVY01010943.1, on the reverse strand, counting down.
ACCGACAGATGACATTATTTTTTTTTGAAATCAGAAATAACCACTTTAAAAAAACTAAACTTGCATTTAATTAGGTTCATGTGGAATTAAGCTTTCATAAAAGCATGAAAGGAGATACTACGGTTTTCATGTAACGTACGACGCTTAGTGTTGCTGAAGCGTGTTTGCTTGTAACACGTGTGTTTTTGTAGGGGCATATTTGCAGACGACGAGAGAGCTTTGCTTGAAGTCCCCGCTGGACGCAAACGAGTACCAAACTTTAAGAACTCAGACAAACTTCGCTGAAAAAAAAAAAACAGCCGAGTATCGGTGGTCAACACGGTCAGGATTGTGGACGTCTACAGGCGTGGCGGTGACCTGAAGCAACTGGCCGAAACTCTAGACATCAACATAAAACAGCAATATGGATTGCCGCTACCGACAGAGAAGCATCAAAGCATGGGGGGGGGGTTCAAAAAAGAAGTTTGGAGATGACGTTGTGAGTACTTCGAGACGAATTGTCGACGAAAACTACACATTTACTTTAATGCAGATAAAGGAGGCCCTGGAGGAAGAAATAGCCGGAGTAACAATCAGTGCAAGCACAGTCGATCGCTTACTGGATTCCCACTGCTACTCGATGAAGCTAGTGACGCAGATGCCCACAGATCGCAACCGTGACGATATGAACACAGCCGCATGCTGTACGCGCAATGCCCGATGTCTGATGGACCGCGTGTTTGCCTCTTCTATTTGGGCGAGACTAACTTCAATATCTGGTGTTCCAGGAACTTCGGCAGGGCACCTAAAGGACAACCAGCTTTGCATATGAGCACAACGAGAAAGGAAGTGAACTTGAACCTTATAGCATGCATGTCCGCAAACGGAGTCATTCACTGGATTGTGGTGGACAAAGTCCATTGGGTTGTTTTCAATGATTTCCTAAGCGATGTATCGGACCACGTAGAGTGTGATGAGCCTAACACCGGAGCTCTATTCTTCTTTAATAACAGGCCGTTTTGTCTAACTCCCTGCACTCTATTAAGTGCCTGTCAGCGTACAGTCTCTTCTGGGTGATTCCACGAGAGATCGATACGTGTCCAAAAGCTGATATTCTAGATCTCATTGAGTATTTTATTTTTCGTGCACCTCTCACCAGGTAGCCTGAAAGTCGACTTCGTTTCATAATTAGCGGCATAATTTACGAGAAAAAACACGGAGGCACCAATTTCGTCACCTGTCATTTTCGAAAATTGCAGATGCTATAAAAAGACAAATATTTTTGTTTCAAGGAAGGTATTTTGTACCTGAAATGCATGTCTAATGAAGAATGAACTCATACGGTTTCAAGTTTGTAGACCGTAAGAAAGCAGCTTTTGAAAATGTCTAATTTTGCGACAGTTTAAAATAAGTTACGTACTCCCCCCCTTTTTTTTCTCAGCGTTTTCAAACTTGACACGTTTTAAGAATATAGTGTGTTCGTTAGGTACATAAATTATTGCTGCCGTAGGGAAAATGTAAATTTTTATATATTGGCTTAAAATTCTCATATTGGCAAAAGTGTACTTCATTGAAATTAATTATTAATAATTAATAATAAAAATAATAAATAGAATAATAAAGTTAATAAATAAAACTAAATTAATAATAAAAACCCATCTTTGATTTTTCTTAAAATCTCGCAAATAGACAACCGAAGGCGTTCATACAGTAATATAGAAAAACATGTTGCATTATTTTGTTTTTAGCGACAATATTCGTGGTACAAATCAGAGCTTTTCGAGAATGCGCTGATAAGTTGAGAAATCTAGAAATCGGAACGGAAAAGCGGCAATAAACTTCAAACGCGAGTAAACGTGACCGCATTTGGTGAAGAAAGCTGTTTTAGCAGATAGGAGTAACTATTTTGAACACGGCATTCTACAGTATCTGAATTCACTCTTATACGTAGAGCACTGAGACTTCTAATGTGTGGTGCCTCTCCATAACTGACACAAACATGGAGCTGATGTGACGGCAATGTGTTTGCAACACGTTGAGTAAGAGAATTGAATGTTGAATGAGTTCATAAACGATTCATAACAAATTTTTATCATTTGGGGCACGAAGACTGCCGCATTAGACTGAAGAACACGCTTTAGGGCAAGTTGTCATCCATCGTCTGCTCTACAAATGAATTGCTGTGCGCCGCATCTCGGAGGCAATGCTTTAGATCATATGGTTCAAAGTAAGGACAAAGATTACGCCTTCCGTAATTTTATCGACAAAAACATTGTGAAATTCATTTAACGTACTATACTTCAGTTTTGCATTCGCACTCTGGATACTTGTAAAATATAACTTCTATTGTCCACATCCGGATGATGAGTTTACGTTTTATGCGCACTGCAGGACGAAAACATTATGGAATTGTCTCTAATTCACTCTGCCCTGCGATGGCCTCCTAATTTCTTGAGTATGTAGCTGCCCTTGACCCAGCGCTGCCCACGGCCAGATTTTCGATATCTTGGTAAGCATTCCAACACCTCAATGAACATAGTTTGTATTTCTCATTACACGACCTGGCTCGATCATGTAATGCTGTAGTGTGTGGCAAAGCCAATTGTGAGCTTTAGTGACGAACACTGAATTTCATTGCACTGTAAAGTATTCGGTAATACGTTCCTGCTTTTTCTTTAATCTCGTTTTCATTAAAATTATTGCACCTGGGCCAAGCACTCATTATACATACTAGTACTACTGCCCACGGCCAGATTTTCGATATCTTGGTAAGCATTCCAACACTTCAATGAACATAGTTTGTATTTCTCATTACACGACCTGGCTCGATCATGTAATGCTGTAGTGTGTGGCAAAGCCAATTGTGAGCTTTAGTGACGAACACTGAATTTCATTGCACTGTAAAGTATTCGGTAATACGTTCCTGCTTTTTCTTTAATCTCGTTTGCATTAAAATTATTGCACCTGGGCCAAGCACTCATTATACATACTAGTACATAGCAAAGTATAAGCACTCCAAACACGGCTGAAGCAAACCACGGCAGTAATTTTTTTCACAAATATTGTCGGTGAATACTAATAATAATGATTTATTATACCTTCCGAATATTGTCTTTTATACTGCAGGAACTGCATTTCATTTGCACTGTCGTTTCTCCGCCCCGTATTCTGCTTTTTGTGCATGAATTAAACTGACTGACACCTGAATTAAATCTATTGGCAAATGCATTAAATACGATGGCACTTGGATTAAACTAACTGGCACGCGGCCTGATTGAGTTGGCACTTGGATTAAATGTTTGGCACAAAGATTCGATAGCTCGGCGCTCAGATTATTTCAAGGGCCTGCAGATTATTTAAGCTGGCAATTGGATTAAAGTGAGCGGTAAAACCTGTAGTGTGCCCCATGCAGACGTGCAGTGATGCAAAATAGGACTGATGCGCGCCTGTATATCAACGGTGGTGACTGAAGGGCGTGTAATATACAATTTGTAATATTTCCCGCTGTTCACGTTCATCTTAACGCCAATATTGCATTCGGAAATGCTGTACGCCCGCGTGCTCAGATATGGGTGCACATCGAAGAACCACAGGTGGTCGAAATTTCCGGAGCGCTCCACTACAGCGTCTCTCATAATCATGTAGTGGCTTTGGGACGTGAAACCCCACTTATCAATCATATCAATCAATATTTCATATCTTTTAGTTTATCGCAATTCGCTGTTTTCTTAAAACTTAGTTCACAGCAAAAATGACATGGATGTGATCACAATAAAATACATTGCCGTTGCAGTTCTACTTCTTGTATCTCTTTAGTGCTATTGTGCGCGAGGCCTACCACTGGATACACGGACGAGGAAATCGAGATATGCTACTACATAATGATCACGTAATCCAAGCGTTTCCGAGAAGGCGATCTTCTCGCCAGACTAGGAACGCAAATGTTAGTTTGGGGAACGACAACAGTTCAGACGTTACGCCTTCTCCAAAGAAAGACGCAAACACCTCGAAGCCTTCTCAAAACTACTTGGGTACATCATTTATTATATAGCCAAGCCCATCCTACGAATGCTGACCGGTACAACTGCCGTGAGGAAGTACCGGTGCATAGAGAAAAATGAGGAGAGGTGACACAATTTGATGGAAGAAAGCGGTATCGCCCCGCCGCAGTGGTCCACTATAGTTATGGCACTCGACTGCTAACCCGAAGGCCGCCAGATCAAATCCTGCATTTTCGATGGAGACAAAAATGTTTGATACGCGTGTATTTAGATTAAGGTGCTCGTTAAAAAACTCCAGATGGTCGAAATTTCCGGGGTCCTCCACTGTGGCACTTCTCATAATCATATCGCAGTTTTGGGACGTTAAACTCCGGATAAAATTTTTAGTATGTGAGCAAGTTTCTGCTTTCAAAAAATAAGAATGAATCATGGCAGCAAAGTCTATACTTAGATTTTTTTTTCATTTCGTCATACTTTGGCGCATGAAAGCTCGCTGTAAACATAGAGACTAACGTGTTCGATGATTTCGTAAAAAGCTTCTCGATCGCAACCATTCAGCGACAAGACCGCAGACAACACTTTTCTTTTGACATTTTCAAATACGTGTTCAAGAACAAAATTGGTTTGAGCCGAGCCAGAAGAAAACGGCCATTTCAAGCAATAAATTCAGTGTCGAAGTTAGAAAGAAGTTAGAATGGTCCAACCTCCCAGCGCGCCGATATTATATTATTTGTACAAGTGTATATATGCGCACACATACAAACAGATGCCAGACCACAAATAAAGTGAAGACAAAAAAAGCAAGGGTTTGTGTACGACTCTGGATACGTATACGTTCATGATCAAAATAGTGCTTAGTTGGAAACAGGCTTATACATCGACCCATTTATCTTATTAGTTTTCATAGGCTTGATTAAGAGCAAGATCTACGGGCTGCCTGCTTATATGTGTTTCCTAGAAGCCCCATGCTCTCGGAAGATAGTGCTATAGTTTTGCTGAAAGAAAGGGGCAATATTTAACTAATAAAAGGAGTCCCTAGCCTCAGGGATGGCACCAGGGGAGGAGAAAGTGAAGGAAGGAAGTGTTGCTAGAGTGTAATGGCATGCCACCACAGGTTTTGAACCTGTAGGGGCAGCCTAGTTACACCACTGGCTGTGTTACGTCAGACCGGAATGTTCACGGAGCCAACCTTCAAAGAAAGTGCGAGCAGAATCTTGTAAAGAAAAACGGCAGGTGTTCTGAAATACACAAGCGCAGAGTCTATTACTTGCGTTTGGAGCGCACTGCTTGTCTGTTACTATCTTAAACGCTAAGTAAGTGCAAGATTGTCGGCGAGAAGAAAAAAAACGTTTCAGGGTATACAGCTATACTGCCCCCATGTCGGTGTGTTCTTGTCTGGTCAACTATAGCGGCTCTCCATATTTAGAGTATCCTATAGCTGGCAGACACAAACACTATTGAGGTCATGTGATATGTTCCCAACTACCTTACAAAAGCTCTGGCGAAGAAGCGCTTTTTATATCCCTGTCGCATGGGCACCCGCGAACTATGCCATTCTCTGTGGAGGTTGAACTTGGCTACGAAGTCTGGCGGTGACGTAGTTGAGGCAGTGTCACATAGCAATGACAAGGTTGTAACATTTGTCGCGAGAGGCTCAGTCTGTGCTGTTCGATTTAAGCAGAAGTATTATGATTTCACCTCTAGTTCTTTTTTGTGTGTGAATATTCGTTGAGCGGTTTTTTATAACGAAAAGTTATTAGGATATAGGTCTGAAGCGAACAAGCATGAAAATATCTTTTACATAAAAACGTACACACTAAATGTAGCAATGCAGACAGCCAGCCACTTTGGTTCCCTTGGCCCTACACTATGAAAAATCAAGTATTTGGAGAGTGTTTCCGCCACACAACAACAGTCGTCATTTACTTCGAGTACTTTCCTCGCGTTATCACCACGGTTCCGGTACGCACGTCATACGAATGAGCCCCGAAACGAAAGTACGTTGCATATTGCCAAAATGTATTACTCTTATCACTGCGGTAATTTTGTTTTGGGAGATTTTTTTTTGTCACCAACAGACTACTGGGGACGAGGGTATTGGCATTTTCAACTGTGCGCTTGCCACCTAGCGGCTGCGCCTGGAAACGAGACAAACAGGGTCAACCTTGCAAGGAGATATGTTACCACGTTGCGCGCGTTGAGAAGCGGTCGCACAATTGCTTTATTTCCACGATGCCTCACGCGCGATTCAGACAACGGAAAGCGATTACCAAGGAAAATTGCTGTGTGCCAAAATGCGTGGCATCACGGTGGAAAGATGAAAATTATTGTGTCTTTCTATCACTTTCCACAGGATGCAGATGACGTGCGACCGACAACGGCGCAAATCAGAAACTTATGCATTCGTAAAAAGATGATGGACACTACGGTAGCTTGTTCCAATTAATTCGCTCGCCACGACCTAATTCTTCTCGGTGAGTACACCAATACTTAGCGTGTGCACATTCTTATCAGTATTCGGGCACCTCTGAGGGCGGAGTAGACATAGTTTTGTTTATATAAGCAAGCGCTTCGGGAAATCTCATGGGTTACGTGTGGGACTGTATTTCTAGCATAAACTTGTTTGCGGCGAAAGCCGTAGTGCTACCCATTCTCAAATTAAGCTGTTGTAATCATTTCTCCCGAATATGTAACGCACGAACATGTATGTTGGAGCGTTATGTGCATGTATCTGCTTTGAATACAACTACTGCTAACAGGAACGAGCGAGTGCTCGAAAGCACATGACCTTATGCATTAAAAAAACCCAATAACATGGATCGGGGAACCAAAAAAAAATGAGCACTCCCCTTACAATCAAAACTACCTTTGTGATATCTGAATATACACTGATTGATTGATTTGTGGGTTTTAACGTCCCAAAACCACCATATGATTATGAGAGACGCTGTAGTGGAGGACTCCGGAAATTTTGACCACCTGGGGTTCTTTAACGTGCACCCCAAATCTGAGCACACGGGCCTACAACATTTCCGCCTCCATCGGAAATGCAGCCGCCGCCGCCGGGATTCGATCACGCGACCTGCGGGTCAGCAGCCGAGTACCTTAGCCACTAGACCACCGATCTGAATATTACACTGGCCCAGACATAGCGCCGTTCTGTAATAAAGTGAACGGCATGCGTATTCAGTTTTACGGGACAACGGAACTCCATGGGACACATGCAATTGGCTGCAAGAGTCGCAGCGCAGTTATCTCGAAACCTGGTAAGGCCTTGCCTGCAGCACTGTAGCAACGCAACGCAGAAGTGCTCGAACCTGTTCGGAGCGCCCGTTACGCATGAGCAGGTGCCTTCTTCAACATTTGCATCGCTATACAGGTCATAGCTAGAATTGAATTTGATACGTTTCACCGAATAGGCTTCAATGTTTTCAGCGCACAGCACCAGCTGTTTCCGCTGTTTGCCAGTGCAATCCTTTATGCCGGCGAGAATTAGGGGTCACGGCCATCATTCTTTTGCCTTTGACGAAGCAATTAAAATATCGTAATCGGGCACAAATATAAAGAAACTTCAGCAGAGCGCCAAACGAAAGTACCACGTTGACCTGTTAGGCGCAGTCATCTTTGTTTTTTTCGATCAGTGTTGCCAGCACATGAAGCGTTTTCTGGAGCTGCAAATAATAACCTCGTTCCGCCGCTAACGGAGAACACTAAGCTCCATTTGGCAAAACGCTCCGTTTATCTTCGTGCCGTAAGGGAGGCCGTATCACAAGGACCTCTCTATGTCGACATAACGACGAGGACGTTAAACGAAGTTCGCGTTGTGCCCATGTGAAAGAGGCATCACGACTGCCACTCTGGTTTCTGTGCTTGCCATAACAGCGGCCACAAAGCAACAGAAGCAGATGGAAACACAAGGACTCACAGCGCATCATGCGTTTTGTTTCTGTGTCGACAGTGGCGCTGCCAGTTGGTGGCACACAGGGCCGGTGCCTACCCCCCCCCCCCCCCTCCGCCATCTCGCCGAAATTTTTTCTGCCATGGACTCCGAGAGAAAGTGTCCATTTCAAACAGATCTATTGTCGCCCCCCCCCCCCCCCCCGCCAAAAGTTTCCAGCTACGCTTCTGGTGCCCGATGGTTGTTTTTTTGAGAACACGACCATTGCCGTGGTGGTTGCACATGTTTCAATTATTTCAGAGCTAATGCATTTGGTTTACGTACTTCATTCTTTCGTTTATCTCTATTTAACTTTGCGGAAGTTAGTTCGATCGCGGCTTCGGCGTTCGCACTTCAATGGAGACGAAATAGTTAAGGCCCGTGTACTGGGCGATGTCAGTGCGAATCAACGAACACAAGATAGTCGTAATTTACATAATGTTCACTACGGCGTCCTTAATAATCACATCGCGATACTGAGATATCAAACTGCAGATATTATTATTATTACTGTGCGGACCCTAAACAAGAATCATCCCATCATGACACAGCCAACTATATAGTACGTCTTAAACAATACGATAACAAATGGTTGCTGCAAGCGCATAAAGGTTCTAGCATCAACGGCTGCGCCTTTTCAAAATGCATCGCAGTGAAAACGTACTGAAATGCTGCACATGTTTTTTCCTCTCTTTTTGTCTATATTGCGAATGCTAACTTAGCTCGACACACGGCTGGTGGCATCGCGAGACACAGATCACCCAACTTTCGCACATACAGTTTAATTTCTGGGTGCCAGCTAGCCCGTGTCACGAGGTTTAATATCCGCACGACTTTCACAAAAGCGATGTATGAAACAAGTATATATATACAGGGTGTCCCACGTGAATTCAGCCAGAGTTTAAAAATATGCCGGAACACGCCATTACGATGGGACCAAATGCATGTTGCTGCCCGTTTCCTGGAGTTGGTCAGACTATTTTTGTGTTCTCAAATATTGTTTAATTACACATGTTTAATTAACAAACTTTTGAAGGAACAAAGATAGATAAAAGGTTTTAATAAGAATGTGGTAGATCGGTTTTTAAAACGTCCAAATAGAGTCTTGAACTTTATACACGTTAAGTATTGGTGTTTTTCGGCAAAGTACAAATGCCCGCGAACTACAAAAAAATACCGCGTGACAAAACCGCTTGTGCGCCAGTGCGCACAATGATCTAAGTGCTTCCTAATGTTCCGTGTACGAACGACACGCTTCCTTCGCACCGCTTCATAACAGCCATAAGCAGTCACAGCAGTTATCGTTTTTGTGGGCGATAGCAAAACGTGTTCATCGTAGAGCCACCACTATTATTGTGGGCCTGCCCAGACAGCACAATAGGGCAAATGCTATGGTCGTTCATACGCAGAACGTTAGGGAGCACTAGAATCATTGTGCGCACTGGCGCACGAGTGGGTTTGTCGTGTGATATTTTTTGTATTGCGGGGCCATTTGTAATTAGCAAGAAAAACGGCTAGTACCTAACAGATATAAAGTTCAAAACTATCTAATCGGACGTTTTGCGAACCGATTTACAACTTTCTTATTGAAATTTTTATCCATCTTTGTTCCTTAAAAAGTCTGTTCATAAAGCAGATATAATTAAACAATATTTCAAACACAAAAAATAGTCTAACTCCAGGCAACAGGGAGCAACAGGTCGCGTCGTAATTACGTATTGTTGAAACTCTGGCTAAAGTTACGTGGGACACCCTGCATACCCGCCAGTAGTTGTACAGTAGGCTCCATGGCAGCTTGTGGGAACGTTACCAGTCCTTCGTGACGCAGACAGAACTGACACCCGAGGATCTGCTTCCTCCGTCAGAGCGGCACCGTTCCAACGCCATGCGTGCACGATGCTGGCTGGCGTCTAGGATGCATCGCGTGACATGGGCATCCGGTGGAGCCCACGTGATCCGATCAAATGAGCCCGCACTGGCTAGAGCCTTTCTTCCCACGCATGCCTCGCGCGCAGAGTGACTTGCTTACGCAGTACGTGTGCCGTCGGCGGACGAACAAAGGCACCTATACGATGAGTCGAGACGGGGCCCGAATGCGAATACCTCGGAAGCGAAGTCGACTCCGCCGCCCGAGTTCAGCCCCCATCGCGGGGTCCCGAGTCTGAGTCTGCGCCCGTCGGAGGACACGAGCACCCAAGGTCATGCTTTGGTCGAGCCGAAAGAGGGTTCGGCCATGCCGGCTAACGCAGCGAGAGGTATGGCAAAGCGCATTTCTAAACCTTACTCTCAACCAACTTGCTCTAACTTGCATCTCTTATTCTTTGGCAGTGCAGCAAAGGCTACAGAGCCAAATCGAGAGCATTCAGTCGCTAATAAATGTAGTCCCGGTTTACGTAAGAGAAAGTGTCTACAATGTGCTTGTTTGCCTCGGTCTCTGCGTAGTGCAGACAGCCCTGTAACACAATGTGCCAACGATACTGCAAGGTGCTGTACAGCTTCCATACTTCGCAATGGGCACGTTAAGCAAGCTCACATCGTAAAGCGAACTCAATACTCGTGGTCTTGACATCGAAGCAACAAGACTTTCGACCACTCGCAAGGCCGCTACGCACATCTCGCACCTTGTCGCTTCCGGTTATGAGTGTCAGGCGAAACGGCAACCCGCTGGTTTCAGGTGAACTGGCAATGAAGGATCGCAGGGAGCATTCTGAAGGCCTATTTCAAAACCTATTTTCTTTCTTAAACACAAATAATTTCATGCGACTTCTTCATTATTTATTCATGAAGCGGCCTACTAGATTGCCCTCATCGCGAGAATTTTTTTCTTGGAGAGCATTAAAATGAAAAGTATGGGGTCAAACAGGGGCAAATCGCATATTTCTGCCATTTTCAAACTTGTTCCGGAAATATTGGAAGTCTGTTTCGCTCCAAAAATTTTTTGTACAGAAGTAATCTTCTCTTAAAACCACAATAATAATAAAATTCGTTTAACAGAGTTCTAGCTATCGTTGGAAAAATGGTGGACTTTGAAGGTTTTTGTGGTTCTGGAAAGGTCTAACTGCTAGATAAATGCAAAAATTTCTAAATGACTTATTGGCACAACTAAAACAAAAGCGCTTGAGTAGCTCAAGTCGAAGTTCCACAAAGGAATATCAGTTTTCCATACATTTTTCTATTGTGCGCACTTTGGCAAACGAAAGCGAACTTTCAAGGGGGACATCGTCCTGGAAAATTTTTTCGAGCAAAAATGTTTGGATGCAATACTTCATGGGTATACGAAAAATGTGTAAAATTTATCGGCAGAATCTGCGATGGTTGAGCGCCACGCCTGGGGGACACTTGGCATGGAACGACTCATATATGTATGTATATATACATATTGTGGGTATTCGTTATGCGCTTAGTTTTCATACACGCATTATCATAATCATCATAATCCGTCTGGGTCTCTGTCCTCATCTTCTCTGGGTGTGACTACAATCATCATTGGGCGTGTGCGCGCTCTGTCTCAAACTGCCCGATCGCTGCTGGGCCTTGGGCTGAATAAACGCTCTCTCAACCCAGACGTCATACGTGGTGGAGGTGGATTTTCGGTTCCTCGGTCCTCTCCCACCTCGCTCGACTCCATAGAGCTTCGTTCAGGCCGCCGTCTGCCTCCACTAGAGTGCCTAGAAATATTCTAGGCACTCTACCTCCACTGTGCGGCAGCATGTCACCGAACAAGTTTAGGTAGGGCCCTACACGCACTTGCCGCACAGCCGCTCCGCCCACCCGCACCGCACAAATGGGCGAGAGCGGCCGTCTCTGTGACGTCAGGCAGAGCGGCTCTCAACTTTAGCGAGCCGCAAGCCGGCTCGCATGGCTCGCCTCCCATTGGCTACTGCGAAAAACGACCTGGACGGCCCGCCCCGTCGGCTCGTTCATCAAACATGGCGCTTGCTGAAGCGGGGCGCTGCAGCGATGTGGAAAAAGAAAAAAGGAACAGCTGATTTTATCATTGTGACCGTCGTAAGCACTGTGAGACTCCCGGGGAGATATCGGTAGCCAGCCAGTGTTCACTACCCCGTAAGCAGGTGCAATCGACAGCGGAAACGAAGAAACGAAGGCACAGTGTAGAAAGTGTGTTTGTGGATGCGAGGTGTCGTCGTTTCGTGGTATTTCCTAGTTTGTACCGTCCATCTTCAAGTGTAATCACAAAGAATCGAAGATTTCCGTGATGTAATCATCCACCTTTTTAAAGCAGGATATGCGTTTAGTGCGCGCACGAAGGTGAAAAGTTTGTAATCATCGCAACAAGTGTTAGCGTCGGGTGTGTTCTGGGTGTGCCTTTCGTCGCAGCGAATAGTATGCATAATTTTGAAACGCTTGCAAGCGTTAGATTCTGCTACGATAAGGATGGGCAAGTTTTATTGCCCGTCATCGTTGTCACTACGTAATGCGCGACGCCCGACGAGTGCTGTTGTGTGTAGCGCTTTGGTGAACACCACAGCGCTACACACACACACGGTGACACGCTACACACTTGAGTCAATTGAGCAATTCTGTCCAGTGTTGTACGTGTGTTCATGAAATGGAAACCGTGAAAATATTTAGGAGTGTACAGCTGTGTTTCCGGTTTGTGTAGTTGCGTGCACGTGCCCTGAAGAAGAGCTTGCATACAAGACATTTTTGTGCGTGTAGCCCCTCCCCCCCCCCCAATATTCAAGGTACGCATTAGGATCGATTGTCTATGAATGCG